>CM022703.1:36146887-36643795 GCA_012295165.1 Asparagus setaceus | reverse complement strand
ATTGCCTTTTATTTTTAAGGCATAAATGAAAATCAAAAAGATTGCGACTTCTTTTCCTAAACAAACACCCAGGATCTCTCGCTATGTCCAGGTCCTCGCTATGCGGGTTCTTTGCCTCGCGGCGGGACTTTTGTGTCCGTGGACCACCGCAAGCAATTCGATCCGTAGAGACCCTGCTCCTGAACTACAGATGAAAGGGCTCAAGCCACGAAGGAAACGGTTCGAGGGATCACACTCAACGGGAGAGGATCGAGCGTGAGATCTACTAGGAGAAATCAATACATCCCCAGATTAAGACTAAGCTTAATCTAGAGGGTATCTCAGAGTTCAACCTAATTCTACCTTTGCTTATAGATCCGACGCCGATCGACTTGAGCCTCTGCCTGAACCTACCGACACTGAGATCTCGCAAGAATTCTTCGTAAGTCCCAGCTTTCCAAATCACCAAAAATCCAAGCCTCCTAAGCCTTGAAATTCCCCAACCAAGACCTTCAAAAACTGCCCTCCAGAAGACCCTCCCCTATTTATACAAAATGCCAGGGGAGGGTGGCTCTACCATCTGGCCAGCCACCCTGGCCACTTGTCGGGCCTGGGTGCTGTCGAGGTGGCTCGGCTGGGCCGAGCCCTACCACTTGTCGGAGGCACTCCTGCCTGCCGAGGTGGCTCCCCTACCAAAGTGGCCGAGCCTCCTACCATTTGTCGGCACCTGGCCAAGTTGGCCGAGGTGGCTCTGCCAGTGGCCGAGCCACCTTGGCCACTCTGGCCAGGTGTCGCCGCCGATTCTTCTTCCTCGCCGCTGGCCGCTCGCCGCTCCGGGCGCTTCGCTCTCTCGTGCTCGTTCCGGCTCATTTGATTCCGGAACTAATCCTTGTCTGCTCCGGCTCAACGGTCCCAACTGATCATCCGCTCGAAGTCCGCTTAAGTCGCGGCTTGTGACGCTTTGGCGAAGTTTGCCGCTGGTTCGCTGGCCTCAACCGCTTTGATGTCCTCAGATTATCTCGATGGGTCGCCATTCGCCGAATTTCGCCACGAAGTTGGTTTCGGACCTGTAAGCATTTTTCAACGCCTACAGATACCCTCCAAAGCCGCCCGCCTCGATTCTTAATGAGTCCGATGCTTTGACATGATGGTTCCGCCTTCACCGGCCGAGGGTCCCAAAAGATAGCTTCAAATCTTCGATTCTTTCGTGATCATCCAGCTTTTGTAGGATTCCCGATAAGATCACGGTGCTGCATTTATTGTCCGACCGCTTGTTATCTTGACTCAAGCCGGTGGGTGAGTTTTGTTTGTAACTCGTGGCTCGCTGGTCGCTTGTTTGACTAACCATCGTGATTTTCGACTGCATGTCCGCAACCCTGTTGGCAACGCTGCTCGTCGGTCGGAATACATGGAATTTCATAACCATCACTCTGCTAATTCCTCCATCATGACGCAGCCTTTAACTACAATGAGGATATGATTATCCGATGTCAACATGACTTTCACCCTCATCGATTATCCTTCTCTTGAGATTATGGTGGGAGGAAATAAGGGCTACCGAAGTTATCCTTAAGAATATGGATTTATTCTCCAGAACTCCTCGCTGAAATTTTGGAAATAGTTTATACCGTAATCCTAGCTCCAGGATCGGCGACGCTGCTGATCGGCCGATGCAACCAGACGATCGAAAGTTATCCCTAAGAATATTTTTGTGAAAATATTCTTCCGAACTTCGATAAATCGACGCTTTTATACTGAATCCTAGTTGAGTAGGATTAGGCGCACGCTGCTGATCGGGCCGATTAACCAAGACGATCGGTTATCCCCAAGAATATTTTTGTGAAAATATTCTTCCTGGAACTTCTATAAATTAGGAAACAGCTTTATACTGTGAATCCTAGTTGGAGTAGGATTGGGCGACAAAGGCTGATCGGCTGCGGTCATGTAACCTACCGATCGAAAGTTATCCCTAAGAATATTTTTGTGAAAATATTCTTCCGAACTTCTATAAATTAGGAAACAGCTTTATACCGTAATCCTAGTTGGAGTAGGATTAGGCGACGCTGATCGGGCGCGATGCAACCACATCGATCGAAGTTATCCTTAAGAATATTTTTGTGAAAATATTCTTCCCGAACTTCTCATAAATTGGGAAATGCTTATACTCAGAATCCTAGTTGAGTAGGATTAGGCTTAATGCTGATCGCTGCCGATGTAACCGCGACGATCGAAATATCCCTAGAATATTTTTTGTGAAAATATTCTTCCGGGAACTTCTCGATAAATTGGGAAACAGCTTATACTGTGAATCCTAGTTGAGGATTAGGCGACGCTGTTGACGGGCTGGGCTGATGTCCGCTCGATCGGAAGTTATCCCTAAGAATATTTTTGTGAAAATATTCTTCCTAAACTTCTCGACAAATTAGAAACAGCTTATACCGTAATCCTAGTTGGAGTAGGATTAGCGACGCTGATCGGCTGCCGATGTATCCGCTCGACGAAGTTATCCTAAGAATATTTTTGTGAAAATATTCTTCCTGAACTTCTATAATTAGAAATGCTTTATACCTGAATCCTAGTTGAGTAGGATTAGTTGATCGGCTGCCGATGAACTACCGATCGAAAGTTATCCCTAAGAATATTTTTGCAAAATATTCTTCCCGAACTTCGATAAATTAGGAAACAAATATATCAATCCTGAGTAGGATTGTATGACGCTTGATCGGCGCCGATGAATCAAGACGATCGAAGTTATCCCTAAGAATATTTTTGTGAAAATATTCTTCCGAACTTCTCGATAAATTAGGAAACAGCTTATACCGTAATCCTAGTTGGAGTAGGATTAGGCGACGCTGATCGGCCGATGCATCCGCCACGACGATAGTTATCCCTAAGAATATTTTTGTGAAAATATTCTTCCGAACTTCTCGATAAATTAGGAAAAGCTTTATACCGTGAATCCTAGTTGAGTAGGATTAGCGACGCTGCTGATCGGCCAACATGTAACCGCCTCATCGAAGTCCTAAGAATATTTTTGTGAAAATATTCTTCCCGAACTTCTATAAATTAGGAAACAGCTTTATACTGTAATCCCAAGGTTAGGATTAACGCTGATCGGCGCCGATGCATCCGCATCGATCGAAAGTTATCCCTAAGAATATTTTTTGTGAAAATATTCTTCCGAACTTCTCGATAAATTAGGAAACAGCTTTATACTCGAATCCTAGTTGAGTAGGATTAGCACGCTGCTGATCGGCGCGCCGATGCATCCGCCGATCGAAGTTATCCCTAAGAATATTTTTGTGAAAATATTCTTCCGAACTTCTCGATAAATTAGAAAAGCTTTATACTGTGAATCCTAGTTGAGTAGGATTAGCGACGCGCTGATCGGCGCCGATGTAATCCAACGATCGAAGTTATCCCTAAGAATATTTTTGTGAAAATATTCTTCCGAACTTCTCGATAAATTAGGAAACAGCTTTATACCGAATCCTAGTTGAGTAGGATTAGCGACGCTGATCGGGCCGATGCATCCTCACCGATCGAAGTTATCCCTAAGAATATTTTTGTGAAAATATTCTTCCCGAACTTCTCGATAAATTAGGAAACAGCATACTGCGAATCCTAGTTGGAGTAGGATTAGGCGACGCTGCTGATCGGCGCCGATGCATCCACCGCGATCGAAGTTATCCCTAAGAATATTTTTGTGAAAATATTCTTCCGAACTTCTATAAATTAGGAAACGCTTATACCGTAATCCTAGTTGAGTAGGATTAGGCGACGCTGATCGGCCGATGCATCCGCGACGATCGAAGTTATCCCTAAGAATATTTTTGTGAAAATATTCTTCCTGAACTCTCGATAAATTAGGAAACAGTTTATACCGTGAATCCTAGTTGGAGTAGGATTAGGCACGACGCTGATCGGGCCGATGCATCCGCACGATCGAAGTTATCCCTAAGAATATTTTTGTGAAAATATTCTTCCGAACTTCTCGATAAATTAGGAAACAGTTTATACCGAATCCTAGTTGAGTAGGATTAGCGACGCTGCTGATCGGCGCCGATGCATCCGCACGATCGAAGTTATCCCTAAGAATATTTTTGTGAAAATATTCTTCCTGAACTTCTATAAATTAGGAAACAGCTTATACCGTAATCCTAGTTGAGTAGGATTGGGCGACGCCGCTGATCGGCCGATGCAACTCATGGGTGTTATCCGCCAATAAATCTTCGAATTTTTCCAAATATAGCGAGGGAGTAGGGTCAATCAACGGACTGATTTGGCATTATTTTGGCATCCAATTAGGTTCTATTAGGACTCCTAATTAGGGCTGATTAGAGTCCTAATTGAATTGATTTGGACCCCATTAGAATTCCTATTTTTGCCAAATAAGAGTCCTTGTTCAAAGAGGATTTGGTCCATATGGGGTTGTTATAAATACCCATAAATCCTCCTCTTTTCCTTGACCCAGCCGCTTCTTTCATCGCGGTTGTTTTGTTTTATGCTGCCTCGTCCGATCAACGAGGTATGCCGCGATGAGGATTTTGTTAATTCTCTTTCTTCTTTCTTTTCTTCTCGTGCATGCGTGACGTAATCGCCAGGGAGACGACCGCATATGGGCGAAGCCTGGGCAAATGGGCGGCGAAGGGCCAGCGGCGGCGCTCATGATGCGCTGGGCGCTAAAGGCTGACGGGCGCTTTAGCGCGGCGCTTGTCGGCTATTGGCGCCTCGCTCCATGGCTGGCGTTTCATTGCTGCTCATGTATTGGCGCTGCCGCTTGGCTTCGCCAATTAAGGGTTGGCGCTTCGTCGCTGGTTGCTCGCTCGGTCCATTTCTGGCCGTCCAAATTGTCGCCGGTGGTAATCGGTCGGTTGATTTGAGCCGCGACGGTCTTCTTTGATGCTTTTGTTGATTTTCGACCGTGATATCCGACTTTATTTGTCTTTTGCGCCTGGCGTCGCCGGGAGATCACGATTCCCGAGGAGCCGATCAACTCGCGACGGCGCGCGGAATGCACGCCTTCTTTCGGTGCGCCAGCTGCCATCATATTCTCATACATATATGCTGTATCCCCGCCGTTCTCCTTTGTGAGGTATTGGGAAGAGCCAAATCCTCCTTTTGGGGATCGACGCCGATTGTGCACGCTCGCTATGACCCCGCTGCTCTCCTTTGTGAGGCGATTGGGAAGAGCCGAGATTCTCCTTCGTGGAGGATTGAGGCTTCAAAGATCACCCGCTCGATAGTTTTAACGGAGCGATTTCACACCGTGACTTCGCCTCAGAACGGAATATATTGTCGCTTGTTCACGCCGACTATATTTATCGCTCTCCGGTGTTCGCACGGTGAAATCGTCATACTGCTATAAGGTCGTGACTCGATCTCATGGGTTTCCGAAGAGTTCTACCTTATACTGCTTCCTTTTCAAGATATTCTCCTAAATGATCTGCTTGACTTTGTTCTTTTGTGGTAGGCGGATGTCTGGCGATTATTCGCCTACCTCGGCTCCCAATGTCAAGTCTCGATTCTCAAGGTCATCCGAGAAGGCCTTTTTCACCGAGGAAGCGAACCGCAATGAGGCTTAACACCCGCTAGGAAGAAACCAGCCAAGCCCGAGCCTACCATCATAATTTCGATGACGAAGTTTAGGGATCGCCCATCATCCGCTTCCACCGCTTTCCTACTGTACTTTGGCCGAAACTGTGATTTCCGACCTCTCGAGTATAGGCGCTGGGTGGAGGCCCTGTGTTAATCTTGACTGACCACTTCCACGAATTCAACCTATTGCCGATTGCCCCGCCAAAAACTGCTGCCTCGACTCAGCCGTGGATGGGTCTCCTTCACTGTTGGAGAATGGTTTGAAGCAGCGATCTCTATTATCGAGGTTAGATGGGCTTAATTTTATGGTCTTCGCCCATTCATATTGAGTATCTTGGAGGAAATTGTCGGGTGGCCCTCGCCTAATCGCTAGAGCAAAGCTCACTAGCGGGCTAACTCTTGCATACCGTGGTGGATGATTTAGCCTTTTGAACCGCACGATGAGGTGATGCGACCACGACGAAGCTCTGGATCAAGGCTTCTCGTGAACGCCTTCGCGAGAGGAGAATATCGTGAGCAAGAGGTCATCTTTGGGAACTCATATGAGCGACGTACTCGCTGCGCCGAAGATAAATGCGCACATGCCTATGTCGAACGCACAGAATCGATGCTCAAGGGAGAAGACGCTGAAGGATTTCACGCTGCGAGTGCGCCAGAGTCCGTGATCGCCATCGAACGCCGAGAAACAAGTCCTCGAGGTGATGCGCCGGGAACATGGCCGCAATTGCCGCGAAATTCAAGAGGAACCGAGAAGGAAGCCAAAGCTCAGTTCAAGCAAGGTAAGGAAAAACTAGCCGCCGTTAAAGCCGACCTCGCCTCTTCACAGCACTCAGATTGCCCAATGAAGTCCGATGTGTTGCTTTGGTTTCAGATTTCTCTCGCTTTCTTTGTTCGCCACGCTGCTAGATCATCACAATTTTGCTTGAATTGATTGTCTCGACAATTGTAGCTCTTTTATATTTGCTTCAAATGAATAAGATTTATTGCTTTCATTATTTATTATGATTCTCTTTATTTCGTGAGATATAATAACCATAATACTTATAGGATTTTGGCAAACCCTCACCATCAACGGGTTTGATTAGCCTTTACCAACCACCGCTTGAGTTGGGCTAGCGCGGCGGATTATCGTGATCCGCCTACCACGGACGCTTGTGCTAAAAGAATGAAACTCTTCTAGACTTGTTGCTATGATATTGAATACATAGGTTTTGTACTCTTTTACTTCGCAAGAGACCACCCTAAGAACGCGTGTTACACGTAGACTCGCCCCTCCTTAGGCTTCGACTAAATACCCCTGATCGAACTCGTGTCTTCAATCTAAAAGATTCAAACCGCAACGCTGGTGAGGCGCTGCTTTATCCCTTCTTAGGCTTCTCGGATAAAATGCCCTAATCAACTCGTGTCTTCTTCAATCGAGAAAGACTAAACCGCAACGCGGTGAGGCGCTGACTTTAGGGTTATTGGCCAACCCCGCCTTCAACGGGTTTGATGAGCCTTTACCAACTACCGCTTGAGTTGGGCTAGCATGTAGATTATCTAAACCGCTCTACACACAACGCTGTGCTAAAAGAATGAAACTCCCTTAGGCTTAATGCTAACATGTTGAATAATGAGGCTTTGTCTTTGTCACGAATTGACTACCCTGCAACGCGCTGGTAGCGCGGCTTTATCCCTCTTAGGCTTCGTGGATAAAATGCCCCGTGAATCGAACTCGTGTCTTCTTCAATCTGAGAAAGACTAAACCGAACGCCAGATGGCGCTGGCTTTATCCCTTCTTAGGCTTCGGATAAAATGCCCTAATCGAACTCGTGTCTTCTTCAATCTAAAAGACTAAACCGCAACGCTATGAGGCGCTGGCTTTATCCCTTCTTAGGCTCGATAAAATGCCCCAAGATGAATCTTTGTGTCTTCTTTGATCGGAGAAAGACTAAACCGCAACGCCGCGGTGAGGCGCTGACTTTAGGTTTGGCCAACCCCATCAACGGGTTTGATGAGCCTTTACCAACTACCGCTTGAGTTGGGCTAGCATGTAGATTATCTAAACTGCTCTACACACACGCTGTGCTAAAAGAATGAAACTCTTAGACTTAATGCTAACATGTTGAATACCTAGGTTTCGCCTTTTTCACTGAAGACTAACCGCAACGCTGTTACGTAGACTCATCCCTTCTTAGGGTTTCGATGAAATACCCCAATCAAACTCGTGTCTTCAATCGAGAAAGACTAAACCGCAACGCTGATGAGGCGTTGGCTTTATCCCTTCTTAGGCTTCGGATGAAATGCCCGTAATCGAACTCCGTGTCTTCAATCTGAAAGATTAAACCGCAACGCTGGTGAGAGCTGATTTTATCCCTTCTTAGGCTTCGTGATAAAATACCGTAATCGACCTCTCGTGTCTTTCAACGGAAAGACTAAACCGCAACGCTGCAGTGCTGGCTTTATCCCTTCTTAGGCTTCGGATAAAATGCCCTGAATTGAACTCGTGTCTTCTTCAATCGGAAAGACTAAACCGCAACGCTGCAGTTAGGCGCCGCTTTATCCCTCTTAGGCTGGATAAAATGCCTTAATCGAACTCGTGTCTTCTTCAATCGGAGAAAGATTCAAACCGCAACGCTGCGGAGGTTGGCTTTATCCCTTCTTAGACTTCTCGATAAAATGCCCCAAGATGAATCTGGTGTCTTTGACCGAGAATGACCGAACCTAATAAGATTGATTGAGGTGGGAAAGGAAGAATGTGTTCTATTTCCCGATGAGGCTAACGCCAGATTCTTGTCAGGAATCAAAAGACTCGTGACCTTCTCCCCGACTACCCGATCCGAAAATTTCTCGGGCGATACCTTCACGGGCGCTACCTAAGATGAAGATGGAACTAAGAGTGGGATCTCCACCGAGAACCGAAGAGACTCGTGACCTTCACGGACAACTGTTCGAAAATCCCTACAAGATACCTTCACCGCGCTACCTAAGATGAAGATGGAACTAAGAGTGGGATCTCCACCGAGAACCAAGACTCAGCACCTTCACGGACAACCTGTCCAAATCCCTACAAGATACCTTCACCGGCTACCTAAGATGAAGATGGAACTAAGAGGATCTCCACCGAGAACCGAAGAGACTGTGACCTTCACACAACCCGGTTCAAAATCCCTACAAGATACCTTCAATGGCTACCTAAGATGAAGATGGAACTAAGAGTGGATCTCCACCGAGAACCGAAGAGACTCAGTGACCTTCACGGACAACCCGGTCCGAAAATCCCTACGATACCAATGGGCGCTACCTAAGATGAAGATGGAACTAAGAGTGGGATCTCCACCGAGAACCGAAGAGACTCAGTGACCTTCACGGACAACCCGGTCCGAAAATCCCTACAAGATACCTTCAACCGGGCGCTACCTAAGATGAAGATGGAACCCTTCCGCTTGACACTAAAGGATTTTACGCTTGGAGAGGAAGGATTTTATATTCTCTCCAAGTGAAAGGAATTTTGAGTGGCCCTTGTTCATAGAAGGAATCAAGAGGGATTTTGGTAATGTACCGTAGGTTTTGTAGACCCACCGCCAAGGAATTTGATCGGTGGGGAAATTGTGATGGAGGATAAATCTAGGGTTATCCTCGCAAAGGCGGGTGAGACATCCCACGAGGAACTTCCCACAAACGGGTTATCCCAAGATACTATGGGTAGTATTTCTTCGTGAACTTCCCATTTATCTATTAATTGCCTACGCCATTTTGGGTAATGAGGCGATATGCACCATTGAGTAAACCGCTTCTATTACAAACGGACCCTCCCATTTAGGTTCAATTTACCTTTCGGAAGTGAGGATTATCGTCCGCCGAAAGCCGAGGACCAAATCCCTTCTAAAGGTTCTTCACGAACTTTCTTGTTGAAAGCCTTCACATCCTAGCTTGGTAGAACTCAATGCATTGTTGAGCCTCAGCGCTTTCATCTAACATCTCAAGCTCTTCGAGACGCTTTTGATGTTGTTCTTCGATCGCCATCTCGCTGAAAGGGCTGGCGCGGCGACGGATCTGAATTTCCAATGGGAGAACCGCCACACCCGTAGACCGTAGAGTACGGGTCGCTTCAGCCATGCATGCATCACAGCGACACGCCTGCAGTGCTTCTCCAGTTTATCATCCCAGCCTCGCTTGTTACTTTTCACAAGCTTTGACAATTTTGATAATCGCCTTGTTGAATGCCTCGCTAATCCATTTGGTACGGATTATAGGTCGCCGACGTGACGCCTTGTATCTTGAATTTCTCAAAACCCGATGAAGGAATTGCCGATGAACCGGGACCTGTCATGCACGATCCGTTTGGGACACCATGTCGATAGATGACATGGTGTTTGATAAACTTGATGATCGTACTCGCTTTTACTTCTTTTAGCGGATTGCTTCAATTCACTTGGAGAAGTAGTCGGTGATCGCTAGAATAAACCGACGCCTTTGACAGACGGAGGAAAATGGGACCTACAATGTCCATTCCCATGTCTCAATGGCCGATGTGGCCGGGATGCAGCTTGCTCGGGCGGCCGATGCATATAATTCGCGAATTTGACACGCTGGGTTTCGGAATGCATCGATCAAGGCCATTAACCATTGTTGGCCAAAGTAGCCCATTCTCCGATTCGATCGTAGAGTTTGGGACCAGCCGGTGTGCACCACATTCACCCTCGTGCTTCCCCGGGACCTCTTCTCGGCCTTGTTTGAAAGGCATCGGAGTAAAGACCATCGCACTCTACGCATATAACGCCCGGTCTTTGTCGTAAAGAATCTTGGAGCTCTTCACGGACTGACTTTCCTTTACGCCTTCGTAGAATACCATGTAAGACGAATCGATGATAGAAAAGCCAATCTCGGCTCCAACTTGGTTTGGGTTGTATACACTCTTGGTAACTACCCCTTATCTTCTTGTGCCTCATCGTATAATGGTACGAAGAGTTGGTGAGTCCCGACGCGACTAGTTGCTCGGTCTCTAAGGTTGTGCTAACGACACGCCTAATGCCGCCAAATGCGATCCTTTTGGAGGCGATATATTCGATGAAAAACTCTTCAATGAGTCCGCCATTTCCACGGCTACCCGATGATAGGGGACTGATCGGTTCCTAACTTCGTAGTCACCACGACCTGCTTAACTATCGCCAGAATCACCATACGCCGAGATATTCGACCCCACTCTTGGCAAGCTAAGTCCGATAAGTAGCTAGGTCTGCTACGCTATTGGAACAGGTTCGTGAGTGAATAAGCACGGGCATGACATGATTTCCTGAAATCAAGACAACTCCGACTCCAAATGGAGATTTTAGAACATCCGGGTACTCGCCACATTGGTGGCCCGAGAAGCTCCAAAAATACAATCGCCATATTTGTTGGTGCGACGAGTGTTGACTCAACTTCATCCTAAGATCATCATATAGCTCAACCGCATCCGCTTCGGGCCGGGTACCAAGAGATCGCAAATAGCTTGTCCTTTGACCGACTTCGTTGTTTGAAATACAAGTCATATTGAGACAAGAGCAAGGCCCATTTCGCTAAACGCCAACTCATCGAGGCCTACTGGTCATAAATATCCGGATCGGATTTACGCGAGATAACATAAATCGCCCGTCCGACTAAATAGTGCCGCATTTTCTCAATCGCTAACACTAATGCAAGGCACCGCTTCACCATGGGTATCGAGACTCACCACTAATGTTCTACCGTAATACATCGCCGCTCGCGGATCCGCCGCCGCCGCCTTGGCGCCAGTAAAGCTTTAACGAGTGATCCGCCTTGACGATCAAAATGGTTTTCCATCGCGTGCAACAAGAACAGAGGTTTAGCGAGATACGACTTGATCTCTTCAATGCCTTCGGCAGCGCCGCCCCAAATATATGACACGCCTCTTCTTGTTCAACTTGAGAACGGCCGCACTTCCTGATAGGTTCGATATGAACCGCTTGATGTACGCCAATCGCCCTTGTAACCCTCGAAGTTCTCTCGCATTTCTGAGGTTGCAACTCTTGAATCGCCTTCACTTTGTCGATCGACGCGGGATTCCTTTGTTGGTGACGACGGCCAAGGAACTTGCCACCGACATCCCAAGGAAGGACTTGGCAGATTCATCTTTAGCCGATGAGTTCGCATGAGTTCAATACCGCTCTAAGATCTTTGATGTGATCTCCTTTGTCACGCTTTTCACCACCAAGTCGCCGACGTAGCATTCGACCGCTTCCGGAGATGGTCCCGAAATTTCCGCCATTGCTCTCGGTATGTTGCGCCGCATTTTGAGGCCGAACGGCATGACCGTAGCAATATATGCCGATGGCTGCTCAACGCCGTGTTTACGCCATCGGTACATCTTGATCTGATTATACCCCAAAAGCCATCCATAAAGGACATCCTCTCAATCCACATGTATTGTCAACTATGACGCCGGTGATTGGCGAGGGAAATCATCCTTTGGGCAAGCAGCTTAGGTCTCTCAGAATCGCATACGCATCCTAATCAACCATTCTTCTTCATGACCGGACTATATTCGCCACCCAACCGATGTTGAATTTCCTCATCAATCCCGATTCTATGAGTTTTTCTTCAACTTCACGTACCGTGTTGTTTGATGTTGTTTATTAATAATGGCTATGTACTCCCCGATTAGGGCAATCAACTCTTCCTTTCTTCCAAGGGGAGAGTATTGCTGATGTTTATGAGTTTGGGATGCTCTTCATCACCCATATTAACTCGACTACCTCATCCTTAGTGGGGGTTCTCTTTGTTCAACCTATCCCCAAACCGCTTCGAAGTTGATGGATGGGTCTTCCCATGTTGACATATCTTCATCACCCTCAATAGTAGCAGGATCGATCGTGGCCATATTCGACATCTTGAAAGCTTCTCCAGGTCGTCAATCCTGCCGAAGAGTCGACTAATGTCCGCTCTCACCGGTGGACTATTATCAATCACCCACGCAGCATTCATCTTCCGAGGAGGATTCAGATCCCAATCCCCTTCTAAATGCATAGTAATTATCCCGCCTTTCCTCGGACATATGCCGCTTAGAGGGACTCGAGGACCTCGCCCAAAACATAGACCTTCTCTAGTGTCAAGTCATACCCCCATCTTTTCATGATACCCTGTTTTCGACTATATCTAATGTGTGGAGGATAGGCCCATGTCATCTTCACCTTCTTCAAAGAAATGATTCTTGAACCGCATCTCCTTTTCCGTGAAAAACTTTTCACTACTTGATCTTCGTGGGATGACAAGTGTTGTCCCAAAGGAATCCTCGAATCGCTTTTGTGTGAAGTAAGATGATCGAAGCAGTGTGCAACTCGATCATTGTATAATCCCGCTATCACATCATTCAAAGATAAAGGATACTCTAAATCGCCATTTATTGATTCATCTAATTTGCCAATTACAATGTTCATCCGACGCATTCTTCATCGCCAAGATTGATTAGGGGTACAATGTCATTTAAAACAAAACCTCCACTATAACCAAGCCCTGCTCGTATCGCCTTCTTCACCGCTGTCCGCATCTTTGGGCCGATGATTCGCTGACTCATTATCAGAGGAGAGAATCGGAAATAATTCTCCATCCCCTTAAACGTTGTTTGTCCGCGACCACCGCCTTGACTCATTATTCGTGGTTCATATTTGAGACATCATGAAGAGTAGATGGACGGGTCTTCCCATGTTGGCATATCTTCATCACCCTCAATAGTAGTGGATCGATCGCCATATACACATCAAAGCCTTGAAAGCTTCTCCAGGCCGTGTCAATCCCAAGCCAAGAGTCGACGTAATGTCCGCTCTCACCGTGGATTATTATCAATCGCCCACGAGCATTCATCTTCTCGAGGAGGATTCGTGATCCCAACCCTTCTAAATGCGTAATTATCCCGCTTTTCTTGGGACATATGCCGCTTTAGGAGGGACTCGAGGACCTCGCCCAAAACATAGACCTTCCTCGTGTCAAGTCATACCCCCATCTTTTCATGATACCTGTTTCGACTATATCCGAATGTGTGGAGGATAGGCCCATTGTCATCTTCACCTTCTTCAAAGAAATGATTCGCTTGAACCAGACTCCTTTCCTCGTGAAACCAAGTCTTTTTCACTACTTGATCTTCGGATGACAAGTGTTGTCCCAAAGGAATCCCGAATCGCTTTTGTGAAGTAAGATGATCGAAGTCAGTGTGCAACTCGATCATTGTATAACTCGTATCACATCATTCAAAGATAAAGGATACTCTAAATCGCCATTTATTGATTCATCGGCAATTTGCCAATTATAATGTTCATCCGACATTCTTCATCGCCAAGATTGATTACAAGGGTACAATGTCATTTAAAACAAAACCTCCACTATAACCAAGCCCGCTTTCGTGACGCCTTCTTCACCGCCTGTCCGCATCTTTGGGCCGATGATTCGCCGACTCATTATCAGAGGAGAGAATCTGAAATAATTCTCCATCCCCTTAAACGTTGTTTGTCCACCACCGCCTTGACTCTTATTATTCGTGTCTACATATTTGAGACACCGATGAAGAGTAGATGGGACTATAACATTACCGTGGATCCAAGGTCGACCCAACAATAAGTTATAGGAAGTCTCGTGATCAATCACATAGCAGTGACTTCGACTTTAAGTTCCCATTTGGCACTTTATCCGATTTTACCAAGTGGCCGACCACTGGTGTTAAACCCGTAGATTATCAGGCTCGCTGGACGCTACCATCGCGTGGATTCCAAGGTGATACATGAGCAGGGCATGATGCTGCTCATTAGCCGAACCCTGACGACTGGATCCGCTTCACTAGAGCCAATATACCCGGGAAGTATAGCGCCTATCGTGTTTGAATTCCTCGCCCGATATCCTCCTTTGTAAAGGTGATGCAGGAAGTGCTTAGTCGCAAGGTTGCATTGTTGGGCCGACTTTTCCTGACTTAACTGGGTGAGGAAGACTTCGAATCGGCGAGGGCTTTTGAAGAGCTTCTCTCGCTCTTTTGATAACCGCAGAACTCATAGAGAGTGATCCTTGCGGGATATTGGCCAATTGTGCCATTACATCAAAGCGTATGGAGAGTTCGGTTCCCTGCTTATCTCTTCCAATCGGGCGAATCAATCGACCGCCGAGTTGAACTTCATGGCCGCTTTGTCAGAGCTTCTTTGGCAACTACCGCTTTGCTCTCAGGCGAGTGAGGGGATTTGTTGGTACCCCCACTCCGAGAGCTTGGCATTAGGGTCGGGACTTCCGGATACTTGTATTTGTACTGCGGTCCACCCCCGTGGCGCTGGCTTCGTGTTCCCTTCTGACATTCGGAATGTTACCACTGCTCATCGCCTCCTCCGAATGCGAAGTAGCATGACATGCCTTTCCCTTCGCTTCGCTTTTTCTTCAAGAAGAGGCTACCCATTGCTCGCCTTCCAAGAGTTCGGTGGACCCACAAGACTTCGCCATTCGGGTCAGTATACAAGTCCTTTCTCGCTGCTTGTGGGTCGCCATTCACCGCTTTCATCGCAACTTTGACCACCGGTTCAGTTCAAACCATGTCAATGGCACCGACCAAACTTATGGATACCGTGATTCGCCCGACCTTCTTTTCTTTGGACGGCCAGTAATGACCCCTACATCAATTAAAGCCCGATTTTGTCCTTAAGGTCAAACAGATTTAGTGGGTGATGAACCCTATGGTACGCACAAGATCTTGGGTCATTCAGGTTCATCGCCCCTCTTGATTCTCGATCTGAGGGAGCTTGATCTTGTTATTTTCCACAAGATATTTGAAGAGACCGAATCTCGCCGTCCCTAAAGGAATAGGACTTCTGAATCTCGGCTAAGACCTTCGCTTTTGTGGCCAGTGTTGCCACGTTGATCGGCTCGCTGGGCGCTACTGCTGTTGCCGCTGCTGCCGGGTTGAGTTGAACGCTTGTTCGCAACCGCCGCCTTGGCTTGTTTCTTTCCTTTGCCGCTGGACAAAGTTACGCGGAGCTTCCGCTGTCGGCCGACCCTCTCGCTTTTTCCTTTTGAGGAATCTCTCGCTTGTTTCTCCACGAACCTTCAAGTCCTTCCATCGCTATCGATGGTGCTGTACCCATTGCTTCAAGCACATCTATTGATAAGTTGTCGCGGGCAGTTTGAGGATGAACTCCTCGTTATTGATCCCGCAGCTTCATTGCCTTGTTCCGAATCGCTTAACAAAGATGTCCACTTTCTCCGGCTCTCGCTTCGCCGAAAGCACCCGATCGATACCTCGGTATCGTCATCAAAATTGGTAAGGAAGCTAGACTCCATGTCGTCCGTATGAATGCTCCGGCTTGACGGTACCGATTCGAAAGCGGCACGAAGGGTGCCGGCGAATGACCGAACTCATCGGGGGTTCGTTGCGAAATAACTCCGAGGTGTGACTTGAAATAAATCAAGTCTGGTATGGGGAACCCTTCGTCAAATGGTGTGAAGTTTATTAAGTTAAACTTTGACTCGGTAATGGATTGATTCCCACTCGGTATGGGCAAGGAATACCCGCCTTCTTTACTTCTTGAGCGGAAATCAATGAGTTGATTTTGCTCTCCAAGTCTTTGATCTTCTTCCCGAAAGCAAATGAAAGCAGCCAGCCGCTGTTCGTGGGGGTTATCATCTTCGCTTCCTCCCCGATCCAATCGCTATCATCTTCATCGGCGTTTGTGACTTCGATTCACCTTGATGTTTTGTCGTGGCTTGGATCTGTTGGTCGCATTTCTCTCATCGCCCGCATGGCCAACTCCATCTCTAACTTGAAGTTTTCCGTTGTTTATTCAACGCTTCGCCTAGCATTTTGGCCACTTGATCTCAGACGATCATAAGTTTCTTGGGGGCTCCTTCGCTAGATACAAGATGATCGACGCGACATTAGGAGCCAATATCCGACGATCATCCTCCGCGGTAACCCTTCGTAGCTTATTATCGATCGACCGCTGGATAGTCCCGACCGCAAACGAAGTTAGCCGCTATGCATGCCGGAATAGCCCGTGACGATGATTCTTTGCTGGTCATATTATTAGTGACCTCTGGCAACTCACCCTCTCGGGAGATCGTCCTTTTGCGGAATCGCCTTGTCCTAGGTCTCGGCATCTCCGTGGTGAGTCTCTGGAAGACTGACACCCTTCGAGCTTGATGGCAATTGCACTGAGAGCATCGCCTTAATGAGCTTGGAGCACAAGCATGACTGTCAATTTGGGGAATTCCTTCGAGATTTTCGCACTTCTGCACTGTAGGTAGTACGTACCTCATCGGTGTACCGAGCGACCTGCCGTATGTCGGTTTGATCTCTCGGGTATAACATCCTCATCATCAGATGAAAACGTCTCCTTCCGAGGACGGATCAACCCATCGAAACTTCCGAAAGTGACTCGCCTAGACTTTCGCCGATGTGAGTGCGAAGTCTCGGCAGACTCTGACTCGACATTTTCAACCGATAGGGAGGTCAGGAATCTTCTTGTCCTTGTTGGAACGGGTGCGACCTCCCCGCATGAGGAGTGACCCGTGATTCTCTCGAGGACCAAGACGATCCTTGATAGTCGGTTTGGTAGTGGTGGCGGGAGTTGGCTCCACCACTCGATTCGTGATGCGCTTGACTTTGAGGCGCGCCTATCTTGGGCCTTGGCGCTGGAGCCGCAACGCCGTATCCTTCGGCTTAAGCGCTGAGGTTGGGGCACCATTAGACTTGGGCCGCCAAACCCGGTGGTACGCTGGTGGCTTCTTTGCCACTTCCTTCTTTAACTCACGAGCTGTTGCACCAAAGCTCGCGGCTTGCTAAGGAGGCGGGCGCCCGGATGCGCCTCGGAGGTGGAGCGGTTCCGTTTGACACGGACCCACTCGCTGGTTGGACGCTTGGGTAAACGCCGATCACTTGAGGCCAAGCCTCGCGGAGTTTGATCTTAGATCCGCCAGAAGCGACCCCATCCATGGATCGCATGGCTTTGGCAAGCTTGGCGCCATGCTTTGTCGCCGCCTTGAAGCTCGCTGAGAGCCCAAGCATCGTCGGCTTCATCTCGGCACCATCCGGACTTCAGCCCAGGGATTTCGCACCGCCACGGGTTGGACTCGCCGTCCCGGGCTCTACATCGAGGCCCATCGGGTTCTCCTTGCAATGGAGACCTTCTTGGAGCGGCGGGGAACTGGATCTCGAGGAGGGTGAGGACAGTACTCCTCGAACTTCTCTGAGTGAACTCGAACTTCGACCTCTTCTTCCACCGGGATAGGGATCCGCTGGTTAGCACTGACGACCTCGATTCAGGCCGGTGGTTCCCACTCGTGGTCGCCAAACTTGTTCATGTGTCGGGATGATTGTCATTGATTTGAATTTGTTTACGACTTCTTTTGCCTACAACAAAATTCAAAAAGAAATTGCCTTTATTTTAAGGCGCAATGAAAATCAAAAAGATTGCGACTTCTTCCTAAACAAACACGAGGATCTCTCTATGTCGAGGTCCTCGCTATGGGTTCTTTGCCCGTGCCGGGACTTTTGTGTCCGTGGACCACCGCTGCAATTCGATCCGTAGAGACCCGGTTCGAACTACAGATGTAAAGGCTCGCTTTCACGAAGGAAACGGCTACTCGAGGGGATCACACTCACGAAGGAGAGGATCGCTGGCGGGTGAGATCTACTAGGAGAAATCCTGGCTATCCACGAGATTAAGAAGCTTAATCTAGAGGGTATCTCAGAGTTCGACCGAATTCGGTTACCTTTGCTTATAGATCCACGTCGATCGGACTTGAGCTCACGTGCTCTAACCGTATACCGATTACTCAGATCTCGCAAGAATTCTTCAAGTCCCAGCTCTTCCAAATCACCAAAATCCAAGCCTCCCAAGCCTTGAAATTCCCCAAATCCAAGACCTTCAAAACTCCCCTCCAGAGAAGACCCCCTCCCTATTTATACAAAATGCGAGGGAGAGGGTTCACCTTGCCGAGCCACTCTACCACTTGTCGGTACCTCGGCCTTGCCGAGGTGGCTCGACCAAAGTGGTCGAGCCTCCCTACCACTTGGTCGAGGCACCCTGCCTGTTGGTCGAGGTGGCTCTACCGGGCCGAGCCTCCTACCATTTGTTTACTCGAAAGTGGTCGAGGTGGTTCTACAAAGTGGTCGAGCCACCTTGGCCACTTGGCCGAGGTGTCACCGCCTCGATTCTTCCCGCTGCCTTGGCCGTTTCGCCCGTTTCCGGCTGGTCTCGTTTCGTTCCGCTCAGATTTGATTCCGAACTAATCCTTGGTTCGTTCGGTTCAGCGGTCGAAATCCGATCATCCGTTCGAGTCCGGCTTAAGTCGCGGCGATGCGAAGTTTGCCGCGGGTTCGCGGCTCTCAACCGCTTGATGTCCGTGATCATTCGATGGGTCGTCATTCGCCGACTCCTCGCCACGAAGTTGGTTTGGACCTTGTAAGCATTTTTCAACGCCTACAAAAGCAACCATGCACCGGCTTCTTTCATTTCGTGACGGGAGCCCTATCGCGAGGCACCTCCTCAAAGGAGACCTTAAATGCGGTCCCCGCAAGAAAAACTCCCATTGAGGCACTAATAGTATACAATTCCAACCACCTGACCAACGGATCAACTTGCGTCAGGACAATGAAGGCAACCCATGAAGGGTTCCCTCTCCAGCCGGATCAGTAAATCCCCATGATGGTCGAACCCCTGAATACTCCAATAAGGAACATGAGTATAAACTGTTCCCTAATTTATTGGAAAGTTCCTGGAGGATAACCTAATTCTATTCCAACAAGGAGTAGGATCCTCCCATCGCGATACTCCAACTAGGTATACGAGTCTAAACTATTTCCTATTTTGTCGAGAAGTTCCTGGAGAATAGTTTTATATTCTTAAGGATAACTCGACAATCCCCAATTTGCTTCCACTGGTTCAAATTTCTTTACTGACGGACAATTCGTTGTGATGAAAAATCGCCAATTGGAGGTTGAATTCCAAGAGAAAATTTTGATGCTCTGACAACGCCACATCTCGAGAAAATCCCTCCCCGGCCTGGTCACCCCAACGAGCATCACAAGAAGAGTTCACCAATCAAAGTATGAATCCTCAATATCCTCCCATCGTTAGTCTTATGCCAAGCCATGCAAAGGAGATTTCACGATTCAAAGCTAAGTCTCACGAATTGGATGAACAGCTCGACGATAACTCACACACGAGCTAAAAATAAGAAAATTCATTCATCGGCCATCGAGTCAAGATTTCGACAGCGGTCAGACAATAAATGCAGCACCGCGACACTTTTAGTTATCCTACAAAGCACCGGATAGTCTGAAAGAATCGGAGAGATCAAGATTTGAAGCCGTTTTCAGGTCCTATAACACCGACTGAAGGTCTGGGCCTATCACATCAAAGTATTTGACTTCTTCTATAAAAGAGCAAGACCAAACACTTTGAGGGGTATCTCAGAGGCGCTGAAAATTGCCTATAAGTCCCCGAGCATAGCTCGTGATGACGAGGATAATCGACAAGTCATCCAATGAAGTAATGGCAAACCGTTGACGACACAACAAGTGAACGCAACGCAAACGCTCTCCTCAAGACGCCCTACGCAGAGTTTTCGGAACCTTGGTGATTCCGGAACCTTGGTGAACTGATGCGCCATGAGTGCGAGTGAAGGGATAAACCCAACTTTGAAGCCTCAAATTAAGCTCTGAAAATCAACAGAGAAGCCACGCGGCGCTCGATCAAAACCGAGACACCGAGGTGTCTCGGCTGAGCGACACCTAGAGGTGTCTCGCCCGAAGGACACCGTGAGGTGTCTCGGCTGAGCGAGACACCAGAGGTGTCTCGCCCGAAGGACACCGTGAGGTGTCTCGGCTGAGCGAGACACCTAGGAGTGCTCGGCTTGAGCGAGACACCGTGAGGTGTCTCGGCCCGAGACACCAGAGGTGTCTCGCTTGAGCGAGACACCCGAGGTGTCTCGGCTGAGCGACACCTAGAGGTGTCTCGCTTGAGCGAGACACCAGAGGTGTCCCGGCCGGGCGACACCAAGGCCGAACGGGCTTTCGCCAGCTTTACCGATCCGCTGCGCCTCTATATATTGGACGGCTAGGGTTTCATTTTCAGAGGTCGGCAGAGATAAAAACAGAGGAGATAGCCGCCGAACTCTTGTGTGTGCCTAGAGTTAGAGAATTTCCAAGGGAGAGGAGATCAAGATCTAGACTTGCACGGGGGAGATTTGCGACTCGAGATCCAAAGTTTTCAGATCAGATCTACAACAAAAACCATCCTTGGATCAAGCTTGGCCTTGATCCGAAGAAGAGTAACGCCAATCCGCTCACTACGCTGATTAGTTCCTTGGCGAATTAATCTCCGTATTCGTTTAGATCTCAGATCTGATCGATCTAAGAATTCCCACGTAAAAAAGGAGGGATTTTTAGATCTAGATCCAGATCCAGATCTCATTCGATCAACACTTGGGAAAGGAATCGCGCGGTGGTCCACGGAATACATCCCCGGCATAGGCAAAGAATCCCACGCAAGCGAGGATCCGATAAACGGATCCCGCGTTTGTTCACAAGGAGGAAAGTTGTAATTTTTATCATTTTTTCATTGTAAAAAGCCTTATAAAAAGGCGATTTTTATTCGAAACTCATTTGTAATCCCATCAAGGTAGAATGATTTCACCAATGAAAAAGATAGTGACTTTTCCCGAGAACAGCGCGTACCCGACCACCACCTCCGCCTCTACCGCCTCCTCCTCTCCCTCTACCGTCGGGACCACCGCGGCCTCTTCCGCCGCCACCTCGACCTTCAGAGCCGAATCCCTCCCCACCACCTCGACCTCGTCCTTCTCGACCGCCATCACTCCTTTCCTCGGAATCGACCACCTCTTGGAGGTCTCATGGCTGCGATTTGAGATTGAAGAAAGAGAGGGCGGGATCAGCGAAGGGTTGGGGGTTCCTCAGAGAGGAGAAAGAGGCGAGGTTTTATAGTTTTATGTGGAGATTAGGGTTTGATTTGATTAAATTTGAAGCTTTGTTAAGTTGGAATTTGTGAATTAAATGGAGATGTCCGGGAAATTTGATATTGAGAAGTATGATGGGAAGACGAGTTTTGCACTTTGACAAGTGCGGATGGCCGCCACATTGTCCGATCTTGGAATTAAGGGCCATATATGGTAGAGATAAGTTGGTTGAAGCCGCACGACAAGAAGTGACTAGATATGGATGAAAAGGCTCTCGACCATCCAATTGTGTTTGAGCAATTCAACACTTCAAGAGGTCCTTTCGAAAAAGACCGCCAAGAGTTTATGGGAGAAATTAGAGAGTAATTACATGAAGAAGTCCCTAACCAACCGACAGGTTAAAGGCGCCTCTACACCCTTCGCATGGTAGAAGGTACATCTATTTCCGATCATATTTCGGAGTTTGCATCATTGTTAAATGATTTGGACAAGTTGGGTGCTAAGGTAGAGGATGAGGACCAATCATTGTTGTTGTTGTGCTCATTGCCCGCTTCTTATAAGGCTTTTAGAGACATGATGATCTATAGTAGAGACAATATTACTCTTGAGGATGTGAAGAGTAATTTGCAAGCCAAGTTGCATATTGATAATGAGATGACCAATTTGGAGAAAGGAGATCAAGGCGTTGGTTTGGTTGTGGATCGGGGTAGGTCGAAGGACAAAATCCCAAAATATTCAAGGACCCGTTCAAAGTCAAGACACAAGAATCTCACGTGTAATTATTGTAAGAAGAAGGGACACATTCTAGCCGATTATTTCAAGCTCAAGAACAAACAAAAGACGGATAAAGGTGCTTCTTCGAGAGAGGCCAATGTGGCCAATTGTGACACGGTGGATACTTTGTGTGTGGTTGATACCAACATTGATGACAAGAATTGTTGGGTTATGGATACGGGTGCATCACAATAGATGACTCCAAATCAAGATTGGTTTGAGACCTATGAGCCTACGGAGGGTAAAGTGCTCATGGGAAATAGCAATTTGTGCAAGGTTGCCGGGATTGGCTCGGTAAAGATCGAGTTTCATGATGGCAAGATCCGAAGGATGACGGGTGTAAGGCACATACCCGATTTAATAAAAAATTTAATTTCTTTGGGTTCTTTAGAAGAAAAGGGATGCAAGTTTCAAAGTGAAGGTGGAGTCCTTCGGGTGTCAAAAGGGGCTCTCACAATCATGAGAGCAAGAAGAATTGGAACTCTCTATTTCTTACAAGGTTCCACGGTCACGGGCTCGGCCGCTATTGCGGCTCCTACCTCGGATGCGCATGTTACGAAGTTGTGGCATATGCGGTTGGGGCATATGAGTGAGCGAGGAATGTCGATCTTGAGTAAGAGAGGCTTTTGTGCGGCCAATGCACGGGCAATATGGAGTTTTGTGAGCATTGTGTACTTGGCAAGCAAAAGAGATTGAGCTTCTCGACAGCCATTCATTCGACCAAGGGAATATTAGATTACATTCATTCAGATCTTTGGGGACCCTCTCAAGTGCCATCTAAAGGTAATGGTTCTCGTTATATGCTCACTTTCATTGATGATTTTTCAAGGAAGCTTTGGGTTTATTTCTTGAAAGAGAAAAGTGAATTGTTCAAAAACTTCAAAGAATGGAAGTCTCTTATGGAAAAGCAAACGGGAAGAAAAGTGAAGAGGTTGAGAACCGATAATGGTTTGGAATTTTGCAACCGTGAGTTTGATAACTTTTGCAAGGCCGAAGGGATTGTTCGTCATAAGACGGTTGTATACACTCCACAACAGAATGGTGTTGCCGAAAGGGCAAATCGGACACTACTTGAAAGGGCTCGGTGTATGCTTTCCAATGCGGGTTTGGGTAAGGACTTTTGGGTCGAGGCCATAAGCACGGCATGCTACTTGATGAATCGATCTCCTACCACTTCAATTGAGTGCAAGACACCTGAAGAAGTGTGGTCAGGTAAGCCGGCCAATTATTCGATCTTGCGGGTGTTTGGTTGTCCCGCTTACTTCCATGTGAATGAAGGAAAGTTGGAGCCAAGGGCAAAGAAATGTGTCTTTGTTGGGTATCCCATGAATGTGAAGGGGTACAAATTATGGTGTCCTAAATTGTCCAAGTTCCTCATCTCAAGGGATGTTACATTTGATGAGTCGGCCATGTTGAAGACACAAGGTGGAGCACCCGAGCCGCCTAGTAAGGAGGACAAGACGCTTGAGAAGAAGGTGGAGTTTGAGGTGCCGATCCAACAAGTTGACGAGACCACGTCACATCATGAAGATGCTCCTGTCGAAGAATAGGAAGAAGAAGATCAACCATATGTCTTGGCGAGGGACCGCACAAGAAGGGAAATCCGACCACCCGCAAGATATGGATATTCCGATTATGCTTATTGTTTGGCTATTGCTGAAGATTTGGATTCAAGCGAGCCATCTTATTATAAAGAGGCGATCTCTTCCAAGAATGCGACCGATTGGGTTGCGGTCATGAATGAAGAGTTGAATTCATTGCAACATAACCAAACTTGGACTCTTGTGAAGCCACCTAGTGGCAAAAGGATTGTAGGTTGCAAGTGGGTTTTTAAGAAGAAGGTCGATGGCTCAAATTCGGGGGATATTAGATACAAGGCGAGACATGTGGCTAAGGGTTATAGCCAAGTCCAAGGTGTGAACTTTATTGAGGTGTTCTCTCCCATGGTAAAGCATACCTCCATTCGAGTTTTACTCTCTTTGGTTGCAATGAAGGATTTAGAGTTGGAATAATTGGATGTGAAAACCGCCTTCTTGCATGGTGATTTAGAAGAGAAAATTTACATGAAGCAACCGGAGGGTTTTGAAGTCGTGGGAAAGGAGGACCATGTTTGTTTGTTGAAGAAGTCCCTTTATGGCCTTAAGCAATCCCCGCGGCAATGGTACAAGAAATTTGACTCATTCATGGTGAGTATTGGTTTCCACTGTTCTAGCTATGATAGTTGTGTTTACTTCAAGAAGCTAGTGGGTGATGAGTTCATCTATTTATTGCACTACGTTGATGACATGTTGATTGCGGCCTCCGATTTGGGAGAAATTCGGAGGGTGAAGGAGCAACTTGGTTCGGCGTTTGAGATGAAAGATTTAGGGGCCGCCAAAAGGATCCTTGGTATGGAGATCACAAGGGACCGGTCCAATCGGAAATTATTTCTTTCACAAAAGAATTTCGCCGAGAAGGTGATACGCCGATTTGCTGTGGAGAAGGCAAAGGTTGTGTCTACTCCTCTTGCGATGCATTTCAAGTTTAGCGCCAACATGAGCCTGAAATCCGATCATGAGAAGAGCTATATGGAGAAAGTTCCATATTCAAATGCGGTTGGGAGTCTTATGTACTTGATGGTGTGTACTCGGCCCGACATAGCTCAAGCCGTTAGTGTGGTAAGTAGGTACCTCTCTTGTCCCGGAAAGGGCATCGGGAAGCGGTGAAGTAGATTTTCTGCTATTTGAAGGGTACCATTGATGCTCATTTGGAGTTTGGAAGGAGTAATGATAACTTAACGGGTTATGTGGATGCGGATTTTGTGGGTGATCTTGATAAGAGACGGTCTTTGACCGGTCATGTGTTTACTTTTGGAGGATGTGCAATTAGTTGGAAGTCTCAACTTCAATCAATCGTTGCACTCTCAAGCACCGAAGCCGAGTATATGGCAATTACCGAGGCTATTAAGGAGGCTATTTGGCTCAAGGCCTTTGTTGGTGAGATGTCCTCATTTGAAGGTCCTATTGCGATATATTGTGACAACGAAAGTGCCGTTCATTTGACGAATGACCGCATGTATCATGAGAGGACCAAGCACATTGACATTCGGTATCATTTTGTTCGAGATGTGATCTCGGAAGGTAAGGTTATCGTGAAGAAGATTGGTACCGAGTCAAATCCCGCCGATATGCTCACTAAGCCTCTTCCAATTGCAAAGTTCAAGTTTTGCTCAAGTTCGGTGTTGCTTTGTTTCTAGCTTGTTGCTAGTTTTTGGGTTGCTAGCTTATGTTAGTTGTATCTTTATGTTTGTTTGTTTTTGCTTAAGTTAGTTTTATGCTTAGTTTGTTTGGGCGCAATTTGTCTTAATGTGGAGATTGTTATATTGTGACCCAAATTGCTTTTGGGCCTATGGGCCATTTATCTTTATTTTGCACTATGTAATATGAAAACCTAAGTGAGAGAAAATAGAGTTTTTAGCTTCCTCTCAATTTGTTCTCAGGCTCTCTCACTCTCTACCCTCTTCTCAACTTCTCAAACCCTAACATTAACACTGTTAGACCTAACTGTACACGAGGAAATCATGTGCCTCTAAATGACCAAAATGCCCCTAATAAAAAATCTTTTTCTTATCCTTTTAACAATGTAAAAGGTCTTTTTTCTTGAGATAACCCTCTCTTGCCCTTTTCTTAACTTGATAGCAAGCGCCATGTATCTCGTACAGTTGGAGTATTCAAAGGAGAACAAGCATATATATCAAAATGATTGAAGGTGGAAGGAGCATGTTCTCTGTGAGATTCCCAAAAGTTTAGTCCCACATCGGTGGGTAACTAAACAATTGAGTGGTTTATAAGTGAAGTCGTGTGGTTCAAGTGTAGCTTTAGCTAGTTTATTTTGGCAGCGATCACACTCATTGGGCCCTACGGCTTACACCGCACCAACGGGCTAGTGAGCCCGGGCGTGACAAATGATATCAGAGCAGTTTGCCAGCTAGAAGTGTGGAGCTAATGCTATGCGGGGCACATCGCCTGGCGGTGATACTGAAATATGTTAATTGTCATGTTGCGACGAGGATCGCCTTTGTAAGATTGGGTGATTGTGAGATACCCAAATGTTTAGTCCCATCGGTGGGTGACTAAACAATTGAGTGGTTTATAAGTGAAGTCGTGTGGTTCAAGTGTAGCATTGGCTAGTTGATTTTGACAATGGTTTGAGCCAAACAACACGCTACACTCAGCGGGTCCTACGACTTAAACCGCCCCCAACGGACTAGTGGGCCCGGGGCGTGACATTCCACAATCAATTTTAAATCACTACAAGCATTTGAGTAGTGCAAACAAAATACTGAATCAGTGTAGATGATAGATAATTTTGTTTTTCCAAATATGGGATATCTTGATTCTCCCTTGTGAAGTGGGGCTTAAGAAATAATAAAGTACGTAGAGAGGCTCTCAAACTTTTTGGCATAGGAGGAAGATCTTTATATTTGCCCTCAATCGAATACATGTTTGCATTGATTTGCCCTGATTGTTATTGTTCGTACTGGTTTTATGTATTTTTGAACTGGTTTAAAATTGTTAGTGGGATGGTTCTGGTTCCTCCTGATATGCTCTATAGAAAAATATTTCCCCCATGAGAATCTGAGATTTGTTCAGATATAAGGAAGAGAGATCAGAGAGATATCAGAGAGCAAATTAAGTCAACGATCGATGCTCTTGTATTTCCTTAGTTATGCTAGAAAACCTCTGATATATGTCAGGAGGTAAGGGATGATTGTGGGTACTTTGCTATGTTGATGCTGTGCATTTGAATCAAGTGGCTGTAATTTTCATCTCTACTGACTCTAAATTATAGAATGGGTAAATTACAGAACATCCCTCTAAGGTTTACCTGATTGATTGAAATTTCTATAAGGATTTAAAAACGACACTTCACCTCGTACTCGATTTCTAGTTGGTTTCAATTGCATGTCGTACCTCACGAGGGCCAAACACAAACAGCATTTTCTTCCTTTTCTCTCCCACTTTGCCCTTCTACAAGGTAGTCAATCTGAATATCTAGTTATTCGTTTGTAAACACGATTGATAAATATGCATTTTTAAATCTTTCTCCCAAGTTTTGTGCACGTCCATTGTGTAGAGAATTTGAATTATCTTCACTTTCAGCAGAGGCAATGGTAGTTCCAGGAATTTTTTTATTTACAAATTGAGAAGTTATCGGTTAGCCTGTCTAAATAGGAGCAGTAGTAACCCCTTACTTTGAGGAGTTAACTCATTTTAACCCCTCTAGAGTGGTTGCTTAACTCCTTTACTCTGGTTTTTTTTTTCGCTTGGTAATTTATGAAGAGTAAACCTACTTTATTCACCGTGTTGATTTTTTATGTCTAGTTAGTTAAGAAGGGGTTAAACCCCTTACTTAACCCATTGCCTAACAGCACCTTAGTGATTGGTAATGTTTTGTAAGATCTTCTTAGCGGCCATGACCGCCATTGATTGTTTGTTTTGTTGCAACTTACGCAGATATGGGCGTAAACTTGCAGTTGCGACCTTCCCTCGAATGAAGATAATGTAAAATTATAACTGTGATTGGGCAAACTAGAAAGATCAAATGTCCTAAGATGCTTTTAGTGTCCATGGAATTCTTAAGATCCAGTGATGCTTAAACTGTAATTTTTTTTTTGTTTTTTCTTTTATTTATTTATTTATTTATTATCTGGAGGGCACAAGCAAAATGTGTACAGATTGGTAACAAGGCCCTTGCCACTCGATTTGTGTTTGAGCTATTTGCTCTCAAGTTTGCATGAAATTTGTACAAGTTCGCGATAGAGGCCTATTTGAAAGGGTGGAATACCTCTTGTGTTCACTAGGATCTGGCAATATTTAGTTGAGATAATGCGAAAATTCAATAGCGACTACTGTATATTTGAAGTATTTGATTGTGTGGTAATTCAATATGACAATCTCTTATGGGTTTTGCCCGACGGTACGGTCTTGAATTCCCTTCTACTAATTAACTTGAGACCCAGAAGGGATTGTAGAGCGTGGAAGGGAAAATTGAGTGGGCGAAGAACCCCTTCGTAAGTTGTTGGGTTTAAAACATAATCATTGGGGTATTTTGGGTGTACGAGTCATTTTGGAAGTTGTTGGGTTTAAAAATAGGGTTAATTGCCTATTAATCCCTTAAATCATTTCTAATTGCCAAATAGTCCCTCAAATCTCATTATTTGCTTGTTGGTCCCTTAAATCTTTAGTTTTCTTATAATATGGTCCTTCTGTTAGAAAAACTGTGATATGTTTGGGTGTGCAGGCAAAAAAAAACCTATGGAATTTCTCTTCGTTTAGAACTCAAGTTTAGAACTCAAACAGTTGACAAAATACTCCATGACACTAATAAAGTCAAAACGCATGAGAACTTCTATTACATAATCTATAATTGACAGCAATCGGTTCCGATTTCCCAAAGTCCTAGTTAGGAACCGCATTCTAATTAAAATCCCATACGCACATATAAATACCATAATATTAATAATCCCTCTAAACCCTTAAAACCCTCTTCCTACCCTATGGATTCCTTAAGCCTTCTCCCTGAACACCTCATCTCCTCCATCCTCTCCTTCCTCCCATTCAACGAAGCCGTAAGAACCAGCGTCCTCTCTCGCCGGTGGCGACCTCTGTGGGCCCACATCACGGACTTTGACATCGACGGGGACTGTATCTTTCCCAACAACTTAACCAAACAAATCCAGTACGTAGACTCAATGCTCTCATCCCCTCAACTCAACATCCTCAAGTTCAAAGTCTCGCTCTCTTCGCTCTCTCCGTCGCCCCCCGCTACCGCCACAGCGCATTGGGTCCGGAATCTAGCCGAGAGGAAGGTTACCGAGGTCAGCTTGGTCCGCACGGGCCATGTATCCCTGCAATGTCTACTCAGTTCAAAGTCATTAACGAAACTCAAACTTGGGGATTGCGAGTTACACGGCAGTGGTTCTCCTGCTCTTGTTGCTTGCCCTAGTCTGAAGCATATAGAGCTACATCATGTTAGTGTATCACATACAACAATTAGAGAAATACTATCGGCATGCGAGAATCTGAATTCCATGAAGATAGAATATCGGCACTGGGGCGTGTGTCAATTTGTAGTAAAGCATCAGAGACTGGAGTACTTTGGGTTGCGAGCAACCGCGCTGAGGTGTGATGTCGACATTGAGGCTCCGAGTCTGAGAGAGTTGGAATTGGATGTTAGATATTGTACGAGGAGGATTAGGGTTTCGGCTCCGATGGTGAGGAAGTCGAGGGTTTGTATTCCGGGGAGAGATTTGTCGCGGTCGCTGAGAGAACTTCTTGCTGGGATTGGGAGCACGGAGGAGCTTCAACTGGGTCCTGAAGTGGTTCAGGTAGGTGATCCTCCTTGCATTCTTTAATCAATTCCATATGTTTTTTAAAACTTTTTACAACTTTCGTGCTTATATAGTTGTTGGTAATTTGGCCACAATTTTGGTATCAGATTTAATTAGTAGATAAGTACTACGTGCATTCTTCAACCAGAAATAGAATGTGCAACATCAACATTATCTTGAACATTATATCCTTGCCACGTTGTTAGTTGTGTAGTTTAAGTTCCTACAACCAAAAGTCAGATCTAAAATCATCCTAAAGTTGACAATATTCTGTTACGAGACATCGCCTTCATGATATAATGTGATACAAAATACAAAACATATCCCATTTAGTATCTATGTAGTTATGGAATACGCAGGAAACAATAAGCTTAATGATATAGCAACCTTATACAAGATTGATTATTGAGGCACATTTGACTCCTTAAGGCAAAACATTTGCTTCCAACTCAGAAACAATATGATTTTCTTTCAGGATACAAGTTGCTTCTTATATTTGAATTGTATCGATTAAAACAGCTTTGAAATTTGTACTTCCAATCAAATTGAACATTGATAAACACTTCAGTTTCTTGTTTCTTCTAGTGCTTGTCGTCATGCTTCACCCCTTTGGAGTTCGCCTCTACTTTTCTGAAGCTAAAGAAATTGCAACTAATTGATGTATGGACTAAAGATCCAGATCAGACTTCTGCACTTACTTCACTTCTCCAAAGTTGCTCTCAATTACTAGAGTTATAAGAGTTGAGGTAAGTCATTTTCTGATGCTTTTTCCAGTATGAGAACTAATCTGATTATTAATATTCTCATGAATCTCATCAGGTAAGGCCGTAAGGGACATGTCTCAAGAAAACAATCTTCTGGCCACTTTGATAGATAGGCGAATTGTAGCGCGATGGTCACAAGAAGGAGCAAGCAAATGTTATTAGTTTCATCGGTAGCTTTTATTAAGTAGAGATGGAGAAATTTCTATTGCAGAAAGCTCAAGTTTTGAAGGGCGTTGTACTAGACTTTCTTGGACTATACAACTGAAGTACCCTTTTTTTTGGCTTGATATTCGAGAAATTAGGATCAGAACAGTAGTAAATAAAATTGATTTGCATTTTGATCAGGAGTTGTTAGGAGATTTCTTAATTCAGAAGTTATTTGAAATCATATTACCTTTACATTCTGATTATTTGCTGAATAATTGATGTTCTTCAGTTATGGCTGTGCTTTTTTTTTTGGTAACTGAAATTTTTCATTTACCATTTGACAAAATATGTACACTGTCAACCAAGGCCAATACAGTCACTGTATAAACAACAACGTTACGGCTATTACAACCTCATCTCTCTACATATGTACCTCAAAACAATACATAGACAAAAACTACCCTCTACAGTCTATAAATATTGTTCAATCCAGTTTTTAACTTGAGGAGGCACCTGCTTGTTTATCACTCTAGCAATAATATCTGTTTTAATCCTTCTTGTTGACACTTACGGCTGCTCTTGGGCATACTAATCTTAAAATTCGGCTCTGCGAAGAGTGTATAGTACTACGCAGACTAGCTTAAACCTTAGGTCCTCAAAAGCATTAGGTTTTAACTTTCAAGAAGTTCTTAATTCAAATATATAAGTTACCTCGGTACTCTTTTTCCTACTTCACGTTTTATTTTCACTGAAAGAAACATCCTATTTCCTCAAAATAATTCGCTGCCAAATCTGAAGGCAATTTGAATAATAGAAGCACAGTATATGAACTTGATACTCATCCACGCGCAACCTGTGAAGCAGGGATCTGCATTCAGAAAGAAGCAATCATTTATTGTTAAACAGTAGCAAGTCAAGAAATCAACAGGGTGGAAAAATTAACATTTTGTAATAGCAGAAAATGTTAGCATAAGAAGATTTCAATTGACTTGCATGATCTATGCATCAGGAAAATGATAAACAAGTTCAAACATGATTTAACGATGCACAAAAGATCGCATCATTAGCGTTTCGTCAAACCTGCTCCCTTGTCAAAACGCAGAAGTTGTGCTCTCTGTACAAGCTGAGCCAAGTCCTACTGATGCAAATGCAGGCCACATTAAACAAAATAGACCAAAAAATGCACCAGTTACTCTCGATGTAGAACATTTAAAAGTGTCTAGCAGAAATCATGTCATTGTTAGCCTAGGATTTACCAAGAAAAGCAAAGTTAATGGAGAAAGAAATAAAAAATGAAAATGCAAAGTTGATGTTGTTGTAAATAATTAGAGCACATAGAAGAAGAAAGGCCTCCTTATTAGTGCCGTGGACACACACACGTTATTCCAAAGGGGATTAGAAAGAGTTATATCCTGCGCGTACTTGCAAGCTCGTAAAAAATAAGAGCTAATACGACCCAAATAATTATATATCCAAATACTTGAAAGTGACATGAGATAAGAATCTATCACAAAAATCTCATCCAAATCAAAAATTTTATCACCAAAAATACATATAATCTGATCCTCAGCAATCTTTAGTCAAAAAATCCGCAACAAACACAGATTTATTTCCCAAAGCAACGAACGAAGTCCACCGTCAATCTAAAACCTCATACTTATAAATATTGTCATCCCTCTGTAAACCCTTGGAAACAATTTTTTTTATTTTTATTTTTATGGATGGATCCCTTCAGCCTTCTCCCAGACCACCTCATCTCCATCATCCTCTCCCTCCTCCCCTTCACCGAAGCTGCTAGAACCAGCATCCTCTCTCGCCGATGGCGCAATCTGTGGGTCCACATCACAGATTTCGACATCAATGGCCATCGTGACGACAACTTAACCAAACAAATCCAATGCATAGACGCAGTCCTATCACACCCTCAAGTCAACATCCTCAAGTTCAGAATCTCGCTCTCCTCCTTTGCCCCCGATCCCGTAACGGACCGTTGGGCCCACAATCTAGCCAGGAGGATGGTTACCGACGTGAGCCTGACCCTGGTCAATGTGAACCACGTAGTCCTGCAATGTCTACTGAGTTTACAGTCCTTAACAAAACTCGAACTTCGGTTTTGCATTTTACCCTGTTATATTTCTTCACCTCTTGTTTCTTGCGTTAGCCTCAGGCATCTAGAGCTTCGCGGTTTTACAGCATCCAATACAGCAATTAGAGAGATAATATCGGCATGCGAGAATCTGAATTCACTGAAGATAAAATTTTGTGTGTTGAGTCAACTTGTAGTCAACCATCAGAGGCTGGAGTGCTTTGTATGGGCAACGGGGTTACGAACGTGCGATATGGATATTGAGACTCCGAATCTGAGAGAGTTGGAATTGGACGTACGTTCTTGTAAATTGAGGAGGATTAGGGTTTTAGCTCCGATGCTCAGGATGTCGAGGATTTGTGTTGAGAGGAGCGGGCTGCCTACCGACAGTGACTCATTAATCCGGTCACTGAAAGAACTTCTTGCTGGGATTCGGAACTCTGAGGAGCTTCAACTGGATGGTGAAGTGGTTCAGGTATGTGAACGTCCCCGTATTCTTCGATCAATTTTTATAACTTTCATGCTTATATAGTTGTTGGTATTTGGGTACAATTTTCGTATCAGTTTTATTTAGATTAGGAGTAAGTACATTCTTCGACCAGAAAGAGGTTGGAAAGCCAGTATGCCAGATCAACATTTAACCCTGCGTGACACGGGGAAAGAGAAGAATTCAAACTCTATTTAAATAATTGGAAAATAAATTTCTCAAAAATAATCTCATTTTGATAATAAAAGACATTGATAGTAAATTTGAAATTATGCAAAACAATAAGCACATTTAATAATCCTTATACCTTTTGCGGTACACTTATTAGTATAAAGATGATTTGTTATGAACAAACATACGTAGAAACAATATTTGTTATAAGCTAATCATAGATACATCGACATCCTCCGCATCAAACAATGCCAGGCCTAAACGTGATCCTATGCTTGGAGATGAATATGCTTCATCAGGGCGATCCAATGGATTGCTGGAGTAATCAAATTTGGAACTTATCCATGACTCAATCTCTGCTTCCCCTCTAAGAAATCTAAGTACCTGTTTCATAGGTAAAAAAAACAAATGTACTCAACAAAAATGATAGAAAAACAAGAATTTAGTTGTTTGGTCATTTATTTCTTTTGAACCTGGCTCATTTGAGGTCTAAGTTTTGTTGCTCCTGACATACAAAGTGACGACCAAGATCATTCTTCAAAATTGATTTTAATCATAGTTATCTTCGAGACTGGGATGAGAGAAGTCCTTGAAATCTCCCTCTAATACTGGTGTGGTCTAAGCAACAAAAGGTATATATATATAGAATAGTTGAGAAAGCTAAATGTTATAGGAAATTTTATAAACTTATAATGGAAACACTAAATACTGTATGCCACTTATTTACCCTCCACTCTTTATTTCATTTGGGCATATGGATCATTCTTTTTTGTCTCGTCTCTAGTGTCTAATGCACCACCAGAAATTAAAAAAAAAAAAAAAAGGAAAAAAGAAAGCTAAAATGACACTTAATAGTAAATACTTAGCTTTACCCTAATTCCTCTACTTAAATAAGCCAATTGAACCACCTTCAGAGCAAGTCTTCAGAAAATAGTGGACTCTCTTATATATTAATTCTTATTACGTAGTGGTCCATGCCTTTTATAACTAAAACTATATTTTATTACTAATAGTCATCCAAGTATGTTTTATCCTACAAAAAGTTTCCAAAGAAACCAGTTAGTAGGGAATCAAGAGGGCTATATATTACTACAAAATCAAAGAACCATATAGCCTCAGATTCTCATCATTTTGAGAAAACTGTATATTATTATTTACATAATAACTTCCTGAATATCTTTTCCTTATGGATCTCCTACATCAAAGTATTAACTGCTTAATTTGTGCGGACATGTGCATTGCCGTCTGCTCCGTAATCCTCTCATTATCATGCTTAAGAAGCATATGATTATAAACCTAAGTATTCTCACTCAAATTAAAATTATGTCCCAAATAAAATTGTAGGTAATTGTCTCTTATCAAGGAAATTAAGTATTTCTGGTTCTCTTACCTCAAAATTATGTCATTTTTAAAGTAAAGAAAGCTTAAAAGATAGCCTTAAAATCAACAAATATCATACTCATGTGTGAAAACCTCACCTTCACTGAAAAGGGAAATTAAGTAGGTAGATTCTTAATAAGATTGTCAACTTATTTTATTCATAATGTCATACAATAAAGCAAAACATCATGTTCCTAGTGTCATACAATAAATCAAAACTTCTTTATCCTTATTAACAACTGAGGGCATAAACTTTCACACGGTAGCAAAGCAAGAACTCTGAAGGCTGAGCGAAAACCTACGTTGTTTTGAGGAATGTAGGAAACAATAGTTTTTTTGGGTCAATGAATAAAAAAGTTTCATCAAACCAATTGATAGTTACAGCTCTTACTCAGGCATACCCGAGTTTATACAAATATCTCACAGCATGCCCTCTAATGACAGATCTCCTAACGAGAACTCTCAAAAAACAGAGTATACTCTGTACACAAAAACTTGCAAAGAAAAACACCAAAATCCTTGAAGACTATAAGGAATACACCCACATTTTTACATTGAAAGGCAGTTTACTATGGTTTAACACAATAAGGATCAGGACTTTTCTATGTTTCACAACCTGAGCATGATCTTTTTTAATGTTGCCATGGATTCTTGTATTTCGTTCCATCCAAATACAATATACACTGTTTTAGCCAGAGCCTTCTCACTTCATGCATAAAACTTTTCTTCCTTCAGTTCAAAGAATACCAAGCAGACAAATGCATCCAGGAACAACTTCTTCTAGTAAAGCTCAGCCAATGCATAACCTCATTCCAGACATATGAAGAGTGTGGACATTCAAAAAATAAATGATGATGAGACTCAGGTAACACCTCACAATAGTGTGCAAGTGTTGGAAGAGGCAATGCTCATTTTACATAATCTATCAAGGGTTAAGAGCCTTTTTTGAAACACTAACCAAAGGATATAATAGTATTTAGGGATTAATAGTTTACCCCCAAACAGTATTATGCTAATCAACACATTGAGCTTCAGGTAGGAGGTCATAAGAAACCTTAGAAGTAACAAACTTCTCATGAACACACCAACTCCTGATCCTACTGATAGTATTATCCCCCCGAGAAGCAACAACTTTGTTTTTTATTTTCACAAGTTGTTTCCAAAACCATGAGTCATTCACTTTGCCTTTTACCTCCCAGATATTACTCTTCTTTAAATAGTTTTCGTGAATCCACTTTATCCATAACATATTCTTCTTCATATGAATAAACCAAATGAGCTTCATAATTGCTGTATAATTCCATGTCACTTCTGAGAAAACCCTCAAGCCACCATTTTGTTTACTCGCAAATAGAATCCCATTGTACTAAAGGTGTCCTATTAGATTCATGAGAATTTCCCCAAAGATACCTTATGCGTATTGCATCAATCTCTTTCAGAACATGCTTAGGCAATATAAAATTTCCAGACCAGTAAGATTGGATACCAAACATAACACTTTTTATGAGTTGAACTCTACCTGCATAAGACAACATTTTCGCATGCCATGATTGAATATTTCTAGTGAGCTTAGGAAACAATACTTACCTATTATCATTTTCACATTGTATCAGAGCTGAATTTGACACAGGCTGAGGGTCTACTGATCTTGACCTGAAAATATTCAAAAAATATGAGAAAGGATGTAAACAACAAGGTCGAGATAGCAAGATAGATTATATACGCAACATAAAAGTTTTGACTTCCCTGAACCAACCTCCCCAGAAAAAACAAGGGGTCAACCTAAGTCCATTGCAATCTAATCCTGGATAACCTGACAAAACGGTGGAAATAATTTGTATCAAGAATGAAATGCTTCGAGATACATTGAAAGAGAAGGAATAAAAAGTTTTACACTATTGAAAGCATCGCATGGCTGGTACAAATTAATTAATTAGCATGTATACTCCAACATTGCAATTGCATTATGACCATTTCCATCACTATGTGCACATGTTCCATTGCTACACCTCAAAGTTGCCCGCTACATTGCATTCTTAAGAAAATAAGGAAGCAAGGTGCTATAGATTTGATTTTCTGTAGAAAATTCTATTGTGTATCTAGGTGCAAACATTTTGGATTGTTCTATTGCTGCATTTGAGAAAATTTTGACACGAATTTGCAATGCTTATGGTGCAGCATATTCATGGAATAATCGTGTAGCATCATACATAGTGTTGGGATAAAACCCGACACAGCGGTCTGCAGCGGTCTGATCAAGTGTACCAAGATAACACACTAAACACAAACCAGAAAATAGAGAGACACAATCACACAAGATTTACGTGGTTCGATCAAACTGATCTACGTCCATGGCAAGAGGGGGTTTCACTCTATTTATCTCTCAATACAATCCTTGTACAAAGTGAGAACACACTAACTCTCAAGCTCTCACACTCGATTGTCAAAACACACCAGAGACAAGGAAGGAAGCACAAATGAGAGATCACTCCCCTTATAAGCTCTCTTTCTCAAGGTGTACACACACCGGACAAGGGAGATAATCAAAAACACACACTCTCCTCAGCGGTTGTAAAACATACACTCAAGAGCTAAAATATTGAGAGAGTGAAAGAGACCTTCCTCTGTCTTTTTCTTTTAGCACGAAAACAAAGAACTCCAGCAACCTTCCAAAAAAAAAAACCAAATCCCTTAATTGAAAGGGATGTTTGATTTGCATTTAATGAGCCCTCCAAAGTCAAAAGTTTGCAGCTTCTCTTTCAAAATTTTCAATCAAATAGGTCCCATCTATTTTGGATTCAAGCCAACAAATTAACAAATTTCCACCTTGGATTGAATTCTCAAACATCAAGAAGTTGAATAATCATTATAAACACATCTCTAGGCTTACGTGAGCTAACTCGGTGTAAGAAACAAGAGATGTGGAAAAATAATTATTAACTTCATAATAGAACCAATGAACGCCACCCCCTTCTCTTGCAAACAATGCCCCAAATGGGGCCACCTAACAAGTGCGAATGCCTCCCAAGTCCAAGCAGTGATTGAACTTGAAGACCAAGACCGGTTTGGTCAATATGTTAACTGGGTTGTCTACAGTACCAATCTTCTTCATCGTGATACTTCTCTCAGAAGTTGCCTCACGAATAAAATGATATCTGACATCAATATCAAATGGCCTCCTTTACTACTTCTGCTGCTGTCATGTACTCTGCCTCCGTAGTAGACAAAGCCACTGTCGACTTTAGAGTCGATTTCTAACTAAAGCTGAACTAGAAAGAGTAAAAAGATAACCAATCAAAGATCTCCTTTTATCGAGATCACCAGCATAGTCAGAATCCACAAAACCTACAACTGAGGTTCCCGAAGTACTGCTATCAAAAAATAAACCCAAATCTAAAGTACCCTTGAGTTACCGAAGGATCCACTTCACTGCCAGTGGCTATGGAATCATCATCAGATCCTGAATCATGTTGCTCTTCTATAACTGAAGGAGCAATTTTGTAGTCGACTTTTGAAAAAGTCTCTCCCTCGAGCTCCACCTGAAGCTCCACCTTATCCATAGCCTTCTCTACATTTCCTGTAGACTCAACAGAAACATTTCCATTGATCAAGCATATATTTTTTTATTAAAAGTAACATCTCTACTAATAATGAATTCAGGAGAATAAGACTCCTCAACCGATAGCCTTTGATGCCATCAGCATAACCAACAAATATGTATTTCTTAGATCTAGGCTCAAGCTTACCATCTCTAACATGATAGTAAGGAGGACATTCAAATACCTTTAAATTTGAATAATCAATTGGTTTACCAGACCATACCTCATTTGGAGTCTTGTGCTCAATGTCGGTAGAAGGAGATCGGTTCACCAAGTAACAAGTTGTGTTAACAGCTTCAGCCCAGAAGTCTCTCCAGTCCAGAGTTTGAGAGCATACACCTAGCTCTCTCCATATTCATTCGTTCTGCCACCCCCATTTTGCTGAGGAGTGTACCTGACCGTGCGATGTAGTACGATCCCAAAATTTCCGCAAAACTGGTTGAACTCACTAGCAAAATTCTAGATCATTATCTGTTCGGAGACGTTTAATTTTCTTTCCAGTTTGATTCTTAACAAAAACTTTCCATTTCTTGAAAGTTTCAAACGCATCACTTTTGTGCCTGAGAAAATAAACCCAAATTTTCCTGAAAAAATCATCAATAAACGTCAGAAAATAAAGAGCATCACCTTTGGATGGAACCTGTGCTGGTCCCCACAAATCCGAATGGATGTAATCAAGAGTGTCCTTCGTCGTATGTGAGCCAGTTGAGAAGCTGACCCGAATTTGCTTCCCAAATACACAATGCTCACAGAAATCAAGTGATGATGTATGATCATCACAGAGTAAGTCACGTCTACTCAAAATAGTCATCCCCTTCTCGCTCATGTGGCTAAGCGCACGTGCCACAACTAAGTAGTATCCTTATCAGCATCAGAGGACACACCTGTAGGGCCTGTCACAATGCTGCCTTGGAGAACATAAAGACTGTTCACCTTGCTACCTTTCATCACAACTAATGAACCCTTAGTAACTCTAATAGCTCCACCTCCACCTGTGTAAGAATACCCAATAGAATCTAAAGAACTCAAAGAAATCAGATTTTTCTTTAAGTCCGGGATGTGTCTCACATCTGACAAAGTTCTCACAATCTCATCGTGACACCGGATGCGAACTGTACCAATTCTAACTGTCTTGTAAACTGCATTGTTGCCTATCAAAACTGACCCACCACTTATAGATTTGTAAGTAGTGAACCAATCTTTATTTGGACACATATGATTAGACGCACATGTATCCAAGATCCATTCTTTATCAGAACGGTCATCCAAGGGACATACTGCAAGAACCGTCTCAGCGACATCGACAGCATTATCCTTTACCGTATTTGCTGAATCTGATGTTTCACCATGCTGGTTGTCTTTCTTCTTTAGAGCATAACATTCTGACATGTAGTGCCCTTTCTTGTGACAATAGAAACACTCAACTTGTTTCTTATTTTGGGCTGACCTGGGCTTCATACGATTTCTGGCTAGCAGACCATCAGCCTGCATATCGGTACCTTTCTCATTCAACTTTGTTCTTAACTCAGCAGAATTCAAAGAGGCATTCACATCCTCCAAACTTATGGATTCTCTTCCATACAACATAGAGTTAACAAAGTTTTCATAAGAGTCAAGCAAGAAACACAACACAATGAGAGCCTAGTCTTCATCATCTAGCTTAAGATCCAGGTTTTTCATATCCATGATAATTTTATTAAATTCATCCAAGTGTTCCTGAATGGGTGTACCTTCTTTCATCTTCAGTGTGTATAGCCGCTGCTTCAGGTACAATCTCATTGTAAGAGATTTCTTCAAATAGAGACTTTCGTGCTTTGACCACAACCCCGCTGCCGTTTCCTCATCGACAACTTCACGAAGCACATTATCGGATAGTGACAATTGCAAGGCGCTGTGAGCCTTTTCGTCCATCTCTTCGATCTCAGCAGTAGTCATATCATTTGGGTATTTTTCATCGATAGCTTTAACCGTACCTTCTCGTCGTAACAAAGCCTTCATCTTTATCCTCCATAGGCCGAAATTATTCTGGCCATCGAATATCGACACCGAGAACTTCACAGAAGCCATTATGGAAGATTGAAAGTCGTCCTAGAACCGAAATGCTCTGATACTAGTTTGTTGGGATAAAACTCGACACAGCGGTCTACAGCGGTCTGATCAAGCGTACCAAGATAACACACTAAACACAAACCAGAAAATAGAGAGACACAATCACACAAGATTTACGTGGTTCGATCAAACTGATCTACGTCCATGGCAAGAGGGGGTTTCACTCTATTTATCTCTCAATACAATCCTTGTACAAAGTGAGAACACACTAACTCTCAAGCTCTCACACTCTGATTGTCAAAACACACCAGAGACAAGGAAGGAAGCACAAATGAGAGATCACTCCCCTTATAAGCTCTCTTTCTCAAGGTGTACACACACCGGACAAGGGAGATAATCAAAAACACACACTCTCCTCAGCGGTTGTAAAACATACACTCAAGAGCTAAAATATTGAGAGAGTGAAAGAGACCTTCCTCTGTCTTTTTCTTTTAGCACGAAAACAAAGAACTCCAGCAACCTTCCAAAAAAAAAAACCAAATCCCTTAATTGAAAGGGATGTTTGATTTGCATTTAATGAGCCCTCCAAAGTCAAAAGTTTGCAGCTTCTCTTTCAAAATTTTCAATCAAATAGGTCCCATCTATTTTGGATTCAAGCCAACAAATCAACACAGAATATTTAAAGTTTTATCTTCTCATCTTATAAGTAAAAAAAACCTCAATGAATATCATGAAGCTTCATTATTAACTGTATGTTGTTTCAGGTAGGGGTCATAAGAAGCCTTAGAAGTAACAAACTTCTCATGAACACACCAACTCCTGATACTACTGATAGTATTATCCCCCGAGAAGCAACAACTTTGTTTTTTATTTTCACAAGTTGTTTCCAAAACCATGAGTCATTCACTTTGCCTTGTACCTCCTAGATATTACTCTTCTTTAAATAGTTTTCATGAATCCACTTTATCCATAACATATTCGTCTTCATATGAATAAACCAAATGAGCTTCATAATTGCTGTATAATGCCATGTCACTTCTGAGAAAACCCTCAAGCCACCATTTACAACATTTGCTACTGCTAAATTGGCTGCGAAAAATGTTGCAGGCAAATTGGCAGAAATAAATGTTGCAAATATGTTCTATGAAATACAAATATACATTTCCTAACTAACCTCTTGCTTACCCAAAAATAGAAATAGAAATCTGACTACAACATTTGTTGATTTCCCGTCAACCAAACAACCCAATAGAGGAGAATTAAAGCCATTCTATGTTATAAATTATGCAGTTTAAGTTTATCCAAATAAAAATTGGATGTAGAAATCACCCTGAAACTGAAAATATTCTTGATGCAAATGAGAGTATCTGCTACAACACATCGACTCCATGATAATGTGATATAAAATACAAAACATGTCCCATTTTAGTATCTATGTAGTTATGAAATACAAAGGGAACAATAAGCTTAATAACATATTAATCTTATACAATATAATTTTGAGCAAACATTTGATGCTATCTCTAAAGCAATATTTGCTTTCAACTCGTATGTGATGGTGATTGATATGATTTACTATTAGGATACAAGTTGCTTCTTATATTTCCATTTTCTTGATTTATACAACTTTGAAATTTGTACTTCTAATCAAATCTAACATTTATGAACAATATTTTTCTTGTTTCTTCTAGTGCTTGCCCTCACGTTTCACACCTTTGGAGTTGGCCTCTATTTTTCCGAAGCTAAAGAAATTGCGCATAACTGATCTAGGTACAATAGATCCCGAACAAATTTCTGCCCTCACTGTGTTTCTCCAAAGTTTCTCTGAGTTACAAGAACTTACAGTTGAGGTGGTCACTTTCAAATGTTTTTCCACTTTTTCATCTCTTTCATTGATAAACAATTAATTGTAAAAGTTATCAATTTTTCAGGTAAAAACATATTATCTAGAGTTGATGATACCTAACAGACGCCAGCCAATGGATCAAACCCAAGCTCACCCAGCCAGCGTTACAGTTGAGGTATGTTACTTTCTAAAGTTTTTCAACTTTGTCATCTCTTAAATTGACATGTCTCGAGTAGATCTTCCCAATATTACCATTAATAAACAATTGACTGTAAAAATTATCGATTTGCAGGTAAAACCACATGAACAAGGAATGGTAATACCTAACAAACTCAAGCCAATGGATCAAACCCAAGGTCAACCTGCCAACCTTACAGTTGAGGTAAGTCACTTTCTAGTTTTTCATCTCTTTCATTGACATATCTCTAGAAGATCCTCTCAACACTATCATTGATAAACAATTGATTGCAAAAGTTATTGGTTTTGTAGGGAAAACCACATGAACTAGAGATGGTGGTACCAAATAGACCCAAGCCAATGGATCAGACCCGAGCTCACCGAGCGAGCCTGACCTCTCTGCCTTGTTTCAAATGTAATATTCTCTAGAAGATTATAAATCACTTAGTTGTTAAAATTTTAGACATTAGACTTAATGAGCTTTCCGTTAATATATAATTTGGTAGGATTTTAGCAAATTTGACAGTGCAGTATAGCTAGGAGTAGATCATCCTCATTAGCGTCTTGTAACTAGTAAGAGCGTTTAATACTCAGAGTATTGCTAGCTTTTAGCATCTCTTTTTATGTATTCGTTCTGTTGGAACTAGGGAGAACAGTCTTTAGTTTTGAATGCATAAATTATCTTTTGGCGAAGTGAGTTTTCTCCTTCTCTATCGTTCTCTATTCTTTGGTGGATTCCTTTGAGAGAGACCTTATCCTTGTTACACTTGTGTTCAGCCCCTCTCCTCCTAGTTCCAGCGGCAGATGGAGTAATATTTTGTGAAGAAATTAGGGTATTTAAGGACATTGCATTTGAATATATGAGGAAATTCTTGAAATTATTCAGCGAAAGAAGGGAAAGATTTATTTTCGCTTGATGTTGGATTTTAATCAAGGGTTGCAATAAATTTTGTAAGATTAGTGATGGTATACTATGCTGAAATTTTCAATATTGTCTGAAAATAGCTATATATATATATATATATATATATATATATATATATATATATATATATATATATATATATATATATATATATATATATATATATATATATATATATATATATATATATATATATATATATATATATATATAGAACAAGCTCTATGAACTTAAGTTCATAATGAATTGTGGTGCACCAACTTTTCTAACCACTCATCTTGCTTTGGGATCCGTGAAAGATATAAAGGCCACTTTGAGATTTGTGCATCACAAATATCAAGGCAAGATAGTGGATAAAAAAGTTGGTGCACCACTATTCATTATGAACTTAAGTTCATAGGATATATATATATATATATATATATATATATATATATATATATATATATATATATATATATATATATATATATATATATATATATATATATATATATATATATATATATATATATATATATATATATAATATTAGCAAATACCCCAGCGTGACACGGGGAAAATAGAACTCATCAAACTCTTTATAAGCCATTTGATAGCAACTCTTTTGAAAGGATTTCTCTCAATAATCATATAAATATAGAAAGTAAAATAAGCATTATACAAAATTAATATAACAACTTCATAACGTATATACTACACAAAGAGTCTAAGTTAAAAAGTATATGGAGTATAGTCTCTTTTCAGAACTAATGAAATCAATAACAAGTATGAGTTCAGGGCTAGATGTAATACACATTGTCTGAACTTATGAAATGGAGGAAAATAATAGTTCAAATGTTATTTATAGAATGTGACGCCTAGATGACAAGAACAAAGTTCACTTGACAAAGACTGACGAACTGCTTGTCAGCTCAACTATTCTATCTCAAGAAGGAATTAGTGACATACATTGCTTTATGTTAGAGAGCCTATGTGGTAAGAATTAACAATGCTAGTATGAACCCTCTTCATAAATGTTTTATGTGTAAAGGTCGTTATATCCACTATGTACAAAAGAAATCAAAACATTACTATTCCAATTACGAATGATGGAGATTTGAGATTTCACTGCGGTGCAAGTTTATTGATTGAAACTATGGCATTTACTTTATTATGGTTTTTCCTTTGTTTGCAACTTGGCTTGCAGGAAATGGTTTTCAAGCGCGGAAGCAACAATCATTATATTTGTATTTTAATAACAAAATCTATAAAATTTTAATCAATAAAATGGTACTTTGAATAAAATGGTGCAAGGGAATACAACATGTATGTATATTGCTAAATGAAATGATCACTGAGAGGAAACAGAAGCAATTATGATAGATAATAATACACAAGGTTATTTCTATAAAAAATAGACAAGATTTCATTGAAATGTTGCCCCAATTATATGCACACATAATAACTATTAAAATTAAATATAAGATTATGGTATAAGAATCCTATATATATTATTTTTAAATTGCTTGTCTTGGTAACATGTATGTATATTTGGTTACTTCCTCCTCGACATCAAAAGTGACTTAAGACTTTTCAATATATAGACTCATGTTTAATCTGAAGAAGATAACCTATTGATCTTGCAACCCACCATCACTGTCAACATTCAAACTGAAGTACGAACCAACAAATAAAATCTCAATCACTAATACCATGTTTTCCAGTAGTGGGTACAAAGCCCGAAACTTTCTAACACTATGAACACAATTCACTACATAGTTAACATAAAAGATATTGTTTGCAAGAACATTTAAAATTTTGAGAAAATCTAAAAAATAAGGTTATTGAAATATTAGTCTCTCAAATCTTCAATAATTCCATATTAGCCCCTCAAATCTATGAAATTGCTCATTACATTCATGTCCGTTTGCAAGACTAAAAAATGTTGTAAATTTGAGAATATTGTCATAGGTAGTCTTATATCAAATACCAAATATTTGTTCGTCATCTCGCAAAGTACATCAGAAAAAAAAGAGTCATTTTCCTCATAGATTACAAGTATCAGAGTAAAGAAAAGTGAAAACATTCACTAATTTATGAACCTCCGCGTTCCATCATTCTCCAATAATGAATTACCCAACCTAAAATCAGTTATGACAAGTTCAACATTCATATTTAACAAGAGACCATAATTACAAAAGAAATGGCAAAAGGGACAAGATCCATGTGAGAATTTCATTAGAATTGTTTCATTTCAGAATCGAAAGCAAATGCTTACATTTAATCTATATATAACCAACAGACTTCCAAAATAAATTTACAATAATAGAAGCGAGCAAGGAAGAACTAAAAAGAGTACAAAGCAAAATCCTAAGGCTAAGAGGCTAAACTATGGAGGGTTCTCCCCTGGCGCTTGAGATAGCGCATAGTTCAGCCCTCGCCCAGCCACATACCTCCTTATTGAAGTTAGGGTTTGAATGTTGAGCTTGATTGATCTCTGGACAAAATGGAAAAGGATCAGAGCTAGGTTTCGTATGTGAGAGGGAACTGGAGGAGAGGGAGAGGGATTTTATAGAAGGATTTGAATTTGGAAAAAATTTTAAAGCTGGTCAGTTGAGCAGGTACCAACCGTGTAGGCCATGACGTCCCTCACCCATTGCCATCCCTCCCTCACCCCGTCCCATCAGAGCTGGTTCCTCTCCCATGACCATCCCTCCCTCACAGCGCATCCCATCATCACTATATATAAAAAAGCCCTACGGACGCTACTGTAGCAGCACTTGCTACAGTGATCTGCGTAATTTTCACTAGGCCAAACTGTCCTTGCCTCTTGCTACAGTATTTTTCTGCCTTACTGTAGCACCATTCACTAAAAATGCCACTTAGACTTACAAATAGCCCCTTAAAAATTTTGGGATTTACATCAAAACCCTGAAAGTTTTCAAACTTACACGAAACACCCTCAAAAGTAAAACTTATAAAAATACCCGACCAATACACTTAAAACTTTAAAATTACAATGAATTTTATGTAGCACCACTCACTAAAAATTTCACTAGACCAAACTGCGCTTGCTTCTTGCTACAGTATTTTCCGCCGTACTGTAGCACCATTCATTAAAAATGCCACTAGACTTACAAATAGCCCCTTAACAATTTTGAGATTTACATCAAAACCCTGAAAGTTTTAAAACTTACACGAAACACCCTCAAAAACTTAAAATTTACAACAATAATTTTTGCATAGCACCACTCACTAAAAATGCCACTAGACTTACAAATAGCCCCTTAAAAATTTTGGGATTTACATAAAAAACCCTGAAAGTTTTAAAACTTACACGAAACACCCTAAAAAAGTAAAAACTTGCAAAAATACCCTGACAAATACACTAAAAAACCTAAAAATTACAAATCGCACCATGCCAAATTTTGATTTGCAAACAACACCCTACAACTTTCAAACGCTGCAAAAAACATCCTAAATTGAAAATTTTTCTAAAGGTACTTAAAAAAGTTTAACCTACACAAATAGTTCGTTGAAATTTTTCGTCCACCTGATGGAGCAAGCACGTGCATCGCACGTGCCTCCTCACTAGTAGTTGAAAAAAATCCTTATAGCTGGCAGTCACGAGCAGAGAAAACAATCTAAAAACTTTAGTCCCCTCCTTCCCGAACTACCCTCCATCCCAAGGGAACATATCAGAAAATCAAGAGGGCAAAGGAGTAATAAAATGGAAGCACAGTAAATGATGAAAATTGACACAGACTCCCCAAAGCACCCTTGAAGCCAAGCTCAAAGCAAGCTTAGCAAAACTGAAAGAATAACGAATAGTAGAGGGTAGAAAAGGAAAAGTAAAAAAAACTTCATCCAGCTTTTAAACAAGTGTTTTTATAGGAAGGCTAATTTAATAAGCTGTTGGTAGCGGACCGTGAACCGTCGAGAGAAACCACCACAAACGATAGCAAAACACAATAAAGAGTAAAGACACGAGATTTACGTGGTTCAAGTTGCCTACGCCCACGGGTAAGGAGGGGATTTTCACTAATAGAAAGAGAGAATACAAATTAGGATTACAAGTTCTCACAAAGAAACCCTAAAACAAACCTCTCAATCTCTCAAAAGATCTCCTCTCAAAGATGCACAAAACCCTCGAAAAATTGCTCCAAAGCGTGCTTCTTAGCTTCCAAATAATCGGTTTAGGGTTATATATAAACTCTAAACGAACGGGTTTAAAACCAAACCCGTTTTACGAATCTGCAGATTAGTCGACTACTACATCATATTAGTCGACTACTACATCATATTAGTCGACTACTACATCATATTAGTCGACTACTACATCATATTAGTCGACTACAATCTGATTAGTCGACTACTACATCATATTAGTCGACTACTACATCATATTAGTCGACTACTACATCATATTAGTCGACTACAATCTGATTAGTCGACTACAATCTGATTAGTCGACTACAATCTGATTAGTCGACTACAATCTGATTAGTCGACTACAATACCTAGTAGTCGACTCACGAACTAAAATCTTTGTGCATGTTTTTGTGCATGTTCTACAATAACATTGCATTGTTTTCACACCCTACGTAAGGGAGACGAATTTAGATAGATTTTTAAGCCTAGTTAATTATTCTATTTTCAGAAAGTTTTCCTAAGGTTTTCTAGGATTTGTCGTGTCTTGCTCGTATGGGAATGAGTTGTGTTATTTCGAAGATAGAGAATGCAAATGTTATTGTGTGAAACGCCACTCTTACGTAGGGTGGCGTTTTCTGGATAGTTTTCTTCACCCTTTTTTTTTTTAAGATAAACTATTTACTATCCATAGTTAATAGATACAAAGCTCGACAGTGATTGGCTGCATGGAGCTCTAAATCATTGTATTTGCATCTTAATTGCTTATCATTAATTTTACATCTGTACGATTTTGAGCCCAATGTATGCATGTAGGAGGCACTTTTAGTGTCTGCATGTAGCATATCATGGAGAGAATTTGTTATCATTCTATACCGATGTTTGCAGGTCTATGTGCCAGATGGAGCCCAATGTATGCATGTATGATTTTGTGTTCTGTTCTTGCTCGTTTTCTTGCTTCTCATCGAGTAGCTGATTGCTTCTATATTATTGCAGATCTGTGCTCTGCGTTTGTGTTTCAACGAGGGAGTGATATCTGGCAGTGCTTTTTTTTTTTTTTTTTGGAATTGCACTATTTATAGTTATGAGCTGACTGTCGCTTAGTGATTTGAGTTTTTTTTTTCCCCAGTAAGGTTTTGTAATTTATTTCTGTGATAACTGCAGCTAATTCAAAAAAAACAAACTGAAAAAGCTCGTAGTATTCTGATCTTGGATGAAATTGATTTATGTATAGTTCCGGTGAATTAATGTCTTTAAGCATTTGTTTTGTAACAGTTCAATTATTTGTTAAATAAATCTATGTATAGAGAGTTGGACATATGTCACAATTGTGGCCTTATGCGCAACAAAAGGAAGTTCATGTTGCGACTCTAATTGCAATCAAACAATCAATTGGAGATCCCTTAATAAGCAGATGCTTCTTTAATCCAATCCACCTGCACGCTGTTAGAAAACTTGTTGCACATTCCAAACTGCCAGAAGATGAGCTCAAGCTATAAACGACGTAGTCTGCGAAAAATCTTGAGGAAGGAGAGACTCAGATTATTTTGGCAATAGGCTCTCCAAATGGTTCACTAAAATTTTGGTTATCAACTTGTACAAGACAGTACACAAACTATTAAGCCAATAATTGGTGCTTAGTAACTCGACAAGTAAGATTAATATAGCCTTTTATTTCTTAAGTAGTTTAACGATTCACCTGAATTTCATTATAGCAGATATGTACGTGAAAATCTTCATATATGTGCACCAAAATATATTCTAAAACTTTAAATATATACTTATATATACTCCAAGTGCAAAACAAAAATATTTCAGAAACTCGAACACATCTGAATTAGACCAAGTTTACACGAGAATGATAACTGGAAAAAATAAATTCAACTAGTCCTCGAACGAATCCTCAACAAAAGAACATCTTTAATCTGCGAACTCCTCCTTAGAAAAGCATCCATCTTCAAGTTCTTCACAACTGGAATTAAAATTACAAAGTTGAGAGGAGAGAAAAGAATATGAAGTTAAACATAAACATGACAAGATAGCATAAAAATATAGTAAAGCAAGGATAATGAAATACTACAAACCCTGAAGGTTCAATAAGAACTAACAGATGAAAATAATGTAATTCACTTTGTAAACAAGTAAAAACCGAAGTACCTAGCTCTTCATATGGTCAGCAGCAGCAGCAGCAGCAGCAGAAGGATATCTTATATATCATGCAGAACTAATGGGCAGGGATCTTTATTTTACCCAAGAGGGTTGCGCACAATGTGGAGCAGATATCCAGCGATTTTCTCTGTACTGGAAAGCTTGGTGAATGGTGATCATTAAAAAGCTAAGTAGTTTGGGTTGATATATCTCAACCTAAAAAGAGCTAAATTACGAGATTGGTATTTTTAGTAGGGCCATATTTCCAATGTGGTTTTTTTTTTCTTTCACTGGCGACATTATGGTATTAATATCAATATTTGATGTCAATTTGGTATTATTTTATATAGAAAAAATAGCCAAATTGATACATTAAGTGGTAGAAAAAATAAACAGTTTGATGTTAATTTTGATATTATACCATAATGTCACGAGTGAAAGAGAAAAGAAATACCATGTTGGTAAAAGGGTCCTACTAAAATGTCAATTTGGTAATTTAATGTGGTAACATTAATGATAATACTGTACTGCATCACCAAAGAAGACACAGAGCACCCTGAATTCACCAAGGAGACATCAAATGAGCAGCTGCTGCAGCTTGTATGTACTACATATGGTATGCAATAAATACAAAGGTATTCCATAAAAAAAGAAAGATACATGTTGAGGAGTGTTTCAAGCATGTAGTTTTTGAGATCAAAATCAAGTGACTCAAAAATTAAGAGACTGTGCTTTGCTATGCTCATCTGCCCTGAATTCACTTAAGCCTAAGAAGAGGAGCCCAGAGATTTACTTTTGTTTGAGTCTTGTATAGAGGCCATTCTGTGAATTTTGCATCACTCGGGTATGCCTGAGTTATCCTGTATAAACGTTCATAATGAATGAGAATTTTCTATTTTTATTAACCAAAAAAAATAGTTGTAATAATGAAGACGTGAGAATGAGAGCTCAGTTACCTGTTTGACAGCAAGAATCAAAGTAAGATGCCGCTGCTGCAAGATTGAGCCATATGGGCATCTGCCAATGCCAGAGATCATCATAACGATGGCTAAGTCGCTTCAAGCTTCCATCTTTCATACTAAAAACTCCGGTGTCATGGAAGGCGACGATGGCACCATCAGGCAGAGGGAACTGCTGAAGACTATAATCACCTGAAAAGTAAATATGATTGGGTTTTGGATGGCAATCGGAGAGACGACCATCGACAGGGAGAGACATAGAATGGCCAATTTCCCGTATTGTACCTCTGCAGCCACCGTGTCAATGTCTTTGGCCAAACGTATCCGCCGTTGTCCCGGTGGAGCAGCACCGTGGCGGCAGGGATTCACAGCCGCATCAGCAAAAACCTGAGGAAAGTGAAATAGTGCTGCGGCCACTGCTGATGCTGTCCTGCCATACCATGCCCAAATCCCGCTTCTTCTATTACATAACTGCGGACAAGATAACCCGCGAGGTCCTTCCTGGTTATTGATGCGGACATGAGATTTGATTTGCTCATCTGCATTTATTAGTACCAAAAAGGAGAAAGTTAAAATAAAGACCAATAAACATTATCTCCAACCAGTCACTCCTGTGTCAACCTCTGTGATACTGACATTCATTTAACCTGAACATAAAAACTTCTGTATCAAATCCTACAGTCGATGTAGGTTGATGTGAACTCCGTGTTGTGGCTGCAGAGTTATGACGGTATATGGCGCATGAGAATACGAAGGTGAGAGCTCAAAGGAGAAGTTATGTAGAATTAGAGCCAGAGCCATCTTTGCTTCAATCATGCCAAAACTCGGTCCTAGACATATCCTTGGGCCCCATCCAAAGGGATAGAATGCATTCTGACCCCCTTTAGCTGCCTTTGAGATCAATTCTGAAAATCTCACTGGCTTAAATTCGTCTGCATCATCGCCCCATAATTCTCGATCGTGGTGAATGAGTATCGTAGGCAGTGCAAGATTGATGCCGGTAGGGAAGTGAAGCTCTCCTTCCTTTGTTCCTTGTAGGTATACCATAATAGAACGAAAATCAGTGGGTATAATCTCAAAACTTCATGAAGTGCCATTGTTACCTACATTCAACTTTTCTTCAGCTTAATTGAACTAGAAAAATGAAGCAACATGATTTCATGTTTGTTAGAGTATAAAAATCGTAATCTTCAACGCTCATAATAACTTCAAAGTTTTGGATAGTAAAAGGGACTTTAAGAGCAATTTGGTGAGAGTTGAAGGCTGTGATTTTGTACTCTAACATGCCTTCGCAAACAACTAGCAGACATATTGCAATTTAATGCAGATAAAAACTCAAACCCCGAAATGTTCGGCAAAGAAAAATTAGAAACAGATGAAACAGTATCTTACTTCTTTATGATTATAGGAGCTCATATATGTATGCTATGGATACCCTTCAAGAAATCAACATACAATAGATTCATATAATTCAGCACAAGCAAAATTACCCATGCAAATATTATCAAATTTTTCAAAACGAGTTTTGTTACAAGTGAAATCACTATGAACAATGGTTAGGTAACAACAAAATGCTTCCCGGAAAAAATTGAAGCACCAATTTTCATGTTTCTCTTTCTCTATCTATATGTAACCTTTCTGTATGGCTATGACTTAACCAAAGCTATGTTATATCATTCTGATGTTAATCCAGTAGCTTCCTTGGGAATCAAAAAGAGGAAGGCGACTGGAATAAGCGTGCATATTTGTTGCACAATCAATCCATAGAGAAGATTATCGTAAGATCCTGATGAAATGTTGAGCATTGAAGCCAGAGAAGCACCAGAGAATGAGGCAAGAGTGGAGCCTAAGTTGTTTATGGACATGAAGAGAGCAAAAAGTGTTCCTTCAATTCCAGGAGGGCAAAGTTGTCCTGATAAGATCAGGAACGGCATTAACCTGCACAAGAGACAGATATCATAAGTAAAGCAAATAAAGCTAAGGGTTTAAAAAAATAAAAACAAAGTTCGGGCATTTTCACTTAACCCCAAAAAGTTTCGTAATTCCACTTAACTCCCAATATGTTTTGTCAGAAGACCCCCAAAACTAACACCTTTAAGTCTAACCCTCATTTGAAGACAAAATGACTAAAATCACCCTTACAACACCATATATATATATATATATATATATATATATATAGAGCAAGGCTCCTATGAACTTAAGTTCATAATGAATAGTGGTGCACCAACTTTTCTAACCACTCATCTTGCTTTGGGATCCGTGAAAGATATAAAGGCCACTTTGAGATTTGTGCATCACAAATCTCAAGGCAAGATGAGTGGATAAAAAGTTGATGCACCACTATTCATTATGAACTTAAGTTCATAGGAGCCTTGCTCTATATATATATATATATATATATATATATATATATATATATATATATATATATATATATATATATATATATATATATATATATATATATATATATATATATATATATAGGGATCCGTGAAAGATATAAAGCCCACTTTGAGATTTGTGCATCACAAATCTCAAGACAAGATAGTGGATAAAAAGTTGGTGCATCACTATTCATTATGAACTTAAGTTCATAGGAGCCTTGCTCTATATATATATATATATATATATATATATATATATATATATATATATATATATATATATATAGAGCAAGGCTCCTATGAACTTAAGTTCATAATGAATAGTGGTGCACCAACTTTTCTAACCACTCATCTTACTTTGGGATCCGTGAAAGATATAAAGCCCACTTTGAGATTTGTGCATCACAAATCTCAAGACAAGATAGTGGATAAAAAGTTGGTGCATCACTATTCATTATGAACTTAAGTTCATAGGAGCCTTACTCTATATATATATATATATATATATATATATATATATATATATATATATATATATATATATATATATATATATATATATATACATATATATATATATATATATATGTGTGTGTGTGTGTGTGTGTGTGTGTGTGTGTGTGTTTCAATCCTTTTTAATAATGGGCTTTTGCATATACGCTATCAAAATTCTCAATTTTGCATATACATACCAGCATATTAGACAGATATCATGAGTTAAGTAAATAAATCTAAAGTAGCTTAGCTTTGTTTTGTTTCGTAAGTTCGGCAGGCCTAAATATGATTTTTATTGGTTAAAGATCCTCTTTGGTTATAGTTAGATTCACATGGGAAACAAAAGAAGGAAGAAAGCTTCAATACTAACAAAATTCTTTTAATATGGGTTTCTGTGGAAAATTTAAAAATACCCGTTTTTGGGCTAACTGAAACAGAAAGGTTAAAAAGGCAACAAAAAAAAATCTCTTTTACACTGTGGGAAACAAGGATACAAATATAGGCACATTGGATGAAAATTATTGTCTTTATGCCACCTACACAAACACTTCAACGAGTTTTCTGTATTCCAGCCTCACCAAAAAATCATTCCAAACTCATAGATCTGTAACCAAATAGCAAGAATTTACTACTCAAATTGGACCTCCAAGCTAACTCAAGAAAATCTATGCATCCAGATGCCTTAGAAATATAGTATTGAATGCATTCTGCAAGCTTGAGCCCTGAGTGTAACCAGGGATTAACATTAATGTACATGAATTAGGAACCCTGCTACATGCAACAATGTCTTATGAATTATTCTAATTCTGAATGATGCTTAATACACATTCTACCACAATCCGTTGGTTCCTGCCACATATAAAATGATTCTCATTCTAAAATTCCATCCACCAAAAAAGATAGGATTCATCTCATTCTTGTGTGAGCATGCACGCTCTTGCATGACTAAGAAACACCTCATACCCATGGGATTTTATCTGCTCTGAGTTCAAGTGGAAGGCATAATCTAAACCCCAATTTACATCTTAAAGTACATTTGGAACACGACAATAGAAAAAAGCTAAATTCCATTAATGCAGTGACAAATTATTAATATGGATTTTATATGCAACTAAAAGAAAAGACTTCTCAGTAGAATCAGTTCCATTATTATCATGGTAACCAATATGCGAATAGGGACAAATGGGAAAATTTTCCAACTCCACTAATAAACTGAAGAATGAAAGATTTACATCTTAATTGTAAAGAATTCTGATTGTTTACCTGATCTACTATTAAGAGCGAATTCTATAATTTTATGATCTGCTTCAGACTATTGCTATCTATAACTAAATGTGTGTGCCCTCTACGGCTGATAAATGATAAAAATAATTACATTGTTTGGACAGGGTCATTGTAAAGCAACATTTCTGAATAAAGTGTAATGTAGGTGACATACTTGAACTGGTTAATTGTATCCCATGCAGCTGATCCACCAAGCACCATGTACTTATCAGGTATGCCAAGCTGAATATTTGATCGAGTTACTAGAGCAATGTGCAGAAAGTTCATAATGGCAAGACCAACATGAGCAAACCTGTCATGTCAAATAAAAAAATCACCATCAGTACAAATTGAATACAAGGTATCAAAATGGAAGCTTCAATATAGAATTCAGATGCAGTATAATTTCAACAAGTTGCATACTTCAATATAGAATGCAGATGCAGTATAATTTCAACAAGTTGCATAGGACATATAAAAATTAAGACAACTGTTAGTAAGTAGAAGTTTATTAAACAAACTAAAATTAATGATATTAAAAGAGAAAACAGGATGACTTCCAGTTATGCTGAATTTCGGAAAAGTGAATGAGTATGGTTGTCCAATAGCTTTACAGAACCAGGATTATATAAAATCCAACTTTGCATTCATTAAGAAACAGAAAGCACTTTTTCATGAACTAAAGGTTTAGGCTATTGCTCCTGTAAGTTTTTCTAACAGAGCCCTCAGATGAAGAGACAACGCCAGTAAAGCCCACTCATTTGTAGGTTTCATCCTATTGTCATAAAACCCACCAATCAAACAGCCAAAAGGGTATTGCTCCTAGCGAAGCTTGTACCTTCCTTTTTTTCCCCTCTTTTGGCATGAGCTATAGAGAAGAAAACACCTAAGAAGAAAGAACAGTAGGGAGAAAATAAAACGTTGCGGAAAACGTAGGAAAATATGTGAGCTAAAGGACAGTCCCAACACGTGTCTTTTGAAAGCTTGTCAGCAAAAGCATCTCTTGCTCCAGTGGCCAGATAATTGTGAAATGATGATTTTAGGTTGATATAAGGACAACCTAGGGTGGTCTGGGATTTATGAGAAATATTCTTGTGGCTAACTTGCTGCTTGTGTTCATTCTTGATTATCAGTTACAACATTGTCGGAGTTCTAATCGAAAGGGATGATCAGGGAGGAAATATTTTTACTTACAGAGATGGCAGTAACAACCACTAATTACAATCTTAACTGGAGAACAATGAATTTATAGCAAAGGAACAGCTTCGATGCAGAAGGCAGAGAGCTAAGTCACATTCTAAAAAAAGAAACAAAGAGGTTACTAAGTTCTAACCAAAAATAAGAAGGATGTCCTCCCAATGACGGGCATATTCCAATAACTCATGAACTTAAGAAAGTATACCAGCATCTTTAACCAAGACTAAAACCACAGATAAATTTATTTTATCTCCAATGAAGTGATAGACATCATACTCCTTCGTAAAGGAAAATTCTACATGGAAAAAATCATAACATAACTTCATTGATTTCTTATCTTCAAGGAGGAAGGAAAAAATTGACTGTGACAATAGTATGTGAGACATAGGCTCCTCCTCTCTGAGAGATGGCTTCATAGAACTTATGCACTTCCTCAAATTGGTATTACAAATCTAACTAGCCTTCATTTGACCTAGGATAAGCTCAATAATCCTCATATGAAGCATTATAAGGTTGCGGAATTTACATTTGCTTTTAGTAGTTTCTCTAGCAAGTGTACTGTACACCTAATCATACAAATTAAAAATTAGCTTTTGATGGCAATTATTGTATTAAATCTCATGTGAACGAGACTCATAGAGCACCCACTTGAAGAACTTTCAAGAAAGTTTTATGAAAATTGCAATATGCATATACTTGTAAATGAAATGTTGTTCTTTCAGAAAATATAGATCAGAAGTCTCTTTCAGAGAATCCAAATTGCAGATGTTTCACCTCAAATGTCGAAGGAAAAAGTTTTTATGAAGCCAATCACTTATTCTGCTTAGATACAAGCTTATATTCTATGAAATTACAAATCCTTAAGTTAGTGAAAAGAAAACAAGTTTTCCTATACTCCTTCAAAAGTTGGCTGCTGAACTAGAACATTTGTTATTGCACTCAAATATATTGTTAACCAAGCCAACTTATTTCCATATTCAAGCATAGATGACCTGATATCTTAAAAAGCTTTGTTTGATATGAAAATGTATTTAGTATGATATTAAGTTTCTTAACACGTTCAATTATATTTTGGGTAACCTTTTCTACAATTTTCCACCGTATTACCACTATATAAAGAGAGAGCTGTCTTAATTCATTACCATAGAACTAGATGTTAGAGGCAGTTGTGAGACTTAACAAAGATATTTCTTAGTTCCTTCTTAAGAGAAGCACAATTTACATCATCGCAAAAGAAGCACAAACTAAATGATGGAAAAAGATGAAGAGTACAGAGTAACTTACATGAGAATTCTTTTAAGTTTCATATGTTTCAAATAGCGATTGTAGGTATATGTACCGAGCATTAGGCCAAACCACCCAACCACACGAGCACTCCCCAAAAAGGATGATTCCAGGTGCAACACTTCAGTCTGATAATAGAACATGACTGTTGAGAGATTGGGAACTGTAATATGTGAAAAGAAAAACCAGGCCATAGGCCTGAAATTCCAATTGGTCAAATATACAATAGTAACATCTCAGTCAAAACATTGTACAGGGAATAAGGACGATATACAAGGAGCCCAAGTAAAAAAGTTGCTACCTTAAGATGATCGGCTGCCTAAATGCATGACACAAACTAAAGAAAGCCGATTTCAGAGATTCATGCCATCTTGCAGTTAGTGGTGAATGTTGTTGTGCTGTAATCTCAGATTTTAAAGAGATGTTTTTCTTTTTATTCTTCTTATGGCTGCCTTTTCGTCTTCTCCTAATTTGAGAATTTGAACTCTCAGTAAAAGAATTGCTTATAGTACTGCCTGATTCAGTTTGATCCACCTTTGGAGTTTCTGAAGGAACCTCCTTAACAGAAGCACATGATAATAGCTGGATGATTGGAAGTATAGAGAAAAGCAGGAAAATTGTATCCATTTTAATAGTTGACAATGTGTAACCTCCTAATAAGCTCCCACATATTCCTCCCAAGGCCATTGCAGACCAAGATAATGACTGTAGATCCCCAGAATATTCTGCTCTGGTCAAAGAATACTTTTCTCAAGTCAGATTCTGAATGTAGGATGTTCAGGAAAAGCAAGAATGATTAAGTTGAACATACTTCTCAGCGCGAACTGCCTCTGCAATCATGGCATCAATAACAACATCTGCCATGGCATTTCCTAAGTTTTGTACCGTTAAGCAGGCCATCAAATAATTGCGTGAACTCCTCAGAGATGTCAGACCAAGGAAAAGCCAAGGGGAAAAAGAGAGTGTAGTTGCAATAACCAAGTATGGTTTTCTCTTCTTCCGTCGAATAGGTATGCAATCTGATAAAATTCTGCAGCAAGAAGGTATAGTAACTTGAAAAACAAACTGACATCAATTGCTTAAAAAGAGTGGGGAGCTTATTTTTTGGTCAAAACAGCTTTTAAGCTAGCTTATGCATATCTACATGTTTGGTGACATCTCAAATAAGCTAGCTTACGAGCCCTATTTAAAAAACTAGCTTATAAGCTCATCTAAATAAGCTAGGTTTGACCAAGCAAATGACTTTTCTACCCTTACAAGTTTTATGAAAAATTTATCATCAAAGCCAAACGCCACTAGAAGCTAACATAGCTCATAAGCTTTCAAAAAATAATCCCTCCTAAACACCCTCTAAATCTCTTAACACAACAGGCTTAATTGGATGTCATAGACCAGAGATAAATTCTTTTACCCATATAAAGGCTTTATACTCCAAGGGACGTATGCTACAGAAACCACAAACTGGGAGGCCGAAGGTGAAAGCTTGAGCACATCTTTCATCTGGTACGAAACTGCAGTCCAAACAAAGGATCTGAAACCCTGTTAATTTCAAGCAATCAGCCTTTATAGGAGATTGAATAAAACTCCAACATATTTAAACATAAAGCGAAGGTAGGTAAAAACAGCCTCGAACATTGAAGAATAGTTGATACGGACATTTAAATTTAAATAAGAACGAAAACATTAAAGTTGCTAATGATAGTAATCACTCTTCATTCAAGATTCAAGATTACAGCAACATGTACTGGACTAACACACTCCTAGCAGCTTACTTCAGACTAGAGAATTATCTAGCTTTTATACTATTCCCAGGGGAAAAAAAAGGTTGGCTCTGGTGGTGTGGTGGGCCAATTATGAATGTCAGCATTCTCCAACTTCAGCCACCAATTGCGAGGAATTAGTGACTGTTCAAGTCTTGTATGATGGAAGGTACAGCTAAAAAATGAGGCTCCTGTGGAAGGACCGATTTTCATTAGGGAGCACAGGAACACAAACACAGACGCGTGCGCACACACAAAACACAGGAACACACACGCACGTGCACGTGCACGTGCACGCGCATGACCATGCGCGCATGCACAGATCAACTATGCACATATTTGCGCATAAACAACATATACATATACATGTGAGTACACAAAAATATGTGAGCTGTGCAGCACATCAACAAGTATAGGTGAAATGTATTATTGGTTTATTACTTTATTTTAAACGTTATGGCATGAAAGTAGCATCTTAGTTATATATTTTGTTAAATAATGATCTTATTATATAGAAAATATTGAAACTGGCATGTTGTATTATGTTCACATGTATGAGGTTTGAAAGAATTTGAGAATGTGGAACTTATGCATATTCTAGGATCTGATAAATATTGTTTAGTATATGGAAATTATTTTTAAAAAAATTATTTGTCAAAGATATTTTTTCAGACTTATCCTTTAAATAACATTTGGTGAAAAATCTTTATTTAATGAAAAATATTCTAATTCTGATTGGCTCATGAATATTTTACTCTGTAAAAGAGATATGAGAATTCTATTGTAATGAAGTGTTTTGTGCATACTACGTTATTTTGCAAGTAGAAAACAGAAAGTGCTACTGTATGTGAAAAAACAGAGAAAATTATTTTCAAATGCTAAAAAAACTCTCAGAAGTCCAATGTGGAGTGAACTGAATTATTTAAGCATACTATGTGGAATCAATTGTAACAAACAATGACTTTCGGGCAATTTGATGTGGCATTTTTCGCAAGTTATGTGGCCTCCATGCAACCAATGATAGGCTAGGCACTTCTGTTCCTAGGTGAATTATCGTGATTTATGTGCATTCCCATACAACTGGGCTATAATATTTATAGTACCAGTGTGACAACAGAGGATATTTTGTGAATTGTTATTTTGATATACATTTACAGTAAAGGTATTTAGTACTAAACATCAATTTATTTCTTATGTCTGTATGAATTTTATATAATGCATCATGTTACTATGATAGAAGATTGATTTTATTCAATATCCAATATGCTGCCATTCTTTCAGTTTGATTACAACTTTATCTTTAAAGTGTTGTATTATTGAACATGTCTGATCAGCTAATGAGAAGTTTCCCACTCATTGAGTGTATCTCTTCCCGTGTTTTTTACCCTTTTAAGATGCACATTAATTTGCAGTATTTTTAACTGGGAGAGTGGGTACATATGGAAGTTTTGGTTAGTGGATGTTTTCTTCTGGACGATTTAAAGATTATATTAGACATGCATCATGTGCGTTAAAAAAGAAATGTCGAACCGAAAGGTGTAAGATTGTACTTTCCCTTGTTACAACCTTAGTATCCTATTGATGTAAGATTTCTGAATATGGACGAAGTTGATTTCATAAAGATAAGAATATGATTGATCAATCTGCTAAACTGAGGTCCTTCATTTCACACTCCTATATTTATCAAGAGTTGGTGGTCGTAGAGCAAGTTTTCGTGTGTGGGCATAAATGCAACAGAGTGAGGTTCTATAAAGCTGACTACTTAGCTTCCCTTATGTGATTACAGCATTATAATATCTGAGTTGCTTGTATATTAACTTTCATTCTTTTGAGCCATTATGAAATTAATCACACCAGTAAACATGGTTATACATTCTTAACAGTATTGTACATGAAGTCTCAGAATTGAGCATATCAACTTAGGTCCAAGGTGTATTTTTCAAACCCAAAAAAGCTTGCAACACAATAAATTTGATTTTATCGAATTTCTTTTCCATCACCTTTCTCAAACATCTCTTAAGTACCGTCAGCAAATTATTATATTCTATTCAAAGTGCCTAAAAGTTAAAATTTAGGATTTGGAAAATATGTATCTAGAGAATGACTGTTTGGTGGAATGCTTGAACTCTAGCAGCCAACAATTTATGCTGCAGGCATAATTTTGTCTGAACATAGTATAGAATCATGTCTTACACCACTGGATATTTCATTGAACTTAACAATCTAGTGCTTGAGATCATGCAATGATGTAGGATTCATCCTGATGTTACTTGTACTTCGACTGAAAATGTGTTAGAACTTATCGATAGTTTATTATGTATTTGATTATAAAAAAACTACTTTTAATAAGACACGTAATGCTATCTTTAAGAATGTTAAGGGAATTTTTTTTGTGAAACCATTGTACCATTGCACATGCACGGCTCAAAGTAAAGACTTTGAACAAGCTTAATGATTTTGGTATATGTGTAAATTACTTACTCATGAATTTGCAAAAGATATCCTCTTAACATCAAAAAAATTCAGCAAATTTTACCACCTATTGAAAACTATCAGTTACATCTAGTTCAGATGAGCTTAAGAAAACAGTGCCTCGGGTGACCAATATATTTAGCACGCCAAAGTGTCAAGGAGAATTAAACCAGACGATCATATAAGACTGTTGTCCTCCCAAAATCATGAATAATATAAAACAGGTCTAGGTGCTTTATAATGGTCTTTGATATACTAGAAGTGATAACTAGAAACGTTGCAGCAAATCTTTCTAACAATATAACACTGCATAGTTAGAGTTGATGATTGACTGTAAAGCATGCGGACTTTAGTTTATACAAATGTGTATAAGTATGCATGAATATGTGCGTGTGAGTGTGTGTATATCTACGCATACATATTTCCTAGGTGAATGTTAGATCACTTATCCCCAAAAAGCGAAAGAAAAAAAAATAGACCTGGTTCATGCAGTTGATGGATTTGTCAAGGGATATAAAATGTGGCATTTAGTCCCATATTCAGTAAGGATCTTCAAATATATAGCCTTATCTGAACTTCGATACCCCCAAAGTTTCACCCTTTTTAATTTTGACACACCAAGGTTCTATTTTCACAATTTGATATGCCAAAGTTTCAAATTTACGTTAATTTGATACCCCAAAACCCTAACTTTTTGCCTCAATTGTCCCAATCTCCAAAAACTGAAATTTGGTTTTTTTAAAAAAAATAAGATTTACTTTCTCATTCACACTTTTATGTTGATATTCATGAATAAAATTCATGTCAACCTTATGCACTTTGGGGTGTTCAAATTATCAAAATACAGCTTCCGGGTATCAAAGTTAAAAGGGTGAAATTTTGAGATACAAAAATGCAAATAACCTAAACATATATTGGTTTATAAATTTGGACCCAAGTAATAATATGGTAAGGCATCAAACAGCAACATAAACAGTCAAATTTTGAAACTTTTTAAGCAATTGAAGGCACAAATTCATCAAAAAGCTACAATTTCACAAATAAAGAAGCAAAATCGTTCAAAAGAGGAACCTGAGTGAAGTAAATCACGATGACGAGCCAGACGAAACAAGGGCCGAAGATGGCGCTCATCCTCTTCACCCATTCGATCGCCATTCTCTCCTCCTCCTCCTCTTCTTCGTTGTTTGGAGATCAAATTTGAGGGGTTTAAGAGAATTTTTTTCCCCTAATTCTGTAATAAATTGAGAGAGAGGGAGAGAGCGAGAGAGAGAATCTCTCGCTTGCATTTCTCGTGTTCGATCATTGTTGCTTATTTTGAGCGCCGTTGCATTTTTGGGTAAGTTTGACCCTCCTTTGACCCGCTCCCGCTATTGGCTCGTTTTTGTGGACCCCAGTAGATCTTAATAACTGCGTCTGTTTTAAATTTGCTGTAAAAATTTTGCAGAAATTACTTATTACAGAAACTTGAGAAATTTGAGAATTCAGAACATTGAAATATATAATAAGAGAATATTTTCACACTGAACCCTCCTAATTCTTCTGCTGAGGACCCCTTAAATCTTTCCACGAAATTTCTTAACTTTCCTTTTTTTCTCACACAAGTAGCTATAATTGTAACTAACTTCAGATGATGATCAGGATTCAAGACTGACGATAATAACGCCGGACGTTTCATGGGAAAAGTTAGGAAAATTTTAGAAAAAACAAAATTCAAAGGTAGAGGATTATAAAATTTATCTTTTTTTATAGAGTTTTTTTTATATAATCTTTGGCTAAAAAGCCATTTTAGCTCCTGTACTAGAACCTCATACTCAAATTGGTCCCCGCACGTTATTTTTTCTCAATTTAGTCCATGTACGTACTCCCTGTTAGATGTAAACCTAGTCCTTTTTTAACTCTTCATTAAAAGCTCCGTTAAAATCAGTTCTAGTTTCAGTGAACTTCATGTCTGGAATTGCATGCATCAGTGAATTCTAAGTAGCTACAAAGTATGGGCGTCGCCTACTAGTTTTGTGAAGCATAGGTTGCTTGGGGAAGGACTTATTTGATCCATTTTATTGGAGGACTCCCTGACATCAAGCATTAGAGAGGCCACATGGTATCTCACACATGATATGTCAAAGATTGTATCTTTTCCGGCTGGTTGAATTAAGCCATTTCCATTGATCCAGTACGATAAACATTTGGATTCGAGTTTCAAAGCTTCCTTTTGTTTGCATCATCTTTTAAAATAGTAGATCATTTATACACAGTTCCTCATTTAGATTAGAGCTTTTGTTTTCATTTCTCTGCCTGCTAACTGCCACGCCTTCACCCACCTTCCCCCCATTAGGTCCGCGGCCGACGCCACCAGCAATGCCATCTCGATGTCCCCGAGCGCAAAGGCCCTCTTCGATGGATTTTTGAGAGCTGGAGGTCGAGGTGGTTTTGGCTTGAATATTGTCAAATGGGCGGGGCCCACTTTAATTTGGTTTGAAAAAGAGAGCACACAAAAATTGACTTACAAGAGCTCAATTGTTGGTATACGGGGTTAACGCCCGCACGCAGCGGAAGCGATATCACCTGAGAGAAGGCTTTGTATATTCCCGTCTCACGAAGGAAACAAGAATAGAAAGTAAAATATCCCAACAAAGTGAGATATCTACTCTTCCTCTCAACAAGATCTAGGACCGAATCAGGAACCTACAAACAATAGCAAATACACAAAGAAAACAAGAAAGACACGAGATTTACGTGGTTCGGCAAAATTGCCTACGTCCACGGGAGGGGGTGAGGGGAGATTTGACTATAAAGAACACCGACGACTTGTACAATCCACAAGCTCGTCCCAAAGAAAAAAGCTTTGATTTTTACCCAAGAGAAATTGACCTCTCTCTTGTAAAATCCCTCCAAGCTCTCTCTTTTTCTCTCTTTTCTCCACACCACAAATCCTAGGTTTAACTCCCTATTTAAAGGGAATTAATTGAGAACTTTCCTTCAGTTTTCCGATGTGGGACTAAAAAAAAAAGACTTCTTTCCCACGTGTTCACAATTCTCCACCTCGTACATCATTTGATAAACCTCAAATTTTGGACGAACACCAGAAAAACACCGCGAACATTACTAGAGAGATCTCCATTAGCCAAATCAGGCCAATCCAGTGCGCTTGGCTATCTGCGCGGTACGCTTCACATAGGATCAAGCTAACCGTAGTTCTATACTTATTCTCCATATAGTCTCCACCTCACCCCATCACCGTCCCGAATGGCCATGCCCTCTTGGGCAGATCAACACGGACTGATATGAAGCAAGTCCAAGTAATGCTTAAACTTGCTACCTGTGACTACCTTAGTAAACATGTCTGCAGGATTCTCATTCGTATGTACCTTCATGAGAGAAATATCGCCTTCCTCTATGACATCTCGCACGAAATGATACATGACATCGATATGCTTGGTACGAGCATGATGAACTTGATTCTTCGCCAAGTGAATTGCACTCTGACTGTCTCACCACAAGTTCACGTTCTCCTGCTCAATCCCCAAATCATCTAGAAGACCCCACAACCACAATGCTTCCTTCACTCCCTCTGTCATGGCCATGTACTCAAAGTTCCACTGTAGCCTGCAACATCGATCGCCAACTAATCGGAGCCCCATGTATCCTGAATATATAACCAGTAGTAGATCGCCGTCTATCTAGATCGCCCGCATAATCAGAGTCCACAAACCCATCAATCTGACACGTTTCACCACCAAAACACGGACCGTATCAGCGGTACCCTTTAAGTACCTCGGGATCCACTTCCTTTGCTTCCCGGTCGCCTTTCCGGATTCGCCATGAATCACCGACCACCTTGACCGCTGTGAAATATGCGGCGTGTACACACCATTAGGTACATTAAGGCGCCAGCTGCACTAGCATAGGGAACACGCTCCATATCGTCTTCTCTTCATTTGTAGTGGGAGATTGTTTACCGAAAGCCTAAAGTGTGGAGCCAATGGAGTCACTCTTGACTTAGCACTTTGCATCCCGAACCTCGCGATCACCCGCTCTATGTAGCCCTTCGACTCAAGAACAATCGTCGGTTCGCGGCTCTCTTCTAATCTCCATACCGGTATTTTCCTAGCGGCCCATGTCCTTCATCTCGAACTCTTCACCAAGTTGAGATTTCACCTATCTATCTCCACCACGCTCTTAGAAGCAATAAGCATGTCATCCACATACAAAGAAGATAGATATAATTACCTCCACGAAGCTTCGAATGTAAGCGCAACAATCATAGTCGCCGGAAAACCCATGCCGGCATGAAGGAGTCAAATCGCTTGTACCCTTTGTCGAGGAGATTGCTTCAATCCATCACGATGACTTCTTCAAACGACACACATGATCCTCCTTGTCCTCAACCTTGTAGCCCTCAGGTTGATGCATGTAGATCTCTTCATCCAAGTCTCCGTGCAAGAAGGCCGTTTTAACATCGAGTTGTTTCAGCTCAAGATCACCATGAGCAACAATACTCAATAGCACCCGAATAGAGGTGTGTTTCACCACCGGAGAAAAGATCTCATTGTAATCCACACCCTCTCTTTGTGCAAAATCCTTAGCCACTAGCCTCGCCTTGTACCTTGTACCACCGAGCTCTGAAAGATCTTCCTTTCTTTTATACATCCACTTACAACCAATAGCTTTTCTTCCTACGGGCAATGGGACCACCTCCCATGTTTGGTTCTTCGAAGAGATTCCATCTCTTCCTCCATCATGACCAACCAACTCTCACTATCCTTGTCCCGAATAGCTTCCTTGAAGGAGACCGGCTCGTCCTCCTCCACCGAGAGTCGTATTCAACCAAATTAACCTTCATAGTGTTTGGGGTTGATCAGCCCCGGCTTACGTACACCTTGTATGCTCGCCTTGGCCTAGTGGAAGCCAAACTATCCTCGAGCTGCTGTTGTTGTAGTGCCTGTGTATTCTCCTGCTGAACCTCCTCCTGCTCAAGCTCATCATCTACCTGACTTCCCACTTGAACACGACTAGAACCTGGTTGGTCTTTAGGTTCTATTTCAATAACCTGAGACTTAGAAGTCTCATCGGTCCTAACACCATCATCCTTGAAGCCCTAGCAATCATGGATTTCTCATCAAAGGTAACATCCTGGCGATCACGAACTTCGAATCTTCCGTACACCAAAGGCGATAGCCTTTTACGCCCTTCGCATATCCCAAGAATATTGCCTTCTTGGCCCTCGCGTCAAGCTTTCCCTCGTTGACGTGATAGTAGGCGGTACATCCGAAAATTCTGAGCCTATCATAATCTGCATGCTCCCCTGACCACACCCTATAGGGTGTATCACCATCCAATGTCGAATGTGGTGAATGGTTCATAATGTAACAAGCTGTGGCCACCGCTTCTGCCCACCATTCGTTGCCCAATCCAGCGTATGATCGCATACTCATTGCTTTCTCCCGCAATGTTCGGTTCAGTCTCTCTGCGACCCCATTCTGCTGTGGTGTTGACCTGACTGTCCAGTGTCGAACAATTCCCTCCTGATCACAGAACTCCTTGAAAGCACCATCTGTATATTCTGTACCGTTATCAGATCTCAGTGTCTTCAATTTCTTTCCCGTCCTGTTCTCAACCATTGTTTTCCACTTCTTGAATGTCTCGAACACCTCATTCTTATGCTTAAGAAAATAAATCCAAACATACCTCGAATAGTCATCTATGAACGAGACATAATATCTGGAACCACCCTTAGAAGTGGTCTGAGCCGGACCCCAAACATCCGTGTGCACATAATCTAGTATCCCTCTGCTCTTAGACTTGCTTCTCGGCCGAACCACTGTGACTTTCCATACACACAATCCTCGCAAAAATCCATGCTAGGTTCCTTGATTCTTGTGAGACCCTCTTTACCAAGCGAACTAGACCCTTCTCGACATATGCCCAAGCCGCCTATGCCATAACCGTGTGTGCTCACATGGGTCTCCACCACTTCCTTCGGTTCAACGGCTGCATCTCCGTCACGTCATGCACGAGAGAGTATATAAATTACCGTGGCGAATACCCTTCATCACTATAAGGGAACCCGAACAACCTTCTTTACTCCGTTCTCGTAACAATTTTGTAACCGCCGGAGTCCAATGCACCAACCGAGATAAGATTCTTCCGCAAGTCGGAACATGCCTCACATCCGTCAAGGTTCGAACCACTCCATCATGCATCTTGATTTTGATATTACCTAGCCCCACCGTTTACAAGCATGGTTGTTCCCCATCAATCTGGTTCCACCATCAATGCCTCGTAGGTAGTAAACCACTTCCTATTTGGACACATGTGGTAAGAGCAACGAGAATCAAGTATCCACTTCCGGAGATATCCTCGCCACCGTGGCGACATAGCACTCCTTATCGCTCCCTTCCTCACGAAGCGTGCTTCGCCTCTTCCTTGCCTTCTCTTTTCTCAGTCTTGTTGTTGTTGTTCTTCTTTCCACCTACTCTCTTATTTGGACAGTCGACCTTGAAATGCCCAACTTCACCGCATTTGAAACACGATTTTCCCGCAAGAGGTCTCGATTTAGATCTAGACTTTCCTCCCTTGCCTTTTCCTCGCTCATTGCTCCTTCCTCTAGCAAACAATCCCTGCGCTTGTTCTTTGTTACCACCAGTAGTCATGCCACTGGTTGCAATCTTCCGAAGGTCATCCGCTAGAAGCGCCGTTCTAGTCTCATCCATCTTCAAATTGTCTCCTACAAGCATCAGTGTTTGCACCAGGTTCTCATAAGACTTGGTGAGACAGTAGTAAAGCGCTGATCCTCATCTACAACTTTCACATCTATGTCTTTCAAGTCTGATATGATCCTATCAAACTTGTTGATGTATTCCCGGATTGATGAGCCCTCCTCCATCTTGCAAGTATACAATTTGGATTTTAAATAGATCCGGTTCGTTAGACTCTTCGTCATGAAGGTACTTTCTAACCGACCACACGCCGCAGCTCGCTCTCCATCTACCAAGAAAGCTACATCCCTTTCAAGGCATAGGATAATCGACTGCGGCAACTGCATCCGCTCCTCCCAATCCTCATCGGACATATCATTGTGCTTCTTCTCTTTTCCACCAAAGCCTTGTGCAATTTTTGCGAAATCGGTGAGTTTTTCATCGCATCCTCCAATAGGAAAAATCATTCTTCCCATTGAACTTTTCAATCTCGAATTTTCCCACTTTGACCGACATCGGTAGACGCCATTCTCCGCTTGTATTAATAAACCCGCTTCTCTCGAAATTACCGAAAGCACCACCTCAAACCGAAGCTACACCACTTCCAATCAATAATGTACTCGATACCAATTGTTGGGATGCGGGGTCAACGCCGCGACGCTGAAGCTTATACATCACCGAGAGAAGGCTTTGTATATTCCCGTCTCACGAAGGAAACAAGAATAGAAAGTAAAATATCCCAACAAAGTGAGATATCTACTCTTCCTCAACAAGCACAGGACTCAATCAAGGGAACCTACAAACAATAGCAAATACACAGCAAAACAGTAAAGACACGAGATTTACGTGGTTCGGCAAAATTGCCTACGTCCACGGGAGGGGGTGAGGGGAGATTTGACTATAAAGAACACCGACGACTTGTACAATCCACAAGCTCGTCCCAAAGAAAAAAGCTTTGATTTTTACCCAAGAGAAATTGACCTCTCTCTTGTAAAATCCCTCCAAGCTCTCTCTTTTTCTCTCTTTTCTCCACACCACAAATTCTAGGTTTAACTCCCTATTTAAAGGGAATTAATTGAGAACTTTCCTTCAGTTTTCCGATGTGGGACTTAAAAAAAAAACTTCTTTCCCACGTGTTCACATCAATAAATGAAGATTTGAAAAGGAGAGCACACGAATGTGACAATCTTTCGGTGTTAGTCAATTTTGTGGCATGTTCTGGGGTTATCTCTGGTTTTGAGCCGAAGAAAAATTAGAGATGAAAGTGACATTGTGAAGTCACCCTCACACGCTCTTAAACTGAGATATTGTGAAGCCCCCCCCCAACCCTCTCTCTTGAGCTCAAGGTGTTTTACAATTTGTTTGCGCTCTGAGTGTTTACAAACTCTTAAATTCAATTTTGTACGCTGCTCATTGCATGTGTAGTTTGAGAGCTTGAATATAGTGAAACTCCTCTCTTGCCGTGGACGTAGATCAATTTGATCAAACCACGTAAATCCTTGTGTGTTTGTGTTTATTCTCTATTTTCTGGTTTTGTGTTTCAATATTTTGGTACATTTGATCAGACCGCTGCGGATATATCCCAACAAGATTGTTAGTTGGAGCTTTGATGGATTTGATGGTGGTCGTGGTGATTGCCGTGCGCAAGGTCAGATAGCCCGGATGAGATACGACGTGTTGCGTCAGAGGCAACGGAGATTTTCAGGCCTGCTGCCACGTCGACGCCAAGGAAAACCATTGCCATCGGCATCGGCATCGTCAATGTCTGAATGAGTGCAGTTGTCATTTGTGAACGAGGATGAGCTGTTCACTATGCCGGGATAGTCGAGGGAGATGGCTGAATAATAACCCTCCGAGGAATGTATCCGGGGTCTCATTATGATGGAACAGGGGATGATGATATACAAGTCTTTGTGGACTGATTGAACTCTAAAGAATATGGATCATGGGATGTTCTCTAATAGTGTTTTAAGTTGGTGCAATCGCTAATCAATAAGTTGGCATCTGAAAGCCCATTAATCTCTAGATTAATATAAAATTGTATTTATTAGGATGCAAGAGCATAGAAACCTCTTGGGGTAGTTTGGTCATAAACGAAATGAAAGATTAACACCCAATTTCTAACGCAAGTTAAAAAAATGACTAAGTTTACATCAAATACATGGGTACAATGACTAACTTGAGAGGAAAAAAAGCGGGGGGGCCAATTTGAGTATGAGGCTCTAGTACAGGGACCAAATTGGCCTTTTAGCCTATAATCTTTCCCTAGATTTAGGCTAATTAGCACTTTAGAATACCTTAGGGGGTGTTATTCATTCTGCATTATTTATTTGGACTTGGACAATTGTCCATGAATCCGACATTCTTGAATTGGGACCTGGACTTGGACTCTATAATTAGAGCCCCAGACTCTTGAATTGGATTTAATTTTTTAAGTAGAATTCTTGATCTTTTAGTTTGAATTCGTGAACTTTTGTTTTGGATTCATAGAGAATGTCAGATTCTCAGACTAAACTTTAGATTCATTAATTATTTGAATTAGGAGTTTCAAAATAAATTATTATGTTAAATAATAATTATTTATAAAAAATAAACATTAATTTGGAAACATGCCCTCATTTCGATTAACAAATGGCAACAACAAAACTGTATACATCTTGTAATCCATTTAAATAGTTTAGATGATGTCACATAGCAGAAGATAACTAGTGTAAGCACATAAATAAAAATAAATAGTGTTCAAGTACAAAAAAGAAAATAACTAGTGTTCGACCATATAAAACTAATTTATATATCTAATTATGTAAAAATTAAATATTTAAAAAAATTATATCAAACATTTGACATCAAACCCCAATTTACTCCACGGCATTTATAAGCTCTCATTTATTTTTAGCAGCAATTATATATACTGAAGTTTTCAGAATTAAGCAATTTACTACTTTTATTTATGCAAACGATAAAATATTTTTCTAGAAATTCTCATGAGACATTCACGTGTTAATTTTAGGACCTTTTCTTTTACTGTTAATGTGTATTGAATATACTGTTGAAAACCTATTCTAGTTCTATTCTAAACAAAAACTGATATTAAAGTGTCAATTTAAAAACTCGATGATATATAAATGTTGCCAAAAATAAGTGAGGGTATATAAGTACAAAGTATGAGAAATTTTAGGATAAATTGCACAAAAATACTTTAAAATTTTCCGTTTGACAATTAAATACAACCCATTGCATTTTGGTATAAAAAATACCATAAAGTTTCTAAAATTTGTGTGTCATTACCATCGATCATGCAAATATGAAATTTTTACACGAATGTTTATTTATAGTACTTACATACTAATTTTAGAGTTTTCTAACCATTAATATTTGTTAAAAATTTATTAGAAATACCCCAACTCTATTTAAAGTAGAGTTAAGATAAGTTTGTAAAAAAAGTTAATTTAATAGCAAATTTAACAAATATTATTAGTTAAAAGTTCTAAGATTAGCGTGTAAGTATCATAGAAAAACATTTGGTGAAAATTTCCACATTTGCATGGTCGATGATAGTGACATGCAAATTTTAGAAACTTTATAGTATTTTATTATATAAAAATGCAACTTGTAATATTTAATTGTCAAATCGGAAAACTTTATTGTATTTTTTCGCAATTTCGCCGAAATTTTGAGGTATTTTAGGGCTAATTAGACCCAGATCTATAGCGGATTCAGCATCTTTTTAATATTTTTATCCAAGATCCAAACACGTGCAGCCTCAAACCCTTTAAAAATGAACCCACGTGATCTCACGGAGTTGCAACTCTCCTTCAACCTTCCACTTACTTAACTCCCTCTCGAGTCCCGTCCTCCGCCTCCAGAGACCCCCAGACCCCCAACCCAATGGAGAAGTGGTGTGTGGTCACCGGCGGTAGAGGCTTCGCCGCCCGCCACCTAGTCGAGATGCTGATCAAATCTGACGAATGGTGGGTCCGGATCGCCGATCTGGGCCCCACCATCAAGCTCGATCCAGCCGAGGAGGTGGGCCCCGTCGGCGAGGCTCTCCGCTCCGGCCGCGCTAAGTACGTGTCCGCCGATCTCCGCAAGAGAGACGAAGTCGTTAAAGGTTGGATCTTGAACCCAATTGCTTCTTTAATTTTGTTTTATCTTCAACTATTTGTGGATTTACTTGATTAGGGAAAGGGGAATAGTGGTTAATTTTAGTGAGTTTTGTTGAAGTGATCAAAGTTTAGTTTCTTTTCCCTATGATTTTGCCAACGAAGAGTATGATACTGTTAAGTTCGGCTAGATTGTATCTCAAAATATTAAAAAGAGACATTTTTTATTTAATTAAGGTCAAATACTTGATTTTCAATTGTAAACCTCAACAATTAAGTAAGATAGAGCTGGTTTACATCCAAAATGCTAGAAGCTAAGTCTCTTTTATGTTAATGGAGAAGGCGAAATAAGCAAAGTTAGTTTCTTTCTTTCTTTTTTGCTGTAACTATCAAGATTTACTCTTTCGACTACTGCTATTTAACCTTAATTATCAATATTTATATATTTTGTTTTAAGAACTTCAATGATGTAGAGTAATCAATTACCACGGGTGGTACACAAGATATTAACGGTAAATTTTATCAAGCTTAAAAAATCGTCATTGGAATACACGTCTTGTGATAATAGCTCGGGTTGATGATAGTGAGCTAGAGGATATAGAGTGAGCTTGTTTGGGAACAGGTTTTTCTCAAACAAGAATTGTTTAGGAGGTATCACCACTTTTAATTTCGTCGTTGATTATTTAATGGATGGTTGTGTACATTTGTGATTCATTCCAAAAATAACACTTACCATACACCCGTGAATTACACTCGTTCCTATTTTGTAATCAAGAAAACAAACCACAATCATTTATTAAGCAATCAACGGGTTGATTTAAAAGCAGTGGCATTTCCACTAATCTTTAGTAGTGGAGAGGATCCTAATTCATTGGATTAACCATATGTTCATATATAGCCTAATTTTACTGCATGTAGTTGTATGATTCAAGAAAAAGCCTGAAACTGAGCTTATGTGAGGCTACATAGCAATTTAGTATTATTTTCAAATTGTGGTCATCTTGGTATTTGTAGCTCAAACTTACATTTAGCTTGTTTTGAACCACATTTAAACTTATAATGAGATGTTCATTTGACTTTCCAACTTCTCTCAATGGGTTTAAGAGATGGGCGTTTTAGTTGATTGTATTTAAGAAGAAGAAAGAAGAGTTCTAAACATTAAACCTGACAAATGGCATTGTTTTCATGTTGTTCATAATGGTTTTAATGCCAAAGAAATTTAATGTTTCATTAGTTTCAAAAGCGACATTCCGGAAGGTACATGAAATTGAATGTGTTCTTTTTTTTTCTTTTTTTTTTTTTTTGTGTTGTTGTTGATGTTGTTGTTAGATCTATTTGTTAGTTGTTTCTGTGTGGTCCTAATTTTAATTTGTCATTCCAAATCCATGTTGAAAGTCATGAATACTTTGCTACTTTGTTATGTAAAAAATTTCTTAGAATATTAGGTCAAGTAATCTATAACGGCCTGTTTGGCAACTCACACACTAACAAGAATAGAACTAACTTGGTTAAAGGGCTTAAAATGTGTTTGGCCAAAACTTGTACAAGATTGGACTAGTTTTTTTAGCTCGAAAAGAGATACTCTTAGTTCAAACAAGAGGCTCTTAACTAGGATAACTTTGGACACCCCCGCCTTGGTTCAATCCTAATCCAATTAAAGCCTTAACTAAATTAGTGTGAAGTTGCCAAACACTCCCTTAGTGTCTGGAAGAGTTTGAGAAGATGCCTGTGATTTGCTTACACTCCCCTCCAGGTTATGATATTTTGTGACTTTCTTTTTTTTTTTTTTAATGGATATGGATGTTATAAGGGACCTAATAAATTAGGACTCCTATATTGATTATGAATATTGGAACTTATATTGTTGCTACTTCATCAAGAATTATGAGTTATGCACCCATTTGAAGATTGTTTTCCACTAATCAGGAAGACTTTAGGCTAGGTTAGGTCATTAGTTTTTCTTTACATCTTTTGAAGTGTTTACTCAGTTTATCATATTAGTGAGTTCGATGAGTAAATAAGTTTAGGTTCCTTTTGATGCACATACGGGTTATAATATTTTGGATGGTTTTGGAGAAGTTGTTGATTTTTGAAACAGACGGTTATTTCCAGTTCAATCTTTTTACTATGTAGAAACTTTGGAATTCGTGGCTTGTGATTCTTGCTTTGCTTGAAATCCTATTCTTGCTTTTGTATGTAATTAAAAGCAATATTCTGAATTGTTGGTTTTAGTACTTAGTAGTTCAATGCCTTTTCAAATGAAAGTGATTGTAATGGTCTTAAAACATGATTACAGTTATATCCAAAAGGTTGTTTCCCATAGAGCTTTTCAAATGTCTTAGCTTCATTAATATCCCTGGTGTTACGATGGCAAATTAAATTGTAACTTAGTTAATTAATTATTACTTCAAGAGAACATCATGCTTCTATGTTTAGCACATTGTTTTAGAACATCACGCTTCTGTGTTTAGCACATTGCTTTAGTTTACCAGTATTAACTATATAATTTCCATAACCCCCTTTATCACAGCATTTGAAGGAGCAGAGGTTGTCTTCCACATGGCTGCTCCTGATTCATCCATCAATAACTATCAGCTTCATTATTCAGTCAACGTAGAAGGTTGGATTCTCGAAGTCCTCTGTATCTCATTTTTATCATGAGCCAGATAGATGAAAAAAGTTCTACCTAAGCATAATGCTTAATTTCATATATTTACAGGAACCAAAAATGTTATCGATGCTTGCATAGAATGTAAAGTCAAAAGGCTTATTTACACAAGTTCACCTAGTGTCGTCTTTGATGGTGTTCATGGAATTTTTGATGGAATGGAAACAATGTCTTACCCAGAGAAGGTAATTGTATTGATATTTCTTTGCCAGTCAAGGGCAGTGTTAATAATCTATATGTCACATATTGAGTTTAGGTTGTAATCTGAATTTTTCTTTTACCTCCAGTTCAATGATTCTTATTCGGAGACTAAAGCAGAAGGTGAAAAGTTGGTATTAAAGGCAAATGGTAAAGATGGACTCCTCACATGCTGCATTCGTCCTAGCAGTATTTTTGGTCCTGGTGATAGGCTTTTGGTACCGTCACTGGCTTCTGCTGCAAAGGCTGGGAAATCTAAGGTAATGCACGTCAATTTGCAGCATCTTAATACTTGCAATCAGGTCCTAACTTATCCCCTTCAGTTTGTAACGGCTGACATGATAATGTGTTTGTTATTGTTCGCTTCTCTTGGTCAGCCTGTTCTATTTAGAAAATTTATAGCGCAGTCACATTAAGCATTCTGTTTGATATGCAGGAAGCATCCTTCATGTAGTTTATTTGTAATGCTTTATGTTAATGCCCATTAAGTGTTTTTTAATTGGGAGTGTTTCTCTGTTTGACTGCTTTGACAATGTGTGCCATGAAGTTGAGTGTTTCATGTTCATGGGGAGGCATATTCTGAATTCTTATGTGAATCAAGGCGCTTGAAATTTTTGTTTTCATTAGCAGAAAACTTCCTGTATTGAATGAACCATTTTGTTGAAGGCAATTTGTGTGCTGCTTACATCAAATATTAAAATGATGGTCCTGAAACATTTATTAGTTTATTCAGTGTGATTATGTGAAGGCCTACTGCAACGAAAGATTATGCCTTGTAGGATGTAATGAAGGTTGCTCTTGTAAATTTGTACAGTTCGTAGTTGCCTAACTGCAATATGATGATGTTTCTTAAGAATGTTTTAACTACTTCAATTTTGATACAGATACAAAAACAAATGAGATTAGCAGTTTTGTGATATTTGACCTTTCTAACTTTTTTCTCTCTAATTTTACTTGTATGTTTATTCCTACTTCCATGGAAATTTATTGAATGAAGTACTTTAGTATTTGAGGAGTAATGCGCAAATTGCTTCTCTGCTACTATCCATCTGCCCACAGCTGCACCTTATTAATACTTGAATCATATTTAAGGTTGCTTATTCTCCAATCCCCACTGAGTCTGCTAGATAATTTATCCTTCTGTTTGCAATTTTGGTTGTTTATTACCACAGTTCATGGTTAGATAACATATATGGGGTATGAGCAAGTGGTATCTTGCATCGGGAAACTAGTTGAGAATAGAGAGTTATTCTATTTCCACTTTTTCCCATTGTTGTGGGATACTGATGGCATTTTATTTTCTTTTTCCCTTCACTATCAGTACATTATTGGTGATGGCAACAATTTGTATGACTTCACATATGTGGAAAATGTGGCATATGGCCATGTCTGTGCAGAGCGAACTCTAGCAGCTGGTGGCCCTCGTGCTGAGAAAGCAGCTGGACAGGTACTTTGGCTTGGTTGTTATTTTTATTCCTTTTATGATGGTAAGCTTGAGATTTTTTCTAACTTATGATAGCTTAATATGATGCTTACATGCAGGCTTATTTCATAACAAATAATGAACCGATAAAGTTTTGGGAGTTTGTCTCACTTATTGTTGAAGGCCTTGGATATGAAAGGTGCACATAACATCCATACTCATGCAAATTTGCTTTTCTAATTTGGAAATTTGTATCATGCTCTTGGCTGCACCTGTTCTCAGAGTGGCTATAGCAAATCAAGTAATATTTTGTCTTATAGCAAAAGAAGCCGATGTTTAGTTTAGATTCTATGCCTCATGAGTCATACATCAAATATTCTAGAGGGTAACTTGTTCCACTAAGCCTATATACAATTAAAATTTTAGTAACTGTTGGGAAACTTTTTAGTTAAACAGAAATTTGAAAATTGAGAATCTTGGAAAAGTTGCAGTCATATTTTTTCTTCTCTGAACTTAGCATAATCCATGTGTTTTTTCCCTAATTATATCTTCAGGTAATTCATATGCATATTATAGTAAAAGAACTTAATAGCTGTTCTGCTCATAATTCTTCCAATAAATTCAGTTCTTGCATAGGAAAATTTTTCTTTTTATGTTACTTAAAAAGTGCAAGGTTGATTAGGTGGAAAATTCATAATCTGAAATATTAGCTATCAATTCAAAATGTAACACTGCCATCAGCGCTTTTCATTCTTTGAATTTATTTTATTTGCAGGCCAAGCATACACATTCCAGTCTCTGTTATGATGCCTATAGCCCATTTAGTAGAGTTAACCTATAAGGTCTTCTCTCGATATGGGATGCGTGTGCCCCAGCTAACACCTTCCAGAATTAGACTTCTCTCATGTAACAGAACTTTCAGTTGTACTAAAGCCAGGGTTCAGCTCGATTATGAACCTATTGTACCACTCAAGGTTTCGTCTCTATAGAACTCTTCATCTTTTTTAGCCTTAAGCATAGAGCTTCAATTTTTCTATCATGATTTGCTCTGAGATTTTTTATGTAATTGTAGGAAGGTCTGAAGAGGACAATTGATTCATACTCACACTTGAGAGCTGTCCCTCGAAGTGGCACATCTAAGGCTTCTGTCATTCTTGGGAGTGGAAAAGGTAAGGATGTTAAAGGTTTATGTGTTCTTCATTGGTAAATACGGAAAAATCCCCTAAATTTTGCGTGATTGACAGAAAACCCCCTATTGTTTTAAAAGTGACATCCTTTCTCTTTTAATTTCTACAAAATTAACCTGGATGTCCAAGCTGATATCATAGAATACTACAATTATATGCACTCCAATATAAACATTCATATGATGTATTAAGAATTGATGATTACATCCAAAAATGATGATTATTTGACTAGAAATTGAAAATTGGGTGTGTGTGTGTGTTGGTGGGGGTTCACTTTTTTGAAAAACCTTACAGGGATTTTCTGTCAATCACGCAAACCTGAGGGCGAATTTATGTAATTTACCAGTTTTTCATTCTTCTTGTTAATTGCTGATAGAGATTTTTCTCCTGTTTCAGTTGCCGATACGCTCCTCTGGAAAGATAAAAAACAAACATTTACCATTTTGTTACTTGTAGCTACTCTATATTATTACCTGTTTGCATCTGGATATACCTTCATCACAGCAATGGCAAAGCTTATCTCGCTGGCTGCAATGTTCTTGTTCGCTCACAGTGTGCTGCCTAATGAAATGTATGACTCTTTATTTCGTCTCCAACAAGAAGAGTTATGGGAAGCAACAATTTATTTTCTTTTGACATCACAAGTCATAAGCATTTGTGGACCATGGTCCTTGGATCTCAAACTTGAATTAATTTCATTACTTGGTTCATTGCATCAACACAAATTCCTAATGAAAAGTGCAGCCTGTTCTCTTGTATTCTAGTTTAGGATGACTATACAAATGCAATAGCTAGCCGCGTCTCTTTTAAAATAACAATCATTAGACATATTTAATTTTCTGCTGGATTTTACATGCATTATCCATTATGATTACAGATTTGGCATCAAATTTGAGAAGGTACCACCTTCATATTTTCACTTATCAGAAGGGAAGGCTCACCATCTTGCTTACTCGGTAACTTCTTCATGGAATTCCACAATTGATGTACTAAAATCTCTTTGCAAGGGGAAAGACTGGCCACTGTTTCTTAAGGTATACACTCATTTACAGCTTATCCTGTTTGGATACAAAATTCCAGTTTTCTCTTATATTGGTTATTTACTTGATATTGGTATGCTCTTCATTTTCACCCATTTGCAACCTAGTCAAAGAGAATGAGAAAATAGATTTTATTCGAAAGTTTTAGGCTGACTGCGTGTTTTAACAGGTGGTGGTCATTCTATTGTTTCTCAACCTTCTTGGAGCCATGTCTCTACAAAGCATATTTAAAATAGGTTTCAATCAAATGCTTCTCTGTATTATTGTCCTTTAACAATTTTAATGCCCTTATTGAAATGATGGATTTGTTCCTTTCTTTTTCATAGGTGTTCCTCTACTTTTCTTCGGCTTTGTTGCTTATGAGAAATGGGAGGATGAAATTGATGGGCTATCCAGTAAAGCTTCCTCGCGGTTTATGAAGCTGAAATCTAGTGCAATTCAGAAATTCTCAAAGCATTAAGCACCTACAATAGCACTAATATCATGTGTACTAGATTTTAAGATTACATGTGTTGCTTAAACCCTAAGAGGGTGAATATTAGATTTTAAGATTGCATATTTGTTGATTACCCTTTGATGGTGAATTTGCTAAGGTACTCCCGCTCGGTATTGTTGAACTAAAGGGAGCAAATATCAGTTTTATTTTCTTTTACCATTCTTTGTATCAATATTCAAATACCTGTTATCTGCCTTATATTGTAGTTCACTGCCATTGAGTGCATGGAGCTTTTCCTTGTATTCATCATTAGTTCAGTATCAGTTTCATATACTCCACATCTTGAGATGAGACCCCAAAAGCCTGAGTCCTTTCTCAGAGCTCTTTGAGGTATCCACCCAATGAGCTTGTACGCTTAACTCAATTAGTTCCCTTGGAGAGAGTATCTCCATGAAATAATCTGGATCAAAACTACCACATGCATTAGCATGGAGAGCAACATACAAGAAAGAGTGACATCAACCTAGCGGGTGACCAAGCCGGTTGGGAGGTTTTAATATAGCTCTCACAGTATTGGGCTCGATTCCAGGCTGGGTTATAAATAATAATAATTAAAAAAAAAAGTTGGCATCAAAAATTGAAGTTTAGTTTGCTAATGAAAGCATCACCAGAAATTTCTCGAATCAAATTTCTCAACCGCGTGACAAGTACTGCAGTATGGTAAAAGTTAGCAAACTTACAGTCTGCAACAACTATCATTTACAGTAAGTTTGCAACAACTATCATTTTCTTACAGTAAATGCTATAAGGGGAGCAATATACTAACTAGTAACCTCAAAAATGAAAGGAGAGAAATATAGAAGCACAACATCCAGTATTTCTCAAGATGAACCATCTATTACAATACTATTTATACAACGCATCATATGTTTTCAGTTTTATCCATTTCTTTATTTATATGTTTTCATATACACATACATCTCACATGCAGTAAGCTGGGGCATACACAGGTTTGTAGAGAAATGGCTTAACAGCATGAGAGTATCCCGATGGACGAGTGTATGTAAATTTGACGCCAGCATGGGCATCTCCTCTACGGGTGCAGTGGCCGTGGAAGCTGCTGATGGGCCTCGTCAAGCACGAGTCCCAGCGATCACTCTCAGGCATTGTCTCTGCTACTGTGTAAATACCTTTCGAGTTCGTGAAAGCTTGGTAGTTGAGAACCTCGCCAGACTTTGTTATGCAGAGTACAGCAACCTCGGCTCCTGGAATCAAACAGTAAATTTTAGAACCGGAATGATTGATAATCAGACACGGCCCTAGTATGAGTGTAGCCGTGCATATTCGCTGAATATTTTATTAGCATCTATACACCCCCTGTTCCGCCCCACGAAGTACATACAACACTGGTTCCAAAGTTAGTTGAGATGTCATGTAGGAATAATGTGATGATAAATTGCTTTCTGCCCTCAGTTTAACTTCGGAAAATAAAACACTAAATTGAGGAATAAAGGAGTACATGGCTACCATCATAGCACATGGTATCCGCACTTAACCCAAAATATAAAGCGGAAAATCAGAGGCATCATGTTCGCCTACAAACCTAATAGCAAATATGGGTGCTTTCTGTCCCTATCGATCTTTGATTTTTCTAAAATGAAGTTTTTATTCTGCTGATAAGCCATAAACTGTACAGGATCTCTTTTCCGACTTCAACGTTAGCACAATTCTATGATAGCACTTGCAGCTGAGATGTTTTAATTCTTTCCAAAATATTCATTTACTGCCCTTTTCTTAGTTAAAATAAACCAAATGTGGGTGCTTTCTGTCCCTATCGATCTATGATAGCAAATATGGGTGCTTTCTGTCCCTATCGATCTTTGATTCTTTCTAAAATGAAGTTTTTATTCTGCTGATAAGCCATAAACTGTACAGGATCTCTTTTCCGACTTCAACGTTAGCACAATTCTATGATAGCACTTGCAGCTGAGATGTTTTAATTCTTTCCAAAATATTCATTTACTGCCCTTTTCTTAGTTAAAATAAACCAAATGTACCTTATCTAGAAATTTTACATAGAACACTCAGTTATAATTACTAAGAACATAGAAGTTAACTCTCCTGTCTTGATCGAGTACAAATCATGAGCCCCAAGGCCAAGAGAAAATTTAAGAAAAAACCTATAAAAAAGAAAAGCAAGAGAAAGAAGTGCCTTATGAAACTAGCATCTCAAATTGTCACTATGTATACAAAATGATCACATTCATCACACCAAAAATAGGGACCTAAAGGTAACTTTGGTATTCACACATGATAAATTGAAATTAAAAACAGGATTCATTGAACATATTTTTGTCTGGACTAACATAAAATATATAGATAGACTCCACCCAGCCCAAAAAAGCAATACAAGGACAGATCACCTAATAGATGAAACTGAGATGAGACATGTAGTTCTTTCCTTTCTGGATTCTCTTCTCATAGTTATATGGCAAACCACTATTCTCCTTACTTTTCATCCAAAGTAAAGTCTGCGATAAGACTTTAAGACATTAATATGGACCATCCCAAAACAGAAAAACCCTAAAGACTAGTAAAAGCGGCAAATTAATGTGGTCTTGAGGACTAATGTCGTATGATTTAAAAAAATTCATGTAAAAAAAATAATAAATAAAAAATCAGACACCCACATAAATGAACTCTGGTCCACAACCGATATATTCAGCTCAGGTCCTTTTCTCAAATTCAATGGCTCGATAGAAAGTGACACCTCTGAAGAAAAATCATCTTTCTATATTGATCTCTTAAATATTTTCAGTCCTACTCTAGTGCCAGCAGTACCATCAGCCTGATTAGCTCTAGTTCAACAAGGTACTCCCAAGTCCAGTGAGATCCTTAGAAAGTTTAAATCTGAACTTGCAAAAAGGATATCTACAGGTTGATTTTAAAATTAAATGTCCAGCATGCAGCAGCTTATTTGGTCTGCCTACCTGAGAAGTTGGCTGAGAAGTTGTCTGATGGAACTCATCAATCGAATTCCACAATGAAATCAACTGTCATTTGTTTTGCTTCAAGAGTTGAGTTATCATTGACTCCAGTTCTGTCTACATGTCCGATACTTTGAGGCTGCAATTCTATTTTATGAATAGCTTGTATCATGATAGAATAGTTTTTAAAAAAATTTAAACCTGGTAATATATATAGTATGCTATTGGAACATTTTCTTTGTGCCTCTCTGGGTTTGGTGGTGCGTTAAATCTGATCATAATTTTTATAAGAAATCTGCCACATTCTTCTTTCTTTAGAGAACCAGGTCATCCTAATAGAAGCAAAATAGTGAGAGAAAAATGAATTTGAGAAAAAAAAAAAAACCCCCGCCGTCAATACGAAAACAATCACATCTCCCTACAGGCCTTTCTTTGAGATGAAAAGAAAACTATATGAAATACATTCCAACATTAAGGAATATACCAGGATCTTGATAGGATTATGAAGAAATTTACTTTTCAAATTAATAAAGTGGGTGAGAACAAAACTTCTGATAGAATCTTGTCCAGACCCATCAGTATTTACAGGACCTCCTACCCATGAGAAGTTCAATGCGGAATGATACCTTCTCAGACTGTTCTTGAACCAATCAGATTGGTCTATAAGATGAAAGGGAAGGAGATGAGATGAGAACAGTCTTTCGCCCATGAACTCGAATAATATATATTGCAGGAGTAAATTGAAGAAATCTCCTTTCTGAGTCGTTTATTTAGTCTCCCAATGCTTTTCTCCCAAACTTAACCCCCATCATTATGAATCGCATTAGATCTGTGAATTGGATTGTGAAATAAAATTTGTATCCTTAGCTGAAGGAACAAGGGAACATAAGTAGGAAGAGGATTTGGTTCCTAGCTCGAGTTAGGTATGAAAATGAAAGGGGAATATGATGTTACTGGTTTCATGAGAGATTTGGATTTTAAAAGGAGAATTACAAGGTCAAGTAAGAGGAGGAGCAGGGGCATTGATTGTACTCAAGAATGAGCAAGAATAGAGAGGAAGAAGACGGATGGAACTCATCAATCGAATTCCACAATGAAATCAACTGTCATTTGTTTTGCTTCAAGAGTTGAGTTATCATTGACTCCAGTTCTGTCTACATGTCCGATACTTTGAGGCTGCAATTCTATTTTATGAATAGCTTGTATCATGATAGAATAGTTTTTAAAAAAATTTAAACCTGGTAATATATATAGTATGCTATTGGAACATTTTCTTTGTGCCTCTCTGGGTTTGGTGGTGCGTTAAATCTGATCATAATTTTTATAAGAAATCTGCCACATTCTTCTTTCTTTAGAGAACCAGGTCATCCTAATAGAAGCAAAATAGTGAGAGAAAAATGAATTTGAGAAAAAAAAAAACCCCCGTCAATACGAAAACAATCACATCTCCCTACAGGCCTTTCTTTGAGATGAAAAGAAAACTATATGAAATACATTCCAACATTAAGGAATATACCAGGATCTTGATAGGATTATGAAGAAATTTACTTTTCAAATTAATAAAGTGGGTGAGAACAAAACTTCTGATAGAATCTTGTCCAGACCCATCAGTATTTACAGGACCTCCTACCCATGAGAAGTTCAATGCGAATGATACCTTCTCAGACTGTTCTTGAACCAATCAGATTGGTCTATAAGATGAAAGGGAAGGAGATGAGATGAGAACAGTCTTTCGCCCATGAACTCGAATAATATATATTGCAGGAGTAAATTGAAGAAATCTCCTTTCTGAGTCGTTTATTTAGTCTCCCAATGCTTTTCTCCCAAACTTAACCCCCATCATTATGAATCGCATTAGATCTGTGAATTGGATTGTGAAATAAAATTTGTATCCTTAGCTGAAGGAACAAGGGAACATAAGTAGGAAGAGGATTTGGTTCCTAGCTCGAGTTAGGTATGAAAATGAAAGGGGAATATGATGTTACTGGTTTCATGAGAGATTTGGATTTTAAAAAGGAGAATTACAAGGTCAAGTAAGAGGAGGAGCAGGGGCATTGATTGTACTCAAGAATGAGCAAGAATAGAGAGGAAGAAGACGGGAGTAAAAGGTCTATCAAAGTTACTTCATGTAACCTCAACCAAACATTGCCTTTGTTGATCACTATGCCTTACAAAAATACTATATTTCCAACATGTGAATACTCCATGTGAATGACGTCCATTGTCTTCATTATGTCGACTAAATAGTATCTAATTTGATATGCCAAAAGATTGTCAGAATGACCAAAACTCATACTAGGCATAAAATTTGGGATTTTGATGATTTCTACCTCTTCTTATCCACAATCAACTCTAATGTTTTGAACCTCATATTTTCTTCTGCAATCTTTCTTCAGTCTGAATCCAATCATCAACAATCATGCTCTGATTTACTAGACTGTCCGCATACCTTTCGCCAGTGATATAGCTCTCCTCATAGATTAAAGAAAGTATATGCTTGTTGTAAAGTTGAATATGACTATCATCGTTGATGGACAAACTATAATGACGTTTCCATTGAAATCCAGTATTACTGTGCGACTAGTTTCCTTTCGTTGACAACAGCAACTACTTCAGATTGTTTTTATCTCGAATATTTGTTGTAGAATTTATTCAGCTTATTGAGGAGTTTCTTGGAGTAGTTGATGATTTTGTTGAAGTTGTCAAATTGACCAAGATTGGTGCATCAATGTGTAGTTGTAGCCATCTGCTGGGGTAAATCAACGATATGACATCAAGTAACACGGTCAGAAGGGTAAAAAGTGAGGGGAGCCAGGGACCCAACCAAAAGATTATTCGGAATCCACAAAACCCTTGAGTTCATGGCATTCTTGAATCACAAGAAAGAAAACAAACTAAGGCAAAATTTTAGTAAGATCAAGGTTTTGCAAAAGATAGCTAGGACTTATTTTTATGTATACTGTTAATTTGACTAAAACTAGGAAAAATACAAGTTTTTACTCAAATTAAAAAGGAAGTCCTGGCTAATGACATGCCAAATATCATTGGAATTTGAGATCGCCACAGATTTCAAATCAACAAAAATCTCCTATTAAATCCATTCTAAACTCATATCCTTAACAATTTATTGATCCACGTCTTGATTTTCTTTGCCAGGATTTTTCTTGAACAAAGGTTTCTGCGAGTTTCATCTTAGAAACAGATATAGAAGGTGATAAACTGAGCCACTAGTTAGTATAAATTAATTTTTTCCAAGCTCATGAAACTATTTTCTACCAATTACTGTAATTCCCCACTATTATCTCGTACAAGTTCCAAGGAACTAGTAAATACTAATGAGTTCAAACATCATGGGGTGAACTCCAACACAATACAATTATCCTTCAGCTAACATGAGGTTTTGGAAGTAAAGAAATTATTAGAACCGATATTTATCTCTACTTTATAATAATTTTCATTTATATATGTTCCTAAAATCAACTCCAATAGCAAGTCACCGGTGACCCTCGAATCCAAAATAGAATTTGAATTACTGATTAATCTTATAAAATCAAAATTCTTCAGCTAAAGAGCTTGTGAAATTTAAAAGATAAAAATAATCATTTACTGCACTCTATAAACTTAAAGGAATATTATGTATACAAAAATCAAGTCAATGGAAAAAAATATGAATCATAAAATGAAATATTTCAATTTGGAGTCTTGGAGTCCCATGGTTAGCTTGTCTGACAAAAGAACAAACTTTATGAAGAACCAATTTGCTGCTTACCCAACATTGAATAACACGAAGATCATTTTCCTTTCATTTAATGCAGATTAACTTTAAAGCAGAAGAGAAAAAGATTAAGAATTAATACTGAAACTATCCCAAAGAAAAATAAGACTAGATTCAGATTTGTAGAGAACTTGATGAACGCAAATTGTTCTCATACACGACTTGAAAATTATAGAAATTTCACTCAAAAGGATTTGAGAGAAATATGCCTATTTCATTTTTTGTGGTTGTAGGTATCCAATTAACTTTATTTGTTGAATTGAAATTTACTTAAGAACATGTAAATTCCAATTCCAACATTATGACAGAGGTTGCATTGAGTATAAGACCTAAAATGCAAGGGTTCAAATTCCAACACATCAGGGAGGTTGAGGTTAACAGAATCAAACATTTCAATTCAACCAACAAGCATGAACTGGATTCACAATTCCCTGATTCCTTGCTTCACAAACTCCAAAAAGATCTAACAGCTTAGGGACCTCACCAAACAGATTAAACATAACTTTAAAGAAATTTAAGAATGTAGAAGTATAGATGCCGGGAACGTGGGACGCTATAGCGAACTACGACCCAGGTTCAATCTTCCTGGATTCATAGTGGAACACGACCCGATTCACCAACTCCAACGACCCGCTTTAGAATTCAAACAAGTTAAAATTTTGAAAAAAAAAATAACTCTTTTCAAAAGAATAAACAACAAAAAAATGTGAGTAACTAAGCAATATAGTATGTATATCTTAATTGCAGAATGATTCTCAATGTTCTTTTACCATTACTTATATCAACTAGATTATTTCTTAAATTTGACTCTTGTGAAACCTTTGTTTCCTACATTTAAGAACCGAACCTAAAACGTATCACATTCCCTAGCGTACCGTATAAGCCTACCCCCCTCGTACCCAAATTCCTAATGACTGGCGTGCCCTGCTTCCGTTCCCATCCCGTGAACCGGAGTGACTGGGTTCCAAGCAAATAGTAGAACTACACAAAGGATCATCTGATCATCTCTATCAAAACGCATATATTATTAAGCAAACACTGGTAGCAGCCACTGTACCAGCAAGAGCAACCTTGGCATGATCAATTGAACTGCCTCTACAATGTTGTAATCAAGTTAAAAGATATAAATCCAATTATCTACAAAATAACACAGGTCGATATCTCTAGTTTACAGTCTCCAAAGGCTAAAATGAAGAACAATGGCACAGGTTATTCCCTCCCAAATGGGCAAAACCCCCAAAGTTTCACCATCATCATTGTCTTCTGATGTAAAATCATTGCTTACAACCCTAACGCCAAATTATCAACTCAAATAACGACAATATCGACTCTAGAACACAAACTCCTACCATGAACAATATATATTTTCATAAAACCCGACGAAAGAAGCAGCGGGATTCATTAACAAATGATAACACTAATCAAGTAACAAACTAAAACCCATTAGGGTTTCAAATACCCATCAAGACTTCTACTGAATTACCCAACATTCAATAACAATCATAATCAATCCATCACATGATATCAACAACCAATCAAGTAACATATATATTGATTAAGCTAAAAACATCAAATTAGTAGAAAAATCAGGACAAAAACAAAAACCCATCAATCTTTTCAAGTAATAAAAGTCACCAAACTGATAATTTTGCAAGATTTTTTATGTTTCTTGAGAGAGGGATTGACCTTGTAAAGGGTGATCTTCAGGGCCAATGGATGAATCCCCGCACACATCGCACACCACTCTCCCATGGATCTCTCCGGTCCACGCCTCCGCAGAGCACGTGAGCGCCAGCAGCAGCACCAGCACGCGGATCATGCTCCTCTCCTGAAAAAATCCCATCTTTTTTCGATCAAGGCTCTCCCTCTCTCCCCTTCCTTTTTCTGGTGTCGGTTCTCTCTCTGCTATGGATTGATTTCAGGCTTCAATCATGTTAATAGGAGTAGAAAAATTTTATCTTTGGCTGAGTTGGGCAAGTGCCCTTTTTGGTCTGTAATTAATCAGGTTAGTTCTGGCTCATATACTAACCTGAGCTAAAATTTGGCCTTAATTGCACTTAAATACCCTATAGTTTCAACTAAGTTGCACTTAAATACCCTCACTAGTTTTTGTCGGTGTTTAAATACTGGAGTTCTTAAAACTTTCGCTTATATGCCCTCACTTGTTTATGCCAGCACATATGTACCCTAAAGTTCTCAAAGTTTGCACTTAAATATCCTAAATTTTTAAAACTTGCACTTAAATACCCTAAGTTTTTAAAACTTGCACTTAAGTACCCTTAGTTAAAACTTGCACTTAAGTGTAGCCAAAACAAGTGTGGATATGTAGGAGCAAGTTTTAAAAAATAAGAGTATATATGTGCTACTAAAACAAATGAGGGTATATAAGATCAAGTTTTTAAAAACCTTAAGGTATATAAGTTTTGCCAAATTAAGTGAGAATATATGTGTACGAAATAGAGGAAACTATAGGATATTTAGATGCAACTAAGCCTTATAGTTTAAAGTAACAAAATCAGAAAAATTTCGATCCTCTTTTGCCAACAATAATTTAAGTTATGGCCGGTAGTTCCACTGCTTGGTTAGGTTTGGTTTAATAGTAGGTATGGTGAGGAGAGGTGATGTGCAATGAGGTACAAGAAAAGATATAATGTGCTTTTGTTTGATTGGAGAAGAAGTGAGGACAGATGTATGATGTTTTTATTTAATTGGGAGATGGGAAGGAAATGTGAGATGATTTTCTTATTTGATTGGGAGATGCGAAGAAAATGTGAGATGATGAGTTAGGTAATGTACAATATATCTTATTCTGTGGGGTAAATTGCAAAAAATGCCCTATTATTTCACTAACATCGTAAAAGTAACCTCTATTTTAAAATCGAGCAAATAAATGCCCCAAAGTATTTAAATATTGTAGATAAATGCCTCAAAGTTTCAAAATGTCACACTTTGATGCCCTCTTGTTTAATTAATATTGCATGGTGGTGCCCTATTGTTTACACAATGTTGCATATAAATACCCTCATTTTATAATAATTTCACTTTAATACCCTAAAGTTCTCAAAGTTTGCACTTAAATATCCTAAATTTTTAAAATCTTGTACTTAAATACCCTAAGTTTTAAAACTTGCACTTAAGTACCCTTAGTTAAAACTTGCATAAGTGTAGCCAAAACAAGTGTGGATATATAGGAGCAAGTTTTAAAATTTTAGAGTATATATGTGCTACTAAAACAAGTGAGGGTATATAAGATCAAGTTTTTAAAACCTTAAGGTATATAAGTTTTGCCAAATTAAGTGAGAATATATGTGTACGAAATAGAGGAAACTATAGGATATTTAGATGCAACTAAGCCTTATAGTTTAAAGTAACAAAATCAGAAAAATTTCGATCCTCTTTTGCCAACAATAATTTAAGTTATGGCCGGTAGTTCCACTGCTTGGTTAGGTTTGGTTTAATAGTAGGTATGGTGAGGAGAGGTGATGTGCAATGAGGTACAAGAAAAGATATAATGTGCTTTTGTTTGATTGGAGAAGAAGTGAGGACAGATGTATGATGTTTTTATTTAATTGGGAGATGGGAAGGAAATGTGAGATGATTTTCTTATTTGATTGGGAGATGCGAAGAAAATGTGAGATGATGAGTTAGGTAATGTACAATATATCTTATTCTGTGGGGTAAATTGCAAAAAATGCCCTATTATTTCACTAACATCGTAAAAGTAACCTCTATTTTAAAATCGAGCAAATAAATGCCCCAAAGTATTTAAATATTGTAGATAAATGCCTCAAAGTTTCAAAATGTCACACTTTGATGCCCTCTTGTTTAATTAATATTGCATGGTGGTGCCCTATTGTTTACACAATGTTGCATATAAATACCCTCATTTTATAAATAATTTCACTTTAATACCCTAAAGTTCTCAAAGTTTGCACTTAATTATCCTTAATTTTTTAAATCTTGTACTTAAATACTCTGAAAATTTTAAAACTTGCACTTAAGCACCCTTAGTTAAAAATTGCGATAAGTGTAGCCAAAACAAGTGTGGATATATAGGTGCAAGTTTTAAAATTTTAGAGTATATATGTGCTACTAAAACAAGTGAGGGTATATAAGATCAAGTTTTAAAACCTTAAGGTATATAAGTTTTGCCAAATTAAGTGAGAATATATGTGTACGAAATAGAGGAAACTATAGGATATTTAGATGCAACTAAGCCTTATAGTTTAAAGTAACAAAATCAGAAAAATTTCGATCCTCTTTTGCCAACAATAATTTAAGTTATGGCCGGTAGTTCCACTGCTTGGTTAGGTTTGGTTTAATAGTAGGTATGGTGAGGAGAGGTGATGTGCAATGAGGTACAAGAAAAGATATAATGTGCTTTTGTTTGATTGGAGAAGAAGTGAGGACAGATGTATGATGTTTTTTTTATTTAATTGGGAGATGGGAAGGAAATGTGAGATGATTTTCTTATTTGATTGGGAGATGCGAATAGGGATGGGCAAATGGCTGAGATGATGCGTTAGGATGTCGAACAATGTACAATTATTCTGTTGATCGTGTGGGGTTTAGACAAAAAAAAATGCCATATCTATTTCACCATATTTTATTTTTATTTTTAAAATTTTGTAAATGGTTTTAGTTTTTAAATAGTTTTAAGCATAGTTTAACACTTAAAATTATATGTAATTAACTAACAATTTTGCAACCATTATAGAAATAAAAATAATTTTATTAAGTAAAACTATATATTTGTGTAGAATGTAAGAGAAACATCGTAAACACAGATTTTATTCGAACAAGTCCTACTCCACTGACACTAATTGTTCCACTATTTTAAAATATAGAAATAAATTACAACAAACTTTAAGCAAATAAAAATAGAAAATGTCATGGTAATAAAGTTTAATCTTTTGTATTGTCAAATAAAATAAAAAACCCCAAAATAAAAGCTATTTTGAAAGTTATTACTGGTCTAATATAATTTACTTAAAATATGTTATTATCCTAAAGTTATTGGGGTTTAGTGTGAATTTGAAGTACATGAGGGTTTAAATGTAACTAAAAGTTCATGGGAGTATAGTGTAATTTATCTTAATTGATAATATTTTTGGACCTAATAGCCAGCCTTTTTGGTTTGGCCGAGTTGGACCATCTTCTTATTCAAAGTGGATTAACACTCCGCAGCCATCATGGCGTAGTTACCCGTCCCACTTGGTAGGTCAGTTGAGCCAGGCCAAGCTCAGCAGGCTGACCAGTTCCCATGTTAAGAAAATGTGAGATGATGAGTTAGGTAATGTACAATATATCTTATTCTGTGGGGATTACTTTTTGTTTAAAGAAAATGACATTATAAGGTAATTTGGTAATTTAAAATAATATATAAGGATATAAAAGTTATTATAAAATAAATGTTCGTGTGTCCCTCCAAATCAGAGGATTCCACTCTATTTACACTTTCGTTTCATTTTTCCTTGTCCCTTACCTCACTCTACCTCACCATACCTCAGTTTTCCTTCAAAAGTCCTCTATCAAACATGATTTTTTTATTTTGTCTCTCACCTCATCTAAGCTTCCTTCCAATGGAATCGAACCTTAGGGAAGTTGCTAAACATGCCCCTAAAGTACAAGAACTATACTCCTTTTAATATTACAAGGGTGAAAGATCAGGGTCTATAAAAAATTATAATTTTCTCAATGCAATTCAAAAACTTTGATAGGTTCATATCTTATAGCGCGCTTTGCTTTTTACTAAATATCAACAATCCATATCACAAAATTATAGTTTTTTTCCACTCACGGTTGTTGTTAATGATTCCTTGCCTTTTACTAAATCATTGACTACTTCCTAATTGGCTTCAAATTCTTCACATCCTTAATAGTAGATAAGTCATATATTAAGTATTAATTAACCATTTAAATATGGATCAACCTTGTAACAGATTTTAGTGGAGAATCTATGGAAGAACTACAATCTAATTCAAAGGTCTTGAGATACCATTTGAAGATGATACCATGTTATAGATTGGATACGTATTTTCTCACAAAATATATATTTGACTTTCCAACATATGAAACTAGAGTACACCAACTAAGAATAACCTTGATCATATTATTGCAATTTTTTTACTATTCTATGATTATTACAATGTTTAAATTGCAAAAAGGGGAGAAAAAAAAATGTTGTCTCATTTCCTCACGACCACCACCAACCAATACATAAACATTCATCCTCATTATTCCCAACAATTTTTTCGTTCCCAAAAAAGCCCCCAACATCACAACCAAGGACACTTGAGAGGGCGTCCGCACGTGCTAGACTGGCGCGAGTTTGACCCCAGAGCCGTAGCCTCGCACGTGAGGACAGCCAAAATCATTGGCCGTGAGATCTCAGCCGTCCATTTCGTTTCCTCGCCAGCGATCCGCGTGACGTGAAGCGCCGGTCTCTGACAGGTCAATTATAAGGCGATTCCTGCTCTCACTTTCTCTCTCCTCTTCTTCGTTTACTCTCTCGTGAGTTTTAGAGAGAGAAAGAGTGAGCGCTGGAGAGAGGAGGAGGCAAAAGCTTCCTCCTTTGAGGTACGGCTCCTTGCTCTCCTGGGTTCGTTATCTTTGTTCAATTTTGGTTGAATTTGATGTGTTTGGTGGTTTTTGCGGTTGTAGTGTGTGATTTTGGGGGAATTGGGATATGGGTTTTGGTTGTTTTGGATTACTTGTTGTAATTGTTGATGAATTTTGAGCTTTTGGAGTGATTTTAGTAATGGATTCTTGCTCGGGGTTCATGATTTTTGTTTAATTTTGTATGAATTTGACCCGTTAATTGTTCTTTTTCTTGATGTAGGGTACGATTTTGGGGAGTTGGGATGTGGTTTGGGTTTTCATGAAGTTTGAGAATGATTTTTGTTTAATTTTGTATGAATTTGACCCGTTAATTGTTCTTTTTCTTGATGTAGGGTACGATTTTGGGGAGTTGGGATGTGGTTTGGGTTTTCATGAAGTTTGAGAATGATTTTTGTTTAATTTTGTATGAATTTGACCCGTTAATTGTTCTTTTTCTTGATGTAGGGTACGATTTTGGGGAGTTGGGATGTGGTTTGGGTTTTCATGAAGTTTGAGAATGATTTTTGTTTAATTTTGTATGAATTTGACCCGTTAATTGTTCTTTTTCTTGATGTAGGGTACGATTTTGGGGAGTTGGGATGTGGTTTGGGTTTTCATGAAGTTTGAGAATGATTTTTGTTTAATTTTGTATGAATTTGACCCGTTAATTGTTCTTTTTCTTGATGTAGGGTACGATTTTGGGGAGTTGGGATGTGGTTTGGGTTTTCATGAAGTTTGAGAATGATTTTTGTTTAATTTTGTATGAATTTGACCCGTTAATTGTTCTTTTTCTTGATGTAGGGTACGATTTTGGGGAGTTGGGATGTGGTTTGGGTTTTCATGAAGTTTGAGAATGATTTTTGTTTAATTTTGTATGAATTTGACCCGTTAATTGTTCTTTTTCTTGATGTAGGGTACGATTTTGGGGAGTTGGGATGTGGTTTGGGTTTTCATGAAGTTTGAGAATGATTTTTGTTTAATTTTGTATGAATTTGACCCGTTAATTGTTCTTTTTCTTGATGTAGGGTACGATTTTGGGGAGTTGGGATGTGGTTTGGGTTTTCATGAAGTTTGAGAATGATTTTTGTTTAATTTTGTATGAATTTGACCCGTTAATTGTTCTTTTTCTTGATGTAGGGTACGATTTTGGGGAGTTGGGATGTGGTTTGGGTTTTCATGAAGTTTGAGAATGATTTTTGTTTAATTTTGTATGAATTTGACCCGTTAATTGTTCTTTTTCTTGATGTAGGGTACGATTTTGGGGAGTTGGGATGTGGTTTGGGTTTTCATGAAGTTTGAGAATGATTTTTGTTTAATTTTGTATGAATTTGACCCGTTAATTGTTCTTTTTCTTGATGTAGGGTACGATTTTGGGGAGTTGGGATGTGGTTTGGGTTTTCATGAAGTTTGAGAATGATTTTTGTTTAATTTTGTATGAATTTGACCCGTTAATTGTTCTTTTTCTTGATGTAGGGTACGATTTTGGGGAGTTGGGATGTGGTTTGGGTTTTCATGAAGTTTGAGAATGATTTTTGTTTAATTTTGTATGAATTTGACCCGTTAATTGTTCTTTTTCTTGATGTAGGGTACGATTTTGGGGAGTTGGGATGTGGTTTGGGTTTTCATGAAGTTTGAGAATGATTTTTGTTTAATTTTGTATGAATTTGACCCGTTAATTGTTCTTTTTCTTGATGTAGGGTACGATTTTGGGGAGTTGGGATGTGGTTTGGGTTTTCATGAAGTTTGAGAATGATTTTTGTTTAATTTTGTATGAATTTGACCCGTTAATTGTTCTTTTTCTTGATGTAGGGTACGATTTTGGGGAGTTGGGATGTGGTTTGGGTTTTCATGAAGTTTGAGAATGATTTTTGTTTAATTTTGTATGAATTTGACCCGTTAATTGTTCTTTTTCTTGATGTAGGGTACGATTTTGGGGAGTTGGGATGTGGTTTGGGTTTTCATGAAGTTTGAGAATGATTTTTGTTTAATTTTGTATGAATTTGACCCGTTAATTGTTCTTTTTCTTGATGTAGGGTACGATTTTGGGGAGTTGGGATGTGGTTTGGGTTTTCATGAAGTTTGAGAATGATTTTTGTTTAATTTTGTATGAATTTGACCCGTTAATTGTTCTTTTTCTTGATGTAGGGTACGATTTTGGGGAGTTGGGATGTGGTTTGGGTTTTCATGAAGTTTGAGAATGATTTTTGTTTAATTTTGTATGAATTTGACCCGTTAATTGTTCTTTTTCTTGATGTAGGGTACGATTTTGGGGAGTTGGGATGTGGTTTGGGTTTTCATGAAGTTTGAGAATGATTTTTGTTTAATTTTGTATGAATTTGACCCGTTAATTGTTCTTTTTCTTGATGTAGGGTACGATTTTGGGGAGTTGGGATGTGGTTTGGGTTTTCATGAAGTTTGAGAATGATTTTTGTTTAATTTTGTATGAATTTGACCCGTTAATTGTTCTTTTTCTTGATGTAGGGTACGATTTTGGGGAGTTGGGATGTGGGTTTTGTCGTTTTGGATTATTTATTGTAATTTTACTGAATATCAACAATCCATATCACAAAATTATAGTTTTTTTCCACTCATGGTTGTTGTTAATGATTCCTTGCCTTTTACTAAATCATTGACTACTTCCTAATTGGCTTCAAATTCTTCACATCCTTAATAGCAGATAAGTCATATATTAAGTATTAATTAACCATTTAAATATGGAAGAACTACAATCTAATTCAAAGGTCTTGAGATACCATTTGAAGATGATACCATGTTATAGATTGGATACGTATTTTCTCACAAAATATATATTTGACTTTCCAACATATGAAACTAGAGTACACCAACTAAGAATAACCTTGATCATATTATTGCAATTTTTACTATTCTATGATTATTACAATGTTTAAATTGCAAAAGGGAGAAAAAAATGTTGTCTCATTTCCTCACGACCACCACCAACCAATACATAAACATTCATCCTCATTATTCCCAACAATTTTTTCGTTCCCAAAAAAGCCCCCAACATCACAACCAAGGACACTTGAGAGGGCGTCCGCACGTGCTAGACTGGCGCGAGTTTGACCCCAGAGCCGTAGCCTCGCACGTGAGGACAGCCAAAATCATTGGCCGTGAGATCTCAGCCGTCCATTTCGTTTCCTCGCCAGCGATCCGCGTGACGTGAAGCGCCGGTCTCTGACAGGTCAATTATAAGGCGATTCCTGCTCTCACTTTCTCTCTCCTCTTCTTCGTTTACTCTCTCGTGAGTTTTAGAGAGAGAAAGAGTGAGCGCTGGAGAGAGGAGGAGGCAAAAGCTTCCTCCTTTGAGGTACGGCTCCTTGCTCTCCTGGGTTCGTTATCTTTGTTCAATTTTGGTTGAATTTGATGTGTTTGGTGGTTTTTGCGGTTGTAGTGTGCGATTTTGGGGGAATTGGGACATGGGTTTTGGTTGTTTTGGATTACTTGTTGTAATTTTTGATGAATTTTGAGGTTTTGGAGTGATTTTAGTAATGGATTCTTGCTCGGGGTTCATGATTTTTGTTTAATTTTGTATGAATTTGACCCGTTAATTGTTCTTTTTCTTGATGTAGGGTACGATTTTGGGGGAGTTGGGATGTGGGTTTTGTCGTTTTGGATTATTTATTGTAATTTTTACTGAATTTTCGTTTTTTTTTTTTTGTTTTTGTTCATAGGTAGTATTAATCATCACTTTCGAAGGTTATTTTGTAGTGTTTCCTACTTGTTTTTCATTTTATTCTTGTGGGTTTTTCCGGATTAATTTGAGAATTGTAATGGGTTTTAGCTTTTTTTTTTTTTTTGTGGCTCGCTATCTGTTCATTTCTAAAGTTTGTTTCTTTCTGGAGTTTTGATTGATTTTGATGCTTTGCTGTTTTTTGTTGTTGCTGTAATGTGCGCTTTGGGGGAAAATTGAGTTATGGGTTTTGGTTGTTTGGAATTTTTGTTGCGATGGTTGTGGAATTTTCTGTTTTGGGATTTGTGGGTATGGTTTATTATCACCTTAGAAGGTCACTTTGGTTTGTTTGCTACTTCTTTTCGCATTTTATGCTTGAAATGATATGTATTTCTTACGATTAATTTGTGAATTGAGTGATGGCTTCTATTTTCCCCCCACATATTGACTTACTGTTGTATTTGTTTCGTTAAATTTTGTTGTTTTGGTTGAATTTGATATTCTGATGCCTTTCGTTGTTCGAATGTGCAATTTCGGGGGAATTGGGATTTTGGTACTTTTGAAAAACAACTTGTCCTATTTTTGTTTAATTTTCTTTCTTGGGCTTGGTTTTTGTTCATGGGTATTGCTGACAGCTGAGTCTGGTTACTTTTTTATTTTTATTTTTATTAAATTTTTTTGCTGCTATTTCTTTCCTATTTGATTAAAGATATTTTGTTTTGGGAATTGGGATATGGGGTTTAGTTTTCTGGACCGAATGTGAAGAGATACGGAAATAAGTTCAGACATTGAGGTATGGTTATTTTTTTTTTCTGGGAATGTGGATGTGTGGGTTTTGGTTCCTTTGGATCATTTGTTGTGGTACCTGTTGTAGTTGGGTTTTGGGATTGTATTTTCAAGCTCACCACTTTGCTTGATCTGCCAGTGTCGAATTAATATATGTTGGTTTTCAATTATTATTATTATTTGTTTTTTGGGAATTAAGGGTGAGTTTTATTAGTTGCTTTTGGCCCTTGCTTACTGTTTGATTTCTTTCATATCTTTTATTTTTATCTCTTTGTATGTCATTAAAGTTTGTTGAGTTGGGATGTGGTTTGGGTTTTCATGAAGTTTGAGAATGATTTTTGTTATTGGTTCATTGTTCTTGCTTATTTTTTGTCTGAGATGATATGGTTTTTAGTTGGAAGGTTATTGTGGATTATTGTGTTGGTTTACTGCACTTTCTGTATGGGAATGATTTTTTGTTTTGAAGTTGTTCATTTGTCGCACGTATTTTGCTGGAAGTTGGTATAGACTCGATAGGCATTTTTCTCAACTTTCTTACTGAGGAATGCAGAAGCTCTTTGGTAACAAGTACCTTTTCTTTTTTTGTTGCAACTGAAAATAGTGATTTTCTACTTGCGAGAAAAAGAAATAAATATCAGAGTGGCCCTGATTGGCATAAAAGTTTAGTTTCTGATATTCTGTTCATAAAATCCCCTTGACATAATATACCTTGGCTGAGCCTATTGACATATGATACTCCAAAATTGATTAAAAATTTTGATACTAGATCTGCTGTATATCTGGTGAACTTCATGAATTTGATTTTTGCAAAATTTTCCCTGGTATGTAAAATTATGATTTCTGCTTATTTGCAGATAATTTGAAAATTGAAAGCCCAAATCTGTAGTGAATGCCTACAAGGCTATATTTCCTCCAGGCCCTGCTCTGTTCCTGAAGTTCCGTCATCTTCAGACACTAGAGTCACTGGTCAATGGTATATAGTTGTTTTGTCAGATTTCATGCATATAATTTGTCACTTCTTACTGTAGATTGTGATCCTGCAATATGCCAAACTTTCTTCTACTGCTTCCCAATTGGAGGATTTTTTTATCAGTTCTCCTATATTCCGTTAATTCTATAATTAGCCAATTTTCTTGGGGAAACTATTATAGGTGGCTACACTTCTGGATATAGGTTTATTTTGAATTGAAGCTTTCCTGTTCATATGCATAAGGACTTGTATTCTATTATGTCTCTTGTGCTCAAGTTAGAGTTGCATTGATAACTGTTAATATTGGTATTTTCACTTGAGCATCATGGTGCAAGAATGCAGTCCCTGGAAATTGGTTATGCTACTCGTGGCTAGCCTTTTCCTTATTATTTAAAAGTATTCCTTGGATAAGCTTTTCTACATGGAACTTCTGTGCCGAATCATTTTGCAGTATAAAAATATATATTAGTAGAAGACAAAATCTCTATTAGAATATTTGGGCGATTTATAATCATTTCTCTTTTGTAAATCGTTGTGGTAAATTAAGGTCTACTTTAATCCTTACTTAAGTACAAAGACCGAATGTTACCGTATGTGCTTCTGTGTTATGAAGACGAACTAACAAAACTGGTTAGTGAAGTTCTGATAATTGTTTAAGACTTGAAGAATACTTTGGCCAAAAGGTTAATGTACTGTTCTGAGACCAACAATCACAGTACTCTTGTTGGTGCCCTTTTTTGATGGGTTATTCTCCAGGCTGGTTAGATTGAGGATGGCATGGTCCATCAAATCAAATCATGATGCTTAAAATGAAAGAATGTTTTTGGAATCTTATGTGACTATAGAATACATGTGAAATTGAAGGGAAATTCTATAGGTCCTTCATAAAACCAACAATGCTCTATGGATCAGAATGTTGGACAATTAAGAAACCATATTTGTAAAAACTAAAAAAGAAGATAGCAGAAATGAGAACTTTACAATGGCGTTTTAGATTTACACTGAAATATAGGATAAAAAACGCGTGCACTCGTAGGAGGTTAGAGTTTGATCCTATGATTCCTATTGATGATAAAATGAAATAGAATCGATTGAGATGATTAGGTCATGTACAACGGAGGCACTACATGCTCCAATTAAGAGAAGTGATGAGTATAGTTAATGAGACAAAAAAGACTAGAGAACTTGGTTGAAAGCAATTAAGAGAGACGATAATAATTAACTTAACAGAGAAGATGACCCTTAACAGAACTAAACGTTAAGAATAGGATTCATGCAGCAGATCCCAAAAATCTTGATAAAGGCTTTGTTGTTGTTGTAATTCCTTAGCAATTACACCATGATGAAACTAGATGCTCAACCAGAGACAAGACCTTGAAATCACTGCTCTTCCTTCTTCAACTAAATAGCTTTACATATTGATTCTATGTTTGCAAAGCATCAGTTTATCTGCATAAATTCCAATTTTACTAATGTAATTTTCTGGATATTGTTTTCACATGATATCTAGTTTTCATTTTGTTAATAATTACAGGTTTCATTATCTGTTGGACTTCCACCGATCATGGAAACAATCTTCTCACCTGTGTTTGATCAGAATGACTCTCAGTTTAGGCCCATAAACCACAATGATGCAGGTACCCTTAAGGAGTGCTCTTTTGCTCACTAGGAGTCAACGTTATTGCACCTTTAATCCGTTTATTTTGTGCACTATATCTCTGATTATTTTGCACTCTCTCCCTCTCCCTCTCAATGCTTCATGAGTGCTTCAAATTGTTTATTTGATTGTTGCTTATTAAAGGTGATGCGTAATGTTTGCTGTTTTGGTCTCTTCGGAGTAACAAATGACATTAGAGTGTCTTTTTATACACGCAAAGTTAAAGCAAAATAGTTTTAATCGGCTGTGTTCTAGAAGGAAATCTGCTATGTAGTAGTTCTCATGGACTCAAGAATCAATTGTAGGCAGCATTGTTTGACAGAGGAATCACGTTCATTAGCAATTCTCATGGTTAAACATCTAGTCAGGTAAGAGACATGAAAGACAACATTGGAAGTCCTTACTTGGAGCTTCATAGTCAGGTACAGATGGACTTGGTTAGATGCAAAGCTTGTAAGGGATTGAGTAGTGATCTAGTTTGATTTTCAAATAGTGTTCAGGACTGTAGTATCACTAGGGGCTATCTCATGCCTAACAGTCCAAGAACCAGCTGACTTTAGGGTTAAAGGGGACTGTAGGAAAAGAGAAGTTATGGGCCATTTGTGTTGCCGCCGCTGTCTTCACTTTCTGTTGTTATTTGTTAGTCAAGTTGCTTGTTAAAAACCCATATTTCATATATAGTAATCCGATGAGCTCAATCATCAATTGAATGTTGTAAATCAGCAATTCTGAGTGAAGAGTCTTATACGAAATCTGTATGCTTGAACTAGTAGTACTAGAGTATCACTATGAGCAGGGGCGGATTTAGGTATTGTGTAGAGGGTGCAGTTGGCCCCCTAAAGATTTTCAAATTGCATATAAGCCCCTGTAGTATTTGCAATCCCCCCTATAAACTTTTAAAATTGCACCCTAACCCAACCTACCTAACGCTGAATAAGTTGTTAGCAAATAGAATTAGCCCATTGGAAAATAAAAGCCCATTTAACTTTTCAACAATCAACTCAAATTATTATTCCCAGACACTAAAAGGCCAAAACTACTAGACTAGAAACCCAAAACTACTACACTATAGTTTTATATTATTATATTATTATATTTAGGTAAACTGACGATTGCTGTCCCCAACCCCTTCCCCCCCCCACCCCCACACACACACACACCAAAAAAAAAAGAAAAAAGAAAAAAAGAAAATTTTGCTGGATCCGCCACTGACTATGAGTCTCTGATGGATAATCTCTTGGGAATTCCTCTCTTGAGGTGTTACATGGTTGCCTCATATGGATCCGCCACTGACTATGAGTCTCTGATGGTTAATCTCTTGGGAATTCCTCTCTTGAGGTGTTACATCGTTGCTTCATATGTCAGCATGTTTGTGACCACCCCTTTGAGGGAAAGAGAATGAGCTTAGAAATCTGTTGACCTCTAGAAGTTTCTTTAGAAGGAAGGCCAACTGCCTGCTTGGAAACAAGTACACCTGGCTCAATTGACTTAGTGAATCTTTACTTTCTATTTCCCACCTTTTTTTGTGTGGAAAGGGAGTTAAGCTTTAAAGCCACATATTGTCTTAAAACTTAAACTGCATGCTAGGCCTGGTTTTTATCCTGCTGTGAATGTATCTAATACCATATTATTGTCTCAACCAGTAATACACCAGCCGTAGAGTAATATAAGGATAAAATATAGTTTTGCTTTTTGTAGGCTGCAAGGTATATGCACTCATTTTGAAGTTTTATCTAATATAAATTATTTCATTGTAGACATTTGTATTATAATTTAAAAGTTCTTGCTCAAATATCATATGGGTGATAATTGTAATACAATTTGGTATTAGAGTTATTAGAGCATTAAAGTTTGGAATGATAAAAGGGTCACCGCCATCATCCAAGAGTTTCCCATCAAGACCAGGATTGGCTACAAGCATAACTCTCCTTGAAAGGTCCGGCAGAAATATTTATGACCAGGTCCAGCATGATCATTCAAAAGTTTTGACACATTATAAGACAAAATAAAAGAGGAATGCAAGAATTCCAGAAGGCAGTTGGCAGGTAGGAAACGACCTTACCAGTCATGAGTTTAAGCTCACGTCATCTAGGAACAACTCTCCATTCTGTCATAGATTAAGAAAATCTAGAAGATAGGAAATATTCTATATTTACTGTACTGAATTACATTCAATTCTAATACACGGATAATGAAATGATGGAGGCATAGTGAGATAATTCTTGTGTTTATAACATACATGAGGTAGATGCAATCTTTTAATAATACTAGAATGTGTGAGCTCATTCAAAATTTTACTTAAAATTTGCCTTATCTTTCTTTCTCTTCTAAGTGGTATAAAAGAACTTTATAAGATTAATATTGATAGTAAATTGGTCTGCATAAAAGCATATTCCTGTGCCTCTTTCTCCATCTTTCCTTTCCTGTGGCAATAGAGCTGATAAATGTCTGCTGTGATGGTTTTATTATATTCAACTCCATTGTAGTTTGGCTAGATCCTTGATAAAATTTGCAGATACCTGTTTAATGGAGATGTTCTTATGCATAAGGTTACATGTAAAATTTCATATTTGTTAGATCTGTTTTAGTTTTTCAGGATTATTTACAAATATTTTTATTTGTACTTTGTTATGTTCTGTAGTATTATTTAATATACTTATTTCTTTCTTTTCTTTTTTTTGCAGTTAGAGATGATAACCTGGAACTTCCTCAGCTGGTTTCTGTTGATAGCATCAATGGAAGGTTCACTTTTGGTGATGCCCAAAATTGCACCGTTTGGGATCTCTACAATTCTGAGGTTGCTGCTTCACCCCTTGTTGGTGATATTGGTTTTCCTGATGTCATAACCGCTGGTTTTCAAGATTATGAACACATACAACATGAAATGATTTTTGATCATGAGACTAAATACATGGTACTGCCTTCCCTCGAAAAACCCTTGGAAGTCAGTAGTATTGATGATGACAAATCAACTGAAGCTGCAATGTGTTCTGATGATTCATGCTTTTACTTAGCAATTCATCAAATGACATCCAAACTGGAAACTGAGATAGGCTACAGATATAGTGGCATGGAAGAAGTTGAATGTTTTGACCCACAGATATTTCTCAGAAATTTACCTGATATATCGGAAGCTGATTGGCCTAATTTATTACAGAAGGAAACAACAAAAAGGAAGCCTATCACTCTAGTACTTGATTTAGATGGTAAACTAAATAATAATTTTCTTGCATTCACTTATATAGTAACATAGTTTATATTGTCACTTCTTCAAATATCAGTTTGTGTTTGGTCAATATAGTTTCCTATAGCTTTAGTTGAATGCATTAGTTCACTTATTACTCTCATGTATCCGTTACTTGTTAGTTTTTGTTGATTGCCTTTTTCTGGTTTCCTGTTTGATATGTTAGTGAGTTTCCAATGAAGCCAATGGTTAGTGGCAATATAAACTTAGATCATGCAAGAGACCTGACAAATATGACTTGTAGCATCTGAATTATAGTTATGATTTACATCTTCTCAGTCCTTTTTAAAAATTACTTTTATGTTTCTTTCTTTTTTATCAAATGAATAAAGCAAGAAATGAAAAGTATCATTATCATGTATATTATTATTATTATTATTATTATTATTATTAATGTTTAAAAAAGTGGAAGCGCAAGGCTAAGTGTTAGACCCTTTAATGAAGCGATGTGTAAGCTTCAAAGCGTGGAGCGTAAGCCTCATGAGTTTAAGTATTTTAATTTTAAAATTTGTAAAAATTATGAACATACAATATTTAGTGGTATAATAATTTACGAATAGATACAATCATGTCCTGATTAGTAAATAAGAATTAAATATGTGAAGTATAGACTTGAATCATAATAAACTAAGCTACATTCATAACATATATATCTTATTTACACTCATATTGACATATTGGAGGTACATAGGGGCATTTTAATGTTAGTAAACATTCCTTTTATATCCTCTTATCTTGTCTAAAGCGTGCGCTTCAAAGAGAAGCGCTTTATGAAGCGCGAAGCGCACACTTCAGTTATGTGTTATGCTTTAAATCATGAGGCATAAGCTCCAAGGGACAAATAGCTTCTCTCTTGAGTTTCTAAGTGTTTACCCTTCAAAAAGTTACGAAGCGAGTTTCTATAAAGCTTTTTCAAACATTATTATTATTATTATTATTATTTATAATTTTAAATCACATTTCTTTGTTGTCCTATTTGACACTTCCATGGTGATTGACAATATGGATTCTGCTGTACTCTTTTCGCTTAGAGACTATATCATCTAGATAGCTAGAATATTTAGCTCACTTTTGACCTTTCAAGTCTACTTTGGATTTATCACCTTTAATCCTTACTGCTTATATCAGATCCTTGTTGTGGCTTTTTTCAGCATAAGTTGCATAAGTCATGTCAATTGGGTCTTATATTCTTCAATTGGTATTTTTCATAATCTCCTATACATATTAATAGCTCATTCAAATCTGTATTGGACATGAGCTCAATTCTCATCTCCACTAACCTCATTTTTGCTGCCTCAAGATAAAGATTGATAAGGGAGGTTAATGAGCTAATTTTGTTATGATGTTCTGATGGTCTTCCACTTTCACTTCCCTAATGCAGCCATCCAGAAAGGTTTAACGTTTATTTAGTCAACGATTGTGAAAATCTTCAATGCTTTTGGTGGCATTTGCTGTTTTATCAATGATCAACGAACCTGTGTAGTACCTCCGTATTCCACTTAGTACGATTCAACAATGGGCCCGAGTCAGTGATTCGAAAACTGCAGATATCAAATGGCATTATATGCTTGATGCACATGAGCATATATCTTATTTGTTTTCAGTTTGATTTCAGTCTTCGGTAGAAGTTGTGGAAGTTTGGTGTATCATAATATGAGCTTTTGGAAATTTGATCAAATCCCTCAATTTGGAATTATATATAGATCATCATAAGCCATGAGCCAAGCTATTGTTTTTAAAAAGGCATCATAGAGAGGGGAGGCACCATAAATGTGTTACACCTGCACTTTGCAGCTGATCTTTGTAGACTTCATTAGGGAAATGGCAGCCTGCCATGCCCTCTGTTTCTAAGGAGACAAACCATCGTCATTGCTGGCCAAGACTATAAATAGTATCATTATTTCAAAGTATTCTGTTTGTCTCTTGGCTTTAAGAGCTCCTCAGAGTTTCCTTTTTAGGGCAATTTGGAGTCACTAACTGGTCTTTTAGTAGTAGTATGGCAATCCCTTCTCTTGTTATTGTTTCCTTGGCCAGGGATATTTGGCAGGCACTGTTTAGAGAGTTGTTCATCCCAGCGTTCATTTTCAGCTGTGTTTTCTTTCTCCATCAGGATTTATAATAGCAACAGTGAGACTTATGAGACAATGTTGTTCTAATTTCCAATAACGTATTGTTCCTCTTCTTCTGTACTGTCTTTTTAAGTTTGAGAGTTGGTGCAAGAACCTGAAACATTAAAATTGCACATTCACAAATAGGTTTTGTTGCCCATTAAACTTCATGAAGTTTCTTTTTATAATAATTTGGCCCTTGAGATTTATGAAAAATACGTATTTCTTGGCCTGGTACTTGCTAGTGATTTAGACTTTAGGTTTGTGTAATATTGACAATTGTACTAAAAAAATTTCAAAACAGTTTGGAACGTGTTCTCAATAACTACATTTTCATGATAAGAGGCATGCATGATCCTAGAGATGCTGGTTGACTTATTTAGAATGCATTAAAGTATAATAGAACTACTAGTATTAAATTGCATTAGATTTTTCTATTTAAATCTATTAAAAACTCCATTTCATTTATGCAAAACTTTCGTGTAACCTAATGAAATTCCAATCTAGAAGTGGTGGACGCGAGATATGTGCTGCATTTTGGTATAGCAGTAATATATAATTCTCCAAACTCTTAGTTGTAATTAAATCTTAATCAAAATTTCCAAAGGAATGATTATCTTTAGGAAACCCAGGCAACTTCATCGTAATCACATCATTCATAATTATTATTATTAACCGCTTTTCTCTGCCATCCTTCTTCTTATAATGGTGGGCATGACTTAATTATTTTGAATTTTGGATTTTACGCATTGGGGATAGTGATGATTTGTGTTGTAAACTTCTTAGATAGTTCAGAAATTGCTTTCGCTTTTCACACCACTTTATAAATTCATAAGGTATGCTTCTAAAGAAGATTACTGTTATAAGATTATGTCTTATATTACAAGAGAAAAAGATTTGGTGACAGATTTAGGTCGTTAAACTTGTCCAGTAAAAGTAAAATTACATATTAGGCTGAAAGTATAAATTTTAATAACTGCTATGCTTAAAGTTAATTTTCACCTTGGATCACACTGTTGCCATCTACTATCAGAATATTGGTTCATTGAGTGGCTTTCTGTCAAATATAGTGACTGTTAATTTTACCTGAAGTGATCAATAAGATATCATAGAGTGATGATGCTCACTATCTACATGCTGCACTTCCATGTCTGGTTCTCTATAGTAGTGCCTTCACAAAATTTTCATCTTAGACTACCATTCAATGTTATAACCTTGATCCTTTTATCTGTCTGTCTTGTCAAAACTATATCATGATGTTCTGTAAATATCTGTATAATTGTTATTTGTGATTGTTCTCAGCACTCAACAAAAGTCTATCAAAGAAACATCCAAAAGGAGTCATGCTCTTTCACAGTTCTCTGCATTAGCCCCATCTCATATTTCCTCATTTAAAATGTGTCATCCACAATTAGGTCCTTAAGGTGTTGATTGCATTTGAGCCTAATCCTTCTGATGCATTTAGCCAGTACATGTACTCAACTGACAAAGCAATATGGTTTAACATATTGTTACAACTATAAGACTGGAAACAGATTAGGAAATATTTATCTGTAAAGACAAAACGTCACTATAATCCATTTTAAACAAAATGTTATCATTGTAGTTGTTATTATCACTATACTGCAAATATTTATTTTTTTGAGACTATTTTGCGTATGATGTTTTTAAACGGTTTTCAGATTTAATGAATTAATGTCCGGATGAATCTTAACCCTTCTGTGAAGTTAAACTGACCACGTTAAAGACGTTACACACAATGAGAAATTTGTTGACTATCTTGTTTGCACACAGGAATATGTATCTGTTGACTATACTTATTGTACTTTGGAAAGTTTAAAGATGCAGCATGTGATTGTTTGTCATAAACTTGGGATGTTATGAAGACCAAAGATAAAAAGAACATGACCACCAAGTATGAAAGAGATTATAGTAAGTAGTAACTAATCGCAAAAACCAAGTTGGATTATCAATAAAATGATCTTATGCTCCAAAGCATCATATGAAGTATAACCATATCTACTTGCCTAAAATCCTCTCTTTTATTGCTATATCAGCCATTCCCTGAGGCTGATAATTAAAACGTTCTCCTATATCATTCACATCAATATGGCATTCTTTTCGAATTCAAGTTCTCCTTAGATTTTTCAGGACCTTATTGCAGTGATTTGATGTGCTAGCATTGATAGTTCATATGCAATTAGCCACTTAACCTTCAAATGACCTTTAAGTTTGTTCTAAAGAATTTTAAGGTTGTATGTGTGTCCTTGCTTTTACTCTTGTATATGTTTCTTGAGAAGATTTTTTGAAGCTACTGTTTTGGAATTTCCTTCTACCCTAAGTTAAATTATGACCATTTTTGCATATTAATACTACAACAAATATCTTTGAAGTACACTCTGATATTCTGTGCAGAAACTCTTGTCCATTCCACCTTAGAGTATTGTGGAGATGCAGACTTCAGTTTCCAAGTTTTCTTTAACATGAAGCAGCACACTGTGTACGTAAAAAGGCGACCCCACCTTCAAACATTCCTCGAGAGAGTCTCTCGCATGTTTGAGGTTGTAATCTTCACAGCCAGCCAGAGCATTTATGCTGAACAGCTGCTCGATATTCTAGATCCCAACAGGAATCTATTTTCTAAGCGAATGTATCGTGAATCTTGTATATTCTCCGATGGCAACTACACCAAAGACCTTACTGTTTTAGGAATTGACCTCGCAAAAGTCATGATAATTGACAACTCGCCACAGGTTCTATTCTTCCTTATTCATTATTTATTTTAAATGCAACAGAGACCATTAAATGCACTAATCAGGAGAAGTGACGAATGATGAGATTACAATTAAGGGTAAATTTTGTCATTTTTGGTGGGTTATATTTCAAAAAGGGCATTTGGTCATTCACCACTAACAGTTAACAATGTCAAGGGCTTGTATTCGAAAACTTCAAAGTTCGTGTGTGTGTGTTTTTTTTTTTTTGTTTGTTTGGTGGGGCGTTCGGGTAAGTGAGACGGCCAAAAGTCAGTGGAGTTAAGTGGAATAAACAAAGTTTTGGAGGGTTATGTGCAAAACCCCTCAAAGTTCAGGGGGTTAAGTGAAATTTGCCCTATAATTAACGGGGACTAGATGCAAGTCTAAGAGAACTTGCTTAGAAGTTAACAAAAGTTAAGAAGGATATCATAATGGTTAACTTGATTGAGATAACCCTCGTCAGAACTAAGTGAAAGAGTAGGATTCATGTAGCAAACCAGGAAAATTTTGGATAAATGCTTTGTTGTTGATATGTCATCTAATTAAAATGCAATATGATGCTTAAACCTCCAAAAAGTCAAATCTTTATTGCTTTCTTCATTTGCGATTACAGGTTTTCCGGTTGCAAGTAAATAATGGAATACCTATCACGAGTTGGTTTGATGACCCATCAGATCAAGCACTTATCTCGTTGCTTCCTTTTCTTGAAACTCTTGTTGATGCTGATGACGTCCGTCCTATTATCGCAGAGAGATTTGGTAATACAGAGTGATTTTAGCCTAACTTTTATCACCCCTTCTATAGAATTGACAGTCATAATAAGCCTCAATGGCATTTTTAATTCTTTTCCTAGCCGTAAGCTCAGGCAATTGGTAGGAAGGTTATTGAATTTTGAAACTTTTTTTGTATTTGTGTGTGCAGACTGCCTAGTATTCATTGTACATATTAATTATTGTCATGTTTGGTGATGTTTTATGAGGTGTGTAGACAATTTGGAAAATGAAGTTATACTCTGTTTTGGCTTTGCATATAACATCATGGTTGGATATGCAAAGAGAATAATTGTTAGATTGCCTCACTTGATAATGCAGGAGTAATCATCTTTTTTTTTGAATCACTTTTCAAAGTGTGGGTAAATGATGTAAATTCTGGTCACAAAAAAGTGATGAATGTATTTGATAAGAGATGAATCCTTGTAATTGCAAGTGATTGTTTCTGTTTTCATTGATGTGTAAGCAGTGGCGTATTTGATAAGGAGATGAATCCTTGTAATTGTGGTTTTAAAATCATTTTTACTTGGAGTATTCTTCTTCTTTTGTTTGTGTAAAACTTTGGATGAGATGTAGGGTGACAATAATGGTTGTCTGAAATCTAGATGGCTGGGTCTATTCCATGGGAACATCAAATGGAAATGAGACAGTTACGTTTTGTGATGTTAATTAGAATATTTTATCTTTTATGCTCTAGTTGTTTATTTGATGAGTCCAAGTGCAGCTTTGCTTTTGTCATCTGATATGGCGTTGAACATATGTACAAGTGCTTAGGGAGAGATTATATGTTTATATCAAGTTGTGATGACATTAATTATTATTTCATCATTCCAAGAAAAAGGGTTAATTACACTAAAATACCTAAAGTTTGCCTGATATCGCACCAAAATATTCAAAGTTCAAAACCCTATGCTTAAATATCCGAAGTTTCTAAAAGTTGCACTTTTAATACCTAATTCAATGCTTTTGACCCAGAAATTCTCATGCAACACTCGCATGCTATTATTAGATTTTAACCTTAATTTTTCATTAAATCTATTGTTAAACATGTCAAAATTCTATTTTAATATAGAATTAAGGTAGATTTAAAGTACGATTATGAGCAGTTTAGTAATAGATTTAATAAAAAGTAAGGATTAAAATATTTTAAAAATAGCAACTAAGTGTTACATGAGAATTTCGGAGAGAAATTCTCACGTTTGCACTGCATTGGGCATCAAACTGCAACTTTTAGAAACTTTGGATATCTCAATGTATGGTTTTAAACTTCGGTTATTTATGTGCAATATTGGACAAACTTTGGTATTTAAAAATGTAATTTACCCTAAACAAAAATTACAACAATTAGGGCAGGTTACATAGGCTCCTATAACCCATCATAGGATATCACTAGTAGGGATCCTACCAACCACCTCTATAGGAGTGAGGTGATCTACACCATAAATAGAATAGTTGTAATTTCTAAATTAATCCTCTAACTACTCGAAAATAGTATAATTCAATCTTTTCGATAGTTGTAATTCTTACTCGGATATAACAATTTAACCATCAAATTAACCTTTTTTTAGCCTTTTAAAGCCTTAACAACCATATGCCTACACCTAGCCTTGAGCTCACTTTGAAATGATCAAACCCCACCTTCATCAGGACCACCAAAATCGCCCACGTGTCGATCTCTAATTGGCTGCATCAGCATTCAGATGGCTCTGAATAGTCCTCAATAGAGCAAGCAGTATGGAGCTATCCTTTTGCTATTTGATCTCTGATTGAAGGGGATGGAGATGAACTGAGCTTGCATTATTGAAGCAACGTGAATACACTTGCAGCATTTCAGGATCGAAGAATCTTATCCGTCCATTCCATCGCCATCGCGCGTGTCCATTCGACATGCGAGCATTTGGTGAACCTCAGACGGACATATGGGAGGTTGATGAAGGACCTCTAGTATTTTTTCCATCCTCCCAGTCTATTTAATGCTAATTGAGAGCGATGCAAGAATCTTCTCGTACGAATAATATTATATCTTTCAATTCATCGCGCATGTTTTTATTCGTATATGTTATTCACTAGAAATATGTTTTTTTTTCTTTTTTTCCTTTTTGGTCGTGTAGTAAGTTTGCTTCACTAGATGTATTATGTTTATATTTTCATTACTAAGTCGAAATAAAAGAGGAAGCTTGTGTGGTAGATAGTTGACATCCGACGTAAATTCTAGTCAGATAGACATGATATTAGTCCTAAAGAATATATGTGAGAGTGTTCCCACCACGATATGTCACATTCATGTCATTCTGATAAAATATCTAAAATTAACGGAGGAGATAACCCTTAATAGAACACACTGTAAGAATATGATTCATATAGCTAATTCCTAAATTTGGCATGAAGTTTCTATTGTTGTTGTAGTTGTAATAGTTTATTTCGCTAAATACTTTTTTCAAAAATAAAAATCTTTTTTCCTTTTAATTTTTAGTATGTACTGAAATGGGGGAAAAGGAAACTAAGAGATTAATGACTGTATACAGTTGAAAAATCTCTTTCATACTATTGCTATCACAAGTTCTCCCCTAGTAGAAGGCATTGTGACAATGAAATTCAAGCTACAATTTCATTTACTTTCCCTTTCATGCTTCCTTTTTATTCCCACCATCTTTTTCTAAGCAACCAAACAAAGCATTGGGCAAAATCAGGTAAAAGGCCTAAATTTAGGTTATATCTATTTCAAATTCCTTTAAGGGCTAAAGAAACATCATGCCCCTTTTGAATCCAGGCAACTCGTTTTGGAAAAAAATATGCAAAAATTATTATACTTTCATACTATGAATCGGATCCAAGGGAATGACATAGTAGCATTCATTTTTTGAGAGGAAGTAGAATTTTCTGTTTGTTTTTAGGATTAATTACATTTTGATAATATGATGGATGGTGTTTTAACACAGTTAACCTGGAGTTTGCGTATCTACACGCATAACCTAGCATTACTAATTGCAACTAAATGGATGACCTTGGAGCCAAGATGAAAAACAACTCTTAAGAGGGGATGGGAGGAGTTGGGAAGGTTACAATGTTAACCATTCTAAAATTATCTTTATTTATATTTTTCAGTGAGGTAAAGTATTGGGACGATTAAAAAGAAGCAAACTCACTTTCTTAACCCTCCTAAAGTGGATGGATTGGGAGGGGAGGGGTTGGGTTTTAAGTGGATTGTTCCTTTCTATTCCTATTTTATGTTCTAAACATACACAAATTAGTTCCATAACTCTCCCCATCCTCATCCCTAGTTGTATATCCAAACACAATTAGTTATATTTTTTTTATTTTTCAATTTAAAGTGCTTCCAGATAATTTATAGTGAAGAGTTTCTTACAGTCTTTCAATTCAAGCAACCTGCCCATAACAAGTCACAACTTACTATTGAGGCCTATACACCTTTAGGCATTTCCATATCATATTTCTTTGGGCAAACATTTGTTCTCAACTTTACATATCCCTTTCTTCTTCTAGACTTCAAAATCAACATACATGACATATACCTTAGTTACAATCAAATGCATTCCATATTCCTAATTCACAAACATTTTTATTTGAGCATTTATGGAGAATTCCAAGTTCACACAAGAAATGATCCAAGATGTTGAGGTACATTATGAATCAATCATTCAATAATATAATTGCAACAAAATCAGAGTAAATATATTCATTTTAATCTTGATCAAGGAGATCCAATCAAACAATTTTTTCTATCCACCCATTTCTACGAAACCTTAAGGTCATTTATAAATAATCATCTTTCATTTTTTCAAAAATAAATAAATCAATAATATCCTCATCAACAAACACAATCAAAATTAATAACCCACCATCATCTTTCTTTTTTTTTTTTTCTTTAAGCACTCAACATCATCATCATCGAAGTTAAAAAAGGAGGAGATAATACATTCATATACAAGTATCAAGAATTTACAAAAACCAAAACTTTATCAATCCCCTTCCATCATCAAACCCTTATTCGTCTAGAATCGCTTACTCATCTCAGTCCCGGCCATCCTCCGCCGCCGCCGGCCCCGTCAGCGCCGCCGCCGCCATGGCCTCGGCGAGTGCCCTCATCGCCTTCACCTGCACCTCCAGCGCCGCCACGTAGTCCGCAGCCTCCTCCAGCAAGCTCGTCGCCGGCAGCTTCCTGCACCCCGGCACCAGCCTCCCCAGCTTCTTCAGCCTCTCCTCCACCCTCCCCTCCGGCGACTTCGCCCTCGACGGCGGCGGCAAAGGCAGCGGCTTTTTGGGCTTGCGGCGGCGGACCTTGCCGCCGGCGGCTTTGAGGAGGACCCTGCGGCGGCAGCGGCCGGTGAGGATGGCGCGGCTCCAGCGGGACTGGCCGCGGGCGGCGACGGCGAGGGCGGAGTCGGCGGCGTCCTTGATGGAGCGGGCGGTGGCGGGGCGGGGGGAGGGGCGGCGGAGGGCGTCGAGGAGGCGGCGGTTGTAGAGGCGCTGCTGGGTTAGGGTTTTCCAGCGGCAGCTGGGCTTGCTAGGGTTTCGAGGCGAGGGTTTGGAGGCGAGGGGTTTGGAGGTGGAGGGGGGTGAAGAGGAGGAGGAGGGAGAGGAGAGCATTTTTTTGGGAATTTTGCGGGGATGGGGATGGAAAGGAGAATGGGGGGTTTGGGTAGGTGTTTATATGTGATGAATGATGATGATGAGGAGTTTTGGGTTTTCAGGATGACATGTGGGGCCAAGTTTGCTTTGATTGGGTGCACGTGGTGGGGTTACTTTATCAATCATCATTTAATGTACAATATTATATTATTATATGTTAAAAGAAAAAAGTGGGAATAAGGATACTTCATATTTTGAGGAAACTGTATATTTATATTTTCCGGTTAAGAAATAGACGCTTGGCAGTGAGATGACTATTTCTTATATGTGTATATGACAATTATTATTATTGTATTGTAAATGGTTATATATAGGTATTTGTTTCGATTAATTTATCGTTTCAAATAAGAAAATGATATTGATTAACGTTTGTTTTGAAAGATATTTGTTAAAAGAGTAATTTATCACAACATGTGTGCAACATTATTGTAATTCTAAGTGACCAAGTCTCATGGGTAACAACTAACAACTAATATCCATTATACCAAAGTTCTCTAGTTCTAGTAAGAGATGAGGTTTAATTTAGGCTTAGTATTAGAAAATCCCCCTTAACTTTGGACGATTATAAAAAAAACCCATTAACTTTCAAAATATTAGAAAACCCCTTTAACTTTAAGGTTCTATCATAAAAAACCCCTAACAACGTTATCCCTCAAGGTCTCAAATTTCGAGCGGACAAAAATACCCCCAATAGGGTTTTCACCCCTACGTGGTAAATAAAATTAGTTTAACATATTAATCTAATTTCTTGTAGAAGAACCCTCCCACCGAAAATCCAAACTAGGGGGTATATTTGTCCACTGAAATTTTGGGGTAACAAGGGACAACGCCATTAGGGGGTTTTTGTGATCAAACCTTAAAGGTAAAGGGGATTTTCTGATAACACCTAAACTTATGGGGGGTTTTCTGATATTTTGAAAGTTAAGGCGGTTTTCTGATATTAAGCCTTTAATTTAAACTCTACTATTTTCTTGCATTTTTATTGGTCGAAATATTAACCCGACAATAATATCTTGTTGTAATACACTTTAAAATTTGTGGCGGTGGAAATTAAATTTGAGTTGCTCTAATACATTGTTAAAGATTTTTACAAGATATTAAAACTTTAGAGTTGAGGATTATAGTTTTATACTCTTTAACACATCTGAATATTATTGGAGGACAAATTTTGAAAATCATTTGTTTGAAAACTTAAGCGACAAAATCGTGGCGATCCAGAAAATGGCAAAATCGACCCTAAGCGGTCGATTTTTTCTAAAAGGAATAAATGAAGAGGACATTATTGAATATGAGCTGTGAAGTAGTTTTGATGGGGACATGGAGGGGGTGATGCAACTAACCATGTCTTGGTTAACAAGAATTGAGAAGAATTTGATCCCTAATTAATGGATTAGGTATGACATTAATAGTTTATGCTATTTATGGCCTGAGAGTAGTGTGATGGGATTTGGATTTTATCAACTATAACCTCTATTGTTTTTTAATGGATATAATTTCTGAAATTTAATGCACTATCTATTGTGTAATGTGCGCTTGTGATTTAAGTTAAAAGTTGAACTATTTAGAATGGTTAATTTTACAAAACCTCCCTGAACTTTGGGGTTATGTGCAAAACTTTGTTTATCTTACATAACCCTCTGGACTATGGGGGTGTCTCACAAATCCTCAAAGTTTAGGGGTTTTGTGATCAAACCTTAAAGGTAAAGGGATTTTTGATAACACCTAAACTTATGGGGGTTTTCGATATTTTGAAAGTTAAGGCGGTTTTCGATATTTTGAAAGTTAAGGCGGTTTTCGATATTAAGCCTTTAATTTATACTCTACTATTTTCTTGCATTTTTATTGGTCGAAATATTAACCCGACAATAATATCTTGTTGTAATACACTTTAAAATTTGTGGCAGGTGAAAATTAAATTTGAGTTGCTCTAATACATTGTTAAAGATTTTTTACAGTATATTAAAACTTTAGAGTTGAGGATTATAGTTTTATACTCTTTAACACATCTGAATATTATTGGAGGGTTGCATGTGTGGGATTAAAAGGAATGTTTATTGTGAAATTTTATTGTGAAGTGGAAAGGATGCAAATTTCTTTCTAAAAGGAATAAATGAAGAGGACATTATTGAATATGAGCTGTGAAGTAGTTTTGATGGGGACATGGAGGGGGTGATGCAACTAACCATGTCTTGGTTAACAAGAATTGAGAAGAATTTGATCCCTAATTAATGGATTAGGTATGACATTAATAGTTTATGCTATTTATGGCCTGAGAGTAGTGTGATGGGATTTGGATTTTATCAACTATAACCTCTATTGTTTTTTTATGGATATAATTTCTGAAATTTAATGTACTATCTATTGTGTAATGTGCGCTTGTGATTTAAGTTAAAAGTTGAACTATTTAGAATGGTTAATTTTACAAAACCTCCCCGAACTTTGGGGTTATGTGCAAAACTTTGTTTATCTTACACAACCCCTCTGGACTATGGGGGTGTCTCACAAATCCCCTCTAAACTTTAGCTTATCTCACAAATCCTCAAAGTTTAGGGGGGTTTTGTTAAACCCTAGTTATTATTAGACAGTATAAAAGATCTAAATTCATTCTGTTCTGAATTTAGCTTTTAATGTAGATTTTTGATAGTGAGGTGCTTCAAGTTCTACTTCCCACTTCGTTCAATATGGGGCCAATTTAGCTTTATGGCACATTAACCAATTATTGCCATGTGGATTTTGTTCTCTTGAGAACTTTATAAATTTGGTCCCCATTTTCCTCCCTTTTTGTTCTTTTTCTCTCTATTTCTTTTGTATGAATGAATGAGGTGGATTATTCTCATTCCATCTCCAATAATATACAACAGAAAAAAATATTTTAAAAATTTCTTATGAATTACATAATTTCAAGCTTCATTCTATTGTCAAGAATTACATAATTTATAAAATTTTCTTAATTTTCTATACAAAATTATACCAACAGCATAACTGAGCTCAAAGTCAGATCAATCCCTAAGTTCACCCAAACTTACTTAGAAGCCTTAAATATATTATTCTAACCCTTTAAGCTCTTAGAGTTATTATCTCAGGTCTATTGAGTAACTATGACAGATTTTCAGTAGAAAATCTCTCAATTTATCCTCAGAAGAGTGTTTTTCTTTTGCTATATTGGGGAGGAAACCCACTGTGTCAACTCAATAGACTTATTGAAGATAACAAACAAGAAGCTTTAAATTGCGTGCCAAAGCAATTACTATATAAAACCAAGAGGCAGAGGGCCAAGCTCACAACTGGTTACAGCTAGGTCAATCAACAATGAACAAAAGCTAGTTGTGCATTTCTATTGAAAATAAAGAAGCTAACACTAATTAAAGATTGCTCAACTCATAGTAATCCACCAAGCTTAATTTCATATTATTTTACACGCATTGGCCACACTAGAGAAGGGCATCTTCCATAAGAAAACCTAATTGTAGTAATAATTGGTATCTTTATTGCTATCAAATAACTCCTTTTGTGGCTATCAAATAACCCCTTTTGCCTAATTAATGCATAAGCGTAGAATGTCAAATTAAATATTTGCATGTATGGGCTGTTGTTTAGTTTTGAGTTCTTTGAAACATATCTCAACACTGTTTTTGATCTTTTTCTAGTAAATTTATTCTTCAGGGATGATATGTCCCGAAGCACAAAAGTTAAGAAGAATCCCCAACTTGTAAAACAAGTTAAAAATATTAGTATCGTACATGATTAGGAGTAAGAAACACTGTTATAGAAGATAAACAGCAGATATAACAACATGAACTTTTGGAGGCGTTGCAAATAACCCTTGAACTATTTTATATCCTAAGCCCCCTTCAACTTTTGGGGTCTTGCAAATAATCCCTCTAAATTTTTGTATCCCAATATACCCCTCTGAACTATAGAGTGTATCACAAAACACTCTGATGCTTAAACTTTCCCAACGGACTTCCTTGATGCTATCACCGATAATCTGAAATGACTAAAAATGGAAAATTTATCCTTAATTCTAATTTCAATCATGAAAAACCACTAAAATAAAAATAATTGATAAAAATAATCTGCTTTTCGTCATGATGGCTTTCCTCTCTTTCTCTCTTCTCAGAAAACACTAGGTCAGACTTTTCTATGAAATCGATGAAGCAATGGTGTCAGAGGGCTCGGGAGCTCAAACCTGGAAATCGAGGCTTGAGAAAGAAGAAGACAAGAGGGGTAAAAGGAAGGGAATAAGTTTTTAATCCAAAAATATAATAAAAATGATAAGCGGATAACTTTTTATGGTTGAGGTATATTTTCATCTTTTTATGTCATTTGCTTGGCACATGATCTGTTGGATTGGGCTTAACAATGTTAAGTGAGAAAACTCTAGGAAAACTTAAGGGAGTTTTCTAAAACTAACCCCTGCAAGTACCTCTTTTATAAAACTCCTTCCACAGCATAGTGGAATTAGGTGGAATATCAACCCATGTGGATTATGGGTGTGATTAAGACTAATCACTCTCAACTAAACAATTATGGACCACATAATAATTTGGTGCAAAGATATGGAGACACACATAAAAGAAAAGAGCCCAAAGAGGGAGAGGCAGGCTCCCTTGCCCACTACGGCAGTGCGGGGTGGGACCCACCTCCACTTGTCCGTCCCTATCGACACCTTTGGTGCTTTAATTTCTCTCTCTGCTAGCCAATTAAAGACCTGTGTTTTTAATTAGTTGGACTAATTAATTCAATTGTTTGTTAGTATTTGCTTTGTGGTGGCGGTGATGGGCTCCTTTTTGCAAAGCGATGATAGAGGGGGGGCCAGTTAGGTGGGACGGCATGTCTGTTGCGAGTTGTCACCGCTTTGGTGGTTGTTAACTCGTGCGGTTGTAGGCCCATAAAACTGTTTGGGCTGCTCCATCTAAATGGTCATAGGTTAGTTCAACTTCAACTTCAACTATTAGGCTCATTTTTTTAAATAAAATTTCTAAATTTCTTTTTCACTTGTGTTTTCACTCCCTAAACCTGACTCATAAGGATAAAGTTTTAGTTGGGAAACTTTGAGGCTCAATGTCTTTAAGTTTCTACCTATCTGCGTTGTGTCCATGTGACACTACAGTTCAAATTAAATCACATGTCATATTGAAGTTTCGGCTACTAGCTCCCTGCCGCTAATTTAGAAGTGTGATGATTAGCGGTTCTTTTCACAATATGAGAATAAATTTTCTGCATTCATGTGTGCGTATTGAGATTTTATAAATCTGACTTCAGTATTGATGTCTCCCTTTCCAATGGCTGATCTCTCAAAAATATTAACTTGTTGCCAACTATATCAACATCATCGTCAACCAATCTAAGTAATGATGTTTGAGTCTTACCACATGGCCATCACATGTACGTAATACCGCCCTCTACATTTATTGTGAATGCTCAATCCCCAGCATTCATTTGCACATAGAGTTGTAGATTGCGCATTGTTCATTTATAATGCTCTTTAAAAAAAAAGTAAATATCAGAAAACCCCCCTTAACTTTGGATGATTAACGAAAAAAAACCCCTAACTTTCGAAATATCAGAACCCCCCACCCACCTTAAGTACCCCCCCCCAAAAAAAAAAAAACTTTCAGAATTACCAAAAAAAACCCTTTAACTTAGATATTTTATAAAAACCGCCTAAATTTCAAAGTTAAAGGGGTTTTCTAATAAATTCTCAAAGTTAAAGGGGGCTTTCTAATAACCTCTAAACTTAAGGGGGCTTTTCTGATATTTTGAAAGTTAATGGGGGGTTTGCTGATAATCGTTCAAAGTTAAGGGGGGTTTTATGATATTTAAAAAACTCTAAAGTATGATCATCGTGTATCTATGTTCTACGTTCGAGTCTGCAGATTAAGATTACTATCTTCAGATTACTGATTTGAAAATCGCGGGGTCTTTGACCAATATAAGCTCCGGTCCTCCTAAATCCTATTGTTTTTCTATGAATATAGGTTTTCGATCATAGAAACAACAGCCACCTACTCCTCAAGAAGTTAACTTTTAAAAGCATATCATTCCTTATAGTGGCAGATATAGAAAATTTTTTGGGAGGCGGACGACAAGCATTGATTATATAAGCAAATATTGGTAATGAGCTAAATTCAAATAGAATGAACATTAAATGCACTGGTTATGTAAGTATTAGGCCATTGGAGTGCAAATATTTTAAAAAATGCGGGGGGCAGATTGAAATATGCAGAGGCTATGGAATATATTCATGAAATTCTGAGGGGTGCAGCTACACCCTACGCCACAATATAGGTCCACCCTTGTTTCTCTATGACAGAATCACAAGATCACCGTTATCATCATCAATCTATCCAAGTTCAACTATTTGAATCTTGTCATCTTGATGTATATGTAACAAAGTCTATTTATTGTTGTATTTAACATTAATTTTAGAGAGGATGAAAAAAAAAAAAAAAAACTCCACCATGCTTCCGACACTAACATGAGAAAAGCTGGCAAATGCCGGCGATGCAGCCCTCAAAGTGTATAAGATATTGCACCATGCCAGCTGCTTCTTTTTCTCAAACTAATAATATCTCAATTCAAAGGAAACACCAAAATCTACCAACTCTAACCAAAAGAATGCAGACCCCTCACGGCTGCGCATTCAAACAAAGCATCATAGCTTAAAATAGAAATATATAAAGAGAGAGGAAATTAGTCAGAGCTATGAACGCCTAAAAACAAGCCATTAGGGAAATATCATACAGGAAGAGAGGGGACAATGGTACACATTCCACTACAATTTCAAGATTAACACAATCAACATACAATACCAGTCTGATTAATATCAACGTAATTTAAATATTTATATCAATGCGAATAGACTACAATTATCAACTTTAAAACGTCTATTATAATTATCAATACGATATCAATCCAATTGATATCGACTTTAAAATGTCTGTTATAATTATCAACTTTAAAATGTCTATTACGATATCAATCCAATTAAAATATTGTATCATTACAACCATATAGTTGAAAATGTCTTGATGCTTACCGTGATATGCTTACTTTCTATATGATTTTTGAATTTTTTTTTCTATTTTCATTATTTTGGTTGTTTTAATTTTTGGATAGATTTTAATAGTTGATTGGTGAACACTCCATGGTGATGGTGGGTGCCTCTCATTGGCCCGCCCATGATTCCCTCTAATCACAAATCCCCAATAGAATGATTTGTTCTTGATTTTGTCGGTTTTACGATTGGCTGGTGCCATGTGAGGTTTCATTGATTGACCTATATAAGCCTATGTGATTTTTTTTCCCTTCTTAAAAAAAATAGAAAAGAAAAGAGCATGTGATTATTTTAAGGATAGGTGGACCATGTAGGGTAAGAAGAATATTAGTTCACAATAATAATATCCTTGAAAACATAGATTGGAATATAAGTAAGTGGATGAGGTTCATACAATTAGCATGATAGATAATGGGGCCCGGATTGGATTCATTAATTAATTAGATCAAATTCATATTGGGTTCATACAATTAGCATTTATATTTAGTTTTAAAATTATCTATAAACACATCTAGGTAATGTGTGAATGGTCAATATATTTGGATATAAATCTGCCAGCAACATGTTAGCCCTCAATATAAATAGACAATAGTCCATATTCGTTGAGAACCTTTTTCTTAAAATGCAACATCATGTATGTATCAACATCACAAGTATAATTCAAAAGATTTACAAAGAACCCGATTTTATTGAAAGGCTAACAAATTTATATTCTTGGAGGCAAAATATACAAGAAAACTAGAGAGAAACTCCGACATAATTCCAGGAATCGGAATCTATTCATAAGGAAATATTCTCTTTTCCTGATTTTATAAAATAAACAGCTCTTAACTTTGAATATATTGGTAATAGTAGATGAGATAATGTAATCACAATTTAATGGCCACAACAATAGCTCATTTTATCAAAATATTATCAATCTTAAATAAAATTACTTTTTTTTATGGTCACAAAATTACTTTACTCAAACAATTTTAGAGCAGCAAACAACCAATACAACTAAAGCAAACTCTCTTGCTCCTTTTTATCCTCAGATATAACTTTTTGTAAAAAATCCGGAGGGTCTTTGAACCAGACTTGGAAGCTTTCGAGGTCTATAGCCTTGCACGCCAAGATATGTGCGGTACCATTTCTAGTACAATGAACAACTCAAACATCCCAATCCAACGAGTTACACGTTCTTTGCATGCCCTCGGTCATGTGACCAAAAGGTAAAAACATCATATAATCGTCCCGAATAGCTCCAACAACTCGCTCAACATCACCTTCAAATTCAATCCTTCTAAATCCTATATTGCATACGAATTGTGCAACTTCCACCATAGCCCGAAACTCTGCATACTCTTTGTTTCCATGTACACTAACTAACTTTGACAATTCTGCATAGAAAATGCCATTAGCATCTCGCACTATTACCCCTACGCCAATCGCTCTCTGCTCTGCAAATACAATTACTTTTAAAAGTAGATCCTTGTATTTTTATATTTTAGACAAGTATATTATATTATTGATTTTTTAAAAAATTAATATTTTAAAAAAAATTTTGGGAAAAAACTCATCTACAAAAATAACACCTAAATAAGAAAGACCAAAAAGTAGCATTGGAGGAAAATAAATAATAAGAGAATGCTCATGGCTCTATTGGGATTCCCTGAAAAGGCTTATTGGGCCTAGGCTTGAAGTTCTACATCTTTGTGTAACTAATATCACCTTTTCCTATTGAGATAGTTATTTTTGGGCCTCGAAAACCTAGACCAGCCCAACACAGTGCACAAAGTTCTCCAAGTAGAGTTGAAAAAAAAAAAATCGCATCTTGGAGAGATCAGCAGCAGCTGAAGCAGTAAAAATGGCGTTAGCGAAGAAAGGAACGGGAGTTTCGATCTGGATAATTCTGTGGGCGATCTTTGCTACCTTCGCCCTCATTCAGGTTTACTTATATGTATAATTTTTCCTCCATTTTTTTTAAAATTTTCAATTTTGTGCTTTTTTGAGGAATCTTTAACATGAATTCGTGATCAAGTTCAATTGAATTTTATGGATTGTGCGTTAAATTTAACTTATAATAGTTGTAATTTCCAAATTTTTACAAAAACTTAGAATAAGTTAATCCAAGTGTGTACTTGTTTTGTAATGTATTCAGGCTAAATCAACAAAGGACAATCTGAAGGAGATAACACACAAGGTTTTCTTTGATGTCGAAATTGACGGGAAACCTGCTGGTATGCTTATTAAAGTTTCTTTCTTTGAAAAATCTAGTTATATGTTTATCGCTTTTATTCAGTTGGAACTAGTTTAGCCTTCTTTCATGGTTATGCTAACCTCAAAAAAAAAAAACCATTTCATTCATGCATTATTAATGGCATGTAGAAACGATTGGGATATGTGTAGAATATGAAACCTATGCACCTATGCATGCATGTGCAAACTATCTTAGCATAACGTGCCAGATTATAAATTTGCATCAACATAACCTTCGAATTGACCTTTTGAGTTGGTCAAGTTCAATTATGGGATAAGTAGTTATTGGAGATAACCAAAAGTCATTATCTAAGGATTTGGATGTTGGAGATAGTCAAAGGTCCTTAGGTATGGACTTGGATGTTGCAGATAGTATGGTCCTTAGCTAAGGATTTGGATGTTAGAGATAATCGAAGCTTGATAGCTAGGGACTTCAATGTTAGAGATAATTGATAGTTGTTTGCTAAGGAGGATATTCCGAACATCTGCTACCAGAAGGTCATCTAAATTCGTGTAAAATAGATGAAAGGATCATAGTTGGATTTGAGGTCATTGAGGGTATATTGGCTAATAATGTCCAATACAAGCTAGTAAAGTATGGTTAAAACCAACTGATATCGTCGATACTGATTAATAACAACTAAATTATGCTATATTGGCTAATAATGTCCAATACAAGAGGAGATCTCAGGTTTGAAGTGTAAAATTATCTGATAGCGTTAAATTGAGAAAATTAAATCAATGTAGAATGCTTGTGGATCATTTTTGGCTGAAGCTTCTATTATCTATGTCTAATACTTTTGATCAGAAACTGTTGAAACTCTCAAAAGTTCCAAAACCAATACTATTCCAATGCCAAAAACCGAATGAATATTTTCAAACCTTGATTAATCCATTGATCTACAAGAAGAGGAAGTGGCCATCAAGGTCATCCCTTGTTCTGTCCTTCTCTCCTTCTTCAATCCTTTCCTTCTTCTCCATGTTCAAATAAAGCAATTTTGTCAGGATGTCAAAGATTTCATCAGGAGCTAATAGTTTCTGGTCAGGGTGGTCAGAGTTGGTTTATGTGGCCAAGGTTTGCCAGATTTGAGCAAGGCTTGGTAAATCCAACAAAAGGATAAGTGCAACGCAAGCAAGACATAGTTAATTTGATGATGGTTGGCGTATTTGAGCAGGACAAAGTGCTTTGTCCTAGGGCTTGGATCCAAGCAAGACTTGGTAACTCTTCCCAGGGCTGGTAATATACATACATGAGGTCATTTTAGACTTGTTTAGAGTACGTTATGTCCTATAAAAGTTTCATACATCAGATCAGAGTTCATCACATCTCAATGGATTCATTTGATCTGGCAAATTTGGAATTTGTTTTGTTCTACCCAACATTGAGCAATTTATACTTAGATTTCGGCACTTCGATTCAGCATTGAATCAACACTAGCACCGCCTACTTCAACGAGCATTGGCGGTGCCGCGGTATTAGTTAGTCACAAACGTTATAGCTAGATCCCACTTTGATGGTGAAGTTGCTTTTTGCTGGATGTAGTCTTCAGATTGTTTGTTCCAGTTATATATGACTCAACAAGCAGATTTACTGAATGTATTTTGCAGTGCTGAAATCTATAGGTTTATGTTATGCACATTCTCGCTATTCCCGGGAATAGTGAGTTTAAGGAGGAGATAATGATGGTTTGATTGTTCTAATTTCCACCAACTAATTATGATCGAGGAATGCGGTGAAGTTGGAAAAGTATTTGACTTGTTGATTGATTATTGGAGAGCGATGATACTCCAATAGTTTCTTTGGGAGGAGTAATGGGACTCCATATCCCATCAGAACCGCCCGCATGCGACTGGCGGTTCTGAGCCACTTAATGAAGGGGCAAATTACCATTTTGCCTCCCTGTTTATTACATTGAAAGGCTTAGAACCGCCCGCTCGCATGCGGGCGGTTCTGATATGAATTGGAACCGAGTAATGGGGATTGAAATTTTGGCATGGTGGTTGAATATTCTAGAGGTTCTCAGTTGTGCCGATTAACCAATTACCATTAGTTTTGTCAAGAATTATTGGATAGATGATCTTCCACTAGTTGCTAGAAGTTAACGGGAAAATAGGTTGATTTGGTCAATAGTTTACGGTCTACAAACAGCTTCATGAGAATACCCTCCAGGAGTTGTTCATACACCATAAACAATTAATAGGCTGTCTTCTCAAAGCTTATACAATTATGTCCGTCTGTTGCTTCTTTAATTTTAGTTGCTCATTGATATGTCTATTGAATGTGCTAATAATGATCATAGTTCTTTATATATTCAATTTAAACAGCAATTGATACTTGATCTCAAAATTGACCAGTATCATTTGATAAAATATATGTATGGAAACAGGTCGGGTTGTGATGGGCCTATTTGGAAAAGCTGTGCCAAAAACTGCAGGTATGCTTTCATTAGTGTTAATAGAGAGTACTGAGACATTCTGTTTCATTTTATGCTTCAATTGTTTTATCCTTTACAGCTCACAAGCTTCCAGTTTCATATTAACTAAAAAGATCTATTACATAGAGTTGAGTTGGAATTTGGAAACCATCTGAAACTTTTTTCTTTTGTTTCACAGAAAACTTCAGAGCACTGTGCACAGGTATGTCCACATTATGATTAAACTTCTTCTTGTTTATGCTTAATGCATTGCAGTCTTGGTAATTTTTACACTAAGACCTAAGTCTATTTTAGTGGGAACTTTGTTGAGTGTTATTTCTCTAACTAGTAGTTTTATTAATATAACTGCATCTTTTATGATAAAAGATCAATACTTCGAACTCATTTTGAACACAATATTGCAATGGTTTAAATGGTGCATACTGGCAATTTAAGACACTACATTGGTGGAAGGATCAAAAGAATAGAGCCTGCACCATTATTTGCTTATGTATCATTGCTTACTGATAAATATGAACAAAACTCATGACACTCTTAAAGATGAACATGTTGTTCATGAACCTTGGAATTATGGTTTCAATTTGATCTTTGTCAATGTATTTTTGCTGTTTAGCTCGTCTTTAATATGCAAAGCATTTCTCAGATACAAAAGCTATTTCTTCTAACAAAATTTTTGTAGTTTTTTTTCCTACTCCTGAGCACATTACTCTAGGCAGAGCTTTGGAGGATTGATTATCGGTCACACTTTCTAAGAGCAAATTGACCTTCTCAGTCCTTTTTTCTTTACTGTAGTTCCTTGGCCTAAAATTTGGCTGCAATGCATTTAATGACTTTCAACCAATTTGGTTGCAAAGCATTTTTATTTTGGCATCCCATTTAGGATCACTGAATTCTTACATAGGAGTTATTCTACGAAGTGGGCTTTGCATTCAAATCTGTTACTAACTACTAGAAGGAAGATGAATCTCAAGTAGAGATAGCTTAGAATGGGTTGAATATTGAATTGCAGCTATAGCAGTAACAAGGTGTCACATATCTTTTGTTGCTTGATTTCTCTCAGGTGAAGTATTGGTATTGCTCATTCTAGGATTTTTGAGAACTTTTACATGAAGAATCTTTCTTAGCAAGCTCATATAACAAAATGCTATAGGATCCAGTATCATTTTATTTTATTATCTTACATGTTCAAAATAATTACTTATTATTGTAAAGAGTCCAAACACACTTCACAAGAGAGTAGCCTATATGTTTGAAATTTGCATAGTTCAGGAGGTTCTCTGGTTTCACATATTCTTTTTAGGAGGTTGATCACTAACAATACCTCAATGACTGCTACTTTCACCAAATAGGATGAATAAAGAGGGTAATTTTACCTTGGTTACCTGATAATGACTGGGGCAGCACTTGATACAAATCATACAATGCACCCAAATCTTGCCCACCTACAGTAAACGACTTTATTGTGGTCCAGTCCTGAGGTTGTTGGGATTTATCTGCCATCGAAGAATTTTTCTTCTTTTTCTTTTGTTCTAATAGTTTAGTCATTTGACTTCTTTTAAAAGATGGAAGCAACAATAGGAAGTCACAACAACAGCAACCTTTATTCCAATTTTTTGGGGGTCAGCTACATGAATCCTAATCTTCATTTTTTGTATTATGGGTCATCTCCGCCGTTAACTATTATCATATCCTTCTTAATTGTTTGCAACCAAGATGTTTTAGATCTATCTCTAGTCCTATTTGCTCCATTAACTAAAATATTATCAATTCTCTTGATGGGTGCATTTAATGGCCTCCATTGTAGATGGCCAAACAATCTCCATCGATCCTCTTATTTTCTTGAGGAGCAACCTCTAATCTCCTACGATGCGCTAGTTTCTTATCCTATCTTTTGGAATATGTACACAATACCATTTCTACAATAGGTAAGACATCAAGTTTACTCAAGAGGCCTATCTCTGCTTTTTGCATATTATGCCTCTATCACTACCAAAGGGTGGATTTAATTGCAGATAATAGAATTTTGTTGGATTAGCTGTCTAGATTTCTACGATTTGACTCCTACCTTCTTTCTTTTTCTTTTTGTTTAAGTGAAACTGGAGGGTCCACAATATAATTATTTAATCCATCAAACAGAAGAGTTTACCTTGAAGAGTTTATTCTGACAAAAGATAAGCTTCTGAGCATGGAAAGTAAAACTTAAATCAGCACATCAACTTAACATAGCATTAAACTAATAATATTTGTCCACGGATGAGGAGGAGAACCACTGATGAACTTGGAGGAATACAAATGGAGAAGCTCTTCTGATCCCAAACATCAATTACCCTTAAATCTTAATGAAAGATAAAGAAGCCTTAATAGAGGAAATCAATCTCTTCTCCCTGAGTCTCCTTGGTTGCCTTTTTTCCCCTTCCCCTTAAAGAACCCTCACAAAATAAAAACCCCTTGTATATGAAATACAGATGATCTGGAAATACCTAAAATAGATATAACGCCATTCTGTACATTAAAAATCATTTCTAAAAGATATGCTTTGATCTTCCTGTCAACCAAACTCCAAAACATCCCTGGAATCTCTCTAAAAGTTTTGCTTGGATCTTCATGTTCTTTGACTTAGTTTTTGGTGTTTAACCATCATCATCTGGAACATGGAAATAGAACCAGTGAAGCACTGAACTAAACACCAGGTATTGGAATGTCACTGAGAAGAACTAGTCTCCTTCTCAACAAAATATAAATAAAATTGGAAAGTTGGAAACAGATTGTGAGTACTAGTACTGGAGATAGTTGAATTGACCAGTGTTGTAAAATACAGGTCGAAAGGGTAGATAATCTTTTGTTTGTTGTGGTTATGTGTTTGTTCTTTCTTTTGTTTCGCCATGGTTTAGCTTCGGCTACTTTTCTTTGCGGTTTTTCTTCCTGTACTCCTTTGAGTTGTTTCATTAAACTCTTAAGTCTCTTGCTAATGGAACATGGGACTAATTACTCACTGTTTTACTTCAAAAAAAAGGTCGAAAGGCTAGACAATCTTTATAAAGAAGACATGATGAAACATGAAATGATTAGTAATTAGCGTTTGTTGAAAAGTAAACACACTTACACATAAATGCATGTGCACATTCATGTTTATATTTATAGATTTATAATCAATATGACTTTGTTCCTATCATCTTTATATTTTATCTTGCAGAGACAATCTCATAACAGGGGTAAAGGGCACAAAATTTGGTGTTATCTTATAACAGGATTGGGGGTATAATTCTGATCTTAAGCCCAGATACTGGTTACATGCTGGTGACCCCAAACACCCTTAGTTGAAAAACAAAACCCTTAATCTGTTACAGTGTGAATGGCCTAAAATGTCCATTTATGTTTGTAATCTTTTGATCGGTTATATGCTCATACACCTTCAGTGAAAAAGCATTTACCATTAGGTTCCTGTATTCCCTCTTTTTGCATAATTATTTTAATTTATATACAGGTGAAAAAGGTGTGGGCAAAAGTGGGAAGCCTCTTCATTACAAAGGAAGTACATTCCACAGGATTATTCCAAGCTTTATGATCCAGGGAGGCGATTTCACTCTTGGTGATGGAAGAGGAGGAGAGTCTATTTATGGTACAAAATTTGCCGATGAAAACTTTAAACTCAAGCACACTGGCCCAGGTAAAATATGCAAGATATTCACTTCATGTACTCATCAAACTAATTTCTACATGTACTGATATGTTGTACTGTCAATCTAGGGTTTCTATCAATGGCAAATGCTGGTCCAGATACAAATGGATCGCAATTCTTCATTACTACTGTAACAACTAGTTGGTAAGTCATCATTACTTACAAAAATGTATTGTCTTTGTTCAATAATAAGGGTTATTAGATACAAGTTGGTGGTTAATTTAGCAAAATGAGTTATCAAGATATAAAATCACAAGGTCCACCTGAACTGGTGTGACCAATGCTGGGGATTATGGAGCACACAAACAAGCACTACACAATAAGGAGCGCAAGCACCAACACAACATAGAGTTTTTTGACACGGCTCGGACAAATATGCGTACCTCTATGGTCCCTCATCAGGGAAATCCATTATGTTTACAAACTAATACAACTAATACAAGTTTTGCATGGATGAACTTGAAAATCTTCGCACATCTCACAATACTCAAGGAATCCGAGAACACCAATCACTCAAGGGCTCAAAGAGCCTACCATCACAGCGTCACTCAAAGAACCCGAGTACACTTAACACTCAAGAGCCCGAAGAGAATCTTTCCTCTCACTCAAAAGCCGTAAGATATTCGAGAACAGAGATCGCTCAAGAGATTCAAGAGGCTACTATCACACATCACCCAAAGAACCTGAGTACATCTAACACTCAAGAGCCCTAAGAGAATCATCCCTCTCACCCAAGGGGATATCATCACATCACCCTCAACGCACACACTAGATTAGGATGGATAACATAGAACTGTAGATGACCCGGATCGACAATCCAACCGTCAGATATGAGCACCAGCACCTCAGGAACTACACTATGAAGTTTCGTCTTGATCGAATAACATTTGCTGACCGATCAAGGATAGAACTTGCTGCTGGTCTGAAAAATCAGACTGCTCACTCCACCCTTCTCTTTAGCTTTAGTCTACATCTCTTCTGTTCTATGTTACGATTTTCAACCAGCCATAACCCGTTTATATAGTCTTCCTCCAAGGTAATTTCCAAGGGCAAATCAATGTGCATACTTGCTCTTGGCAATTTCCAAGATCAACCTTCGAACTTTCCAATGCATGCCCCCTTCAAGCTTTCATGGTCAACACTATGCATCATCCTTTGAGATTTGGGGAGAACCCAACAACTATAGGATGAGTCTTAATATTGGTCTATCTCTTAACATTTTTTAAGAAATATGAGACTATCCAAAATGATTTCATGAATTTTTTTGTTAGGTTGGATGGAAGGCATGTTGTCTTCGGCAAAGTGATCTCTGGAATGGATGTTGTGTACAAAGTAGAAGCTGAAGGCCAACAAAATGGAACACCTAAAAGCAAGGTGATAGTTGCAGACAGTGGGGAGCTTCCTCTATAAGACTATCTTATTTGTTGTTGAACTTGACGGTGAATATTTCCATGTGATATCTAGCAAAATGCTTTTTGATTTTTGGGTGTATCCAGGTACTCATATTTGCTAAAGAAGAAACATTGTAATAGTTAATGAGTTTTTTTTTTTTCTCTCGCTTCAAAGAGAAACATTGTAATAGTTATGAGTTGTTTTTTAGCTTCTAAAATTTGAGAGCATACAGAGAATTACATTCATCTTTCAAGGTACATACATTCGTCTTTAAATTAAACACAAAGTAATTTAAGCTTTTGAGTTTCAGTAACAAAAGTGTGCACGCTACTATGAATGTTAGTATATACTTACCATAAATGGAGCTATCTTACATATTGAAATTTCTTCTTCATATGATTAGTTTTTCTTATGTGCCATTGGAGCTATCTTCCAGGTTACTTAGCATTATTCTTTTAAGGGTTTTTCTTTTGCTTTTTCATTTTTTTCCTTCTGTCTTTTTCCTATTTAGAGGATCAATTTGCTATTCTAGTCTATTTTACTATTTAGTACCAATTTAGTATATCTAACCTTTTACCAACATGGAACCAACACCTTTTAAATTTGTCCATCTTTTCAGTAACAATTATCAGTGACTTTCATTCTAGTTGAGATATGGAAATAATACAAGGGCTATGACAGCAATAAAATGAGTACCAATATAAGGGAAGTGCAGTTTTCTAACATGGGAAAATTAATTTCTTAGGAAGTTGCAAATTTTTATGATGGGTATATAATATAACACAAGATGTTTCTTTCTTATTAGTGCAGTTTTCCTTTCATGCTTATGGATTTTTATTATGGGTATAGTAATATAATAACTTGTTTCTTTCTTATAAGTGCAGTTCGTTCTTTCATGCTTCTGAATTTTGTAGTTGTTGCTTTTAATTAATTTGCATTGTTGTTTATAAATTTATTTGTAATTGGGTTCTGCCGATCTAGAAGTCAAAATGTTCAAAAGAAGTGATCTCAATGAGGCAGTGTCAAGATTACGATTGGTGCTAAATTTGTTTGCGGCGTTGACTCCTATAATTTACAACATCTCAGTTCATATGTCACCTTATAACTAAACGGATAGAACTTATTTGAGATAATTATTGTGAACATGCTAATACTGAAGAAATTCAAGAGCAAATTAAGTTGGATTCAGGAAGTTTCACAAAACCTTGATGATTAAGATAATATTGACATAGTATCTTTACAATGTCTTCTACAAGATAAAGAAGATGTGTTTGTATGAGCAGCAACTTGGATTACTTGGTAGGAGAGACTTTGCGGCTTTTACTAACAAGAAGAGATATTATCTCTTGATTTAATTCATGCCACTAATCATTTTTCTTCATGCTAACTGGGCCAAACTCTTTTGCTCGAAAATGTTTGTTTTAAACAATCATTTGGCAATGATGGTCTTTCTAAGCTAACATTTTTCCTAGAAGAAATAACTTTATGTAGGATAATTTTCACTTTTTCAATTTTAAATGAAAATTTTCTATTGATCGGAGTATGGAAAATATATATTTACTGTCGGTGAATTAATTATTATAGTTTTGCTATGATCAATCTTGACAGGCAACTCTATATAGTTGATATATAATGTGTTTGAATGAAAACATGATGTTGCATACCGATCATTTGGTATTGCAACATGGTATACAGCTAACTATATACAAATTTGAGGCTTTTGGTCTATTTTGTTATTATTACATGTACATAAGTAGCATTATAAGTTATATAATTAATTTAAGTAATGTCATTTTTACTTTAAAAGGTATCGTGGATGATCAATTCTATGTTATTTTGCTTTTGTTGAAAAATATGTTCAATTGTTAATTGTTTTTTTTTTGATAATTTATTTTTGAAAACTCTCGACATTTCTTCGTTTTGAAAAAAAGTTACAAAAATAACTCTGTGCAATGCACGGGTCTGAAACTATGTATGATAACTTAAACTTGATTTTCACCAATATCCCATTGAACGAGTAATTGAGGATTGTCATGAAAGCAAAGACATTGTAAAAGAAATATAACAAAAGCTATTAATATATAACTTAATATTATCACATTATTTGTATGAGGCTTCCATTTCTCACTCCGACTTGGAACCTCCCAACCATCCGGATCACTCACGGTGGGTGAACAAATTTGAAGTTGCAATTAATATTTTTTTCATTTGTTATTGTTGTGCATATTTACATTTATATATTTGTAAAATTCCAAAAAAAATCAATTTAAAAAAATTTTAAGGGTTAATTTTAGAAAACCCCCTTCAACTGTGAGGCTTGTCTCAGAAAACCCCCTTCAGCTATTTTATCTTTAGAAGACCCCCCTCAAGTTTGAGGGTGTTGTAGAAACTATGAGGTGTCTCACAAAACCTCATTTATCTTTCTATTTTTTTCAAATACCCCCCCTAATATTATTAATTTGAATTATGCAATGACTAAAATGCCCTTGTTTGAAAAAAATATTATGCGAGTTTAAAAACCCAACCCAATCAAAATATTTGACTTCGGTTCGATGGGTTTTGATGAGGAAACTAATCTTCAAAAAAATTTAAAAGTTTCAATTGTTTCAGACATTACAAGTATGGATAAGCAGAAAATAAAAAAAGTTTAGTGTTTCAAAAACGAAAGAAAAATTAGATTTGCACGTGAACCTAGCAATGAAGATGGAGGAATAAGAAGAGGGGGGAAATAAAATGAGAATTATTTTTAATCAAAAAAGTTAAAAAGGAACACTATGGTAAAAAAATAAAATTAATGTCTTAGGAATATTATGGTCATTTTAAGTTATTTAATCCTTTAAATTTTAATTATATTAGTTTAGGGGGTTAAGTGAGAAAAGTTGAGGGGGGATAAATCATATTTTGAAAGTTAAGGGGGGTTATCTATAAGGACTACATAATTGAGGGGGGGTTTTCTAAAGTTAAAATAGTTGAATGGGGGTTTTCTGAGACGACCCCCACGATTAAAGGGGGTTTTCTAAAATTAACCGAAATTTTAACTCAGACGGGACCGTACTCGATTGAACAACTTCGGATCGAATGAAATCCGGGTTCGATCCGATTTATTCTAACCCGACCCGGCCACCACCCCTACTAAAACGGAAACCCTCTTATCTCTTCCGCCTCCATTCCCCTGAAAACCCTAACCCTAGCTATCTCCGATCTGATCCCAACCATGGCGGCCTTCGACGTCGGCACGGTCCCCTTCAACCCCGACGGCTGGGGCCCACCTGAAAACCCCTCCGCCGCCTCCCACGTCCCCTTCGCTCCCTTCTCCCGCTCCGACAAGCTCGGCCGCATCGCCGACTGGACCCGAAACCCTACCTTCCCGAACCCTAACCGCTCCTCCGCCCGCGACTCCTCCGCCGCCTTCGACTTCGCCCTCGACGGCGGCGGCATCGACCCCTCCGACGCCTCCGCCGCCGACGACTCCTCCTTCCGCCTCGTCGACGGCAAGCCCCCTCCGCGCCCCAAGTTCGGCCCTCGATGGCGCTTCCAGAACCGCCCTCAGCTCCCCCAGCGCCGGGACGAGGAGGTCGAGGCGAAGAAGCGGGAGGCCGAGAAGGAGCGGGCTCGTCGAGACCGGCTGTACCACATGCACCACCGATCCAATCAGAATAACCCGAACGCTAACGCTCACCACAATCGCCGAGATTCGCCGACGATGAAGTCTAGTGTTGATATCCAGCCGGAGTGGACCATGCTCGATCAGATCCCCTTCTCGACGTTTACGAAGCTTTCGTTCTCGGTCCCTGATCAGCCTGAGGATCTCCTTGTTTGTGGAGCCCTGGAGTTCTATGATCGGTCCTTCGATCGTATCAATCCGAAGAATGATCGAAGGCTTGAGAGGTTCAAGTCGAGGAATTTCTTCAAGGTTACGACTACTGATGATCCGGTGATCCGTAGGCTTGCGAATGAGGATAAAGCTACTGTCTTTGCGACGGATGCTATACTTTCGGCTCTGATGTGTGCTCCGAGATCGGTCTATTCGTGGGATATTGTGATTCAGAAGGTTGGGAATAAATTGTTCTTCGATAAGCGAGATGGGTCGCAATTGGATCTGTTGTCGGTTAATGAGACTTCGCAGGAGCTTCTGCCGGAGGCGAAGGAGGATATAAACTCGGCCCATTCGCTTGCTATTGAGGCTACTTACATCAATCAGAACTTTTCTCAGCAGGTTCTTGTGAGAGATGGTAATAAAATGACCTTTGAGGAGCCAAACCCATTTGCTTCTGAAGGAGAAGAGGTTGCTTCAGTGGCTTATCGTTACCGTCGATGGAAGCTTGATGATGATATGTTCTTGGTTGCTAGATGCGAGGTTCATTCTGTTTCTGATGTGAAGGGGCAGAGATCGTTCTTTACACTGAATGCACTCAATGAGTTTGATCCAAAGTATACTGGTGTTGATTGGAGGCAGAAGCTTGAAACCCAGAGAGGGGCTGTTCTTGCAACAGAGCTCAAGAACAATGCGAATAAGCTTGCTAAATGGACTGCTCAGGCTTTGCTTGCGAGTGCGGACATGATGAAACTTGGTTATGTTTCTAGGATTCACCCGAGAGATCACTTTAACCATACCATTTTGAGCGTTGTCGGGTATAAGCCGAAGGACTTTGCTGCTCAGATCAATTTGAACACTCCGAACATGTGGGGTATTGTGAAGTCAATTGTTGATCTATGCATGAAGCTTAATGAGGGGAAGTATGTGCTTGTGAAGGATCCTGTGAAGCCTCAGGTGAGGATCTATGAGGTTCCTGCTGACGCATTTGAGAACGATTATGTTGAGGAGCCGTTGCCGGAGGAGGAGCAAGTTCAGCCACCTGCAGAGGAGGAGTCCGCAGAGAAGGTTATGGATGCTGTTGCTGAGGCAGAGGCGAATGGTGATGAGGGTCAGACTGAGAAGGAGGCTGCACCAACTGCCGCCACTTGAGGAGGGGTATCTTCACTGTCCTTTTAATTGCATTAGTTGAGACTTGAGAGTTTTGAATTTAGCCTATTGTTGAGGATTTTGAGTTGTGGTGCTTCGCTTGTGTTGTGTGGTATAACTGAGTTTAAGGTCAGAACTTTTTGCTCATTTCAAACTTTATATCATAAGTTGCCTACCGTAATTATATTTTTCTTTTCTGATTAAGTTTTTGTTTTGTTTAGTTTTTGAGCTTGTTCCATGCACTGTCAGTTTTCTTCTTGCTAGTTACTATATATAGACTTAGCCTGTGACTTGATTATCCATTTTCCAGTATGCCACAGGGCACAGATGCACTTATTTCTCATGTCTAGTTGTAGTTTTTTTTTATTGGCATGAAACACAGGAGTCCACACTACATCCAAGCACTATTAGATATTCCTCGTTAAAGACCCAAAATGAAATCTTTTAATCTTTTGTAACATAATGCACTCGTTAGTTCACCTAACCCATATTATTCATTAATATCAAAATTTTAATTGATACTATTAAAGCCTTGTGGTTTGGGTACTTTTAACACTTGCATTTCTATCCATCCAATCCCCAAACCCAAATGGCTATTCCCTACTCCATCTGATTCTCGAAAACACTCAATGATGCCATTCACAATTGCGAGAAAGTTAGAAACCCGTGAAGCTCGAGAAACCCGGTCTCTTCTCGAGAAACCCTTGTCTTCTTTGATTTTTCTCAAACGGGTAGAAGGTTCCATCAACGGTGGCAAAATATCGGATCTCCTTATATATCAAGGAGTCCGAAACCCTAAAGAACAGAAGGAAAGCTAATGTGAGGGGAGAGCTTGGCGGGGACTAGGTTTGCTTCTCCTTTGGTAAAGGACGAATTGATGATGTAGGTGAACATTGAATTTGGGGTTTGGGGTTGTTTTTTGGTTTGATTCTCTTTTGTTCATGAGTAGGAGGATGATTTTGTGCTGAATGGAGAGGAAAAGGGAGAGATAAAGACGGGTTTCTAGAAATTTTCATGGTTATTTTAATCATTGTTTTTGGATTTATTGGTGAGAGAAGGAGCAGAGGAACTAAGATTTTAGGGCCAATTTAGTAATGCTTTTTTAGGGTTCTTCTGCTTATTCTTTTTAAAAGTAGTCAATAATGGTGTTTGGTAAACTTTTTTTGCATGCTTATTGAAACTGTCTCTGCTTTTAAGGTGGTGCTTTTAGAAGAAAACTGAGAATGTTTTTAAAGCAACTTCTTCTTTTTGTAATTTATATACCATATATACCTTTTTGTTTTTGACAACCAAGAAACATGATACTAAAGTTATGTGTATTGTGGTCATTTTCACTTATAATGATCTCTAAGCATAGTTTTAACAAACACCTTAGTTGCTTTTGGAATCAGTTTTTGGTATATAATTACTAAATAACTATTTGTAGTAGCTTATATAAGTTGCTTCTATAAGCTGCTTATATAAACAACTTATTATAAGCTCCAGTAATACCAAAGTGGCCCTTAGTTGTTTTTGTGTGAGTAGAGATGAAAAGGGGAGGGGAGGTTTTGTGAGGGGAGAGCTTGGAGGAGATTAAGTTTGCTTCTAGTATGGTGAAGAAGGCAATTTTTTATGATGGAACATTGACTTTGGGTTGGAGGTTGTTTTTGGGTTTGGTTTCTCTTTTGTTCATGAGGAAGAGGAGGATGATTTTCTGCTGAGTGAAGAGGAAAAGGGAGAGATAAAGATGGGTTTCTTGAAGTTTTCATGGCTATTTTAATCATTGTTTTTGGATTTGTTGGTGAGAGGAACTGAGGTTTTAGGTTTTAAGTGCAGGTGGAGATGAAGAGGGGGAAGCGAGATGGTGGTAGAGGATCAGATCCTTATAAAAATTCATTGCAAGTCCGCGTATTGACTGGGATTAATTTTTTTTTTTTGGGGTCAGGTATACCTAATCTATCATACTCGTAAATTTACTTACAAATCTAATTGTTAATTTACTCCTCAAATTTCCGAACTGTATCTGTAGTTGTTGCTCTATTATATATGCGTATCCGTATCCGTTTGCGGATATGGATACATATACAATCTTTTCTCACCGAAGGAGTCGTATTCGTTTCCGATTTAGTAAGTGGATACGAATATGGTAAATGCCATACCCATTCATATCCGAACCTTTTGCACACCTACCTTTATACATCCTAGTAGTAAAATTCAAACCTATGTTTTTTCTATACTTTGGATCCCTCCTGAACTTACTGCCTTAAGCTGTGGAAGCTAGCATTTGGATTTTACATGGTCTTTTTTACCTGCTCCTGTGGTGCTTTCCCCAAAACCTTGTGGTAAAGCCTGTGTTATTCTTTTTTGCTTTAGTATGTAAAATATGCTGCTTCGGGGGGAGGAGGAATAGGATAGTCTGTTGTGTTACCCTAGAAGCTATTTTTTCTGGTTTTAACTTAAAACCTTTTTGAGAAATGGTGATACATGGTGTCGTCAAATATGGTTGATTGCTTTGTACTGTATGTATATTATCTCCAAGATAAAAAGATGTTTGATGGACCTTAAGATGAATATGCTATTTTGCATGTCTAGGGTTTTCACTTTCTCATATTTCATGTGAAACATGCTGTTGTGCACAGATATCACATGAACATGTTTATTACATACTAGGGATCTGTGGGTTCACCTTATCAATATGTGATTTCGTTATTTCAGTAATAATTGTTTGGATTTTGTAAATATTGTTTAAGTACAAAACAAAACTGAACATTCTCAAAATCCTGGTAAGTGTAACATTTTTCATTTGATCATATTCTAGATGCAGTTACTCAAGTGTTTCAGGATCCAAATGTCTCATTCTAGTCTGTTTTAGAAATAAAATGAAATCTGCATCTTCGAGATTTGCTTTGTGTGCTTTGAGTTGCATTAGTCATCAGGGATTGTAACCAATTGTTTCAAGCTAGTACTAGTACACGAGACTCTTTACTAAACTTTGTTGGTGTTTCAACCTGCTTAACCCTTTTCATTAGGATTCTAGCAGCTTTGAGTGCTTTTTGTGATTTGTTCATTGAAGTGCACTATACCCGTTGCTAGCTTCAAGTCCCATACTTCTTGAATAAGCACTTGTAGGTGTTTCTGGTGCAATCTGTTTCCTACTTTATGTGATTTGGATTCCTCAAATTGCGTGTGTTAGTTGTGGCATTATTAGTTTAACTTGGTTGCAATAAGTGCTTTTTTACTTTAGAACTTCAACTATTTTGTTATATGTTATTATAAAACTAGGTCTAAAGGTGTATATTAATCTGTAGGCTCCGCTGTTTTCTTCATGGTACATGGGTCTTTGGCATTTTGTCTGTCGTTTCGTCGACATTCTCATCGTATTAACTTATGCTTATATAGTATGCCTGTTACCTGAACCTATTATTTAGTTCTGCTCGTATAAAACTGTTTTGGTACTCATTTTGACTATTGGCTAAGGGTCTTGTGATGATATTTATTACCGTGTCTTCCTTTCGAACATATTATCATAATAGTTTCATGATTTCTGAGTTATTGTAGTTGAAGCATACATATTTTATTGGGGTTTTGCAGATCTCTCTTGTGAACATGTAGTGATGGCGAAAATATGTAGGTCCTTAAGAGGCAAGTATTCATGGTTAGTTGCTTAAAGTTTATGCAAATCTATTGGCTTTGAATCCTACAGAAGATCGAAATTGCAATTTCTACCAGTTATCCATTGGAAATTTGAAAACTGAAAATGGGAGTAGTGCTTCTAGTTGCTTATCTTTAAAGGTAGTATTAGCTGCTTATTTCTACGTGTTTGATTTAAGCCGATGATAATCCTGCAAGTATTATCTATGACCCTTGAAAGGAAGAATCAATATATTGAATTCGCTTGACATAGCAAATTTTCTTAAGGTGAATTGGTCTTGCCTTTCGGAGTATATAGTTTTCGAAGTAATTTTCTCTCGAACTTTTAGCTATATTTTTATGATTCTTAGTAATTTGTTAATTGCCGTGACCTTCCTCTTTTGGCTGGCAGTTGTGTATCTATGGTTTTGCATAATGTTAAACTGTACAGTTGGAGAATTGCAATTCTGGTATCATTATGATGAGATGAAGGTTTGAAGAGTATAGTTGCATCATAAAAACAATGATTAAAGCAAAATTGACTTCTCAGTAAAGCCTTCCTATAGTTTCGGCCTTGGGGAACAATCTCAATCACTCTGTCAATGATTCCAATTTATGTGAGACACGTTGGATATAATTTGACTGAACATTTTCTCTAGCACAATGCCCAAATATTTTTCTCTGAACTATCACACTTGTTTGATTATTCTTTCAAGTACTGATCGAAGTGAATAAAAATCCTATAGAGAGCCTGTATTGGATATCATATAGAGAAAGCACCAAAATTAACTTTCATAAAGTTTCTCAAGTCGTATAATAAGAAGAAGAATCTTTGGATCAGTCCATTAATTTGAATTCAGTCTATTTTACACTAATTCAAAAGGCAAACAGTGGCAAGACATTTTCTTTAAAGCTCGAAAACCCGGTCTGCACCAAGGCCCAAGGCCTTGACTCTCAGTGCGATAGTCCGCCCACTCTAAATCACAGCTTCTCTCTGGACAGCCTCTCATTACCCCTCACGACTCCAAAGCAATCATCATCAGCATCCTAATAATCAGGGTTCTACTCTTTGATCAACCCACTAAATTTTCTTGAACTAGCAAATTGTTCTTGATGCATCAACTGTTCAATGAATAGAAGTCCCACATCAAAAGAAGAATAGCGTTTGGATCAATACATCAACGGCTGTTAGTAAGGTAGTGGTCTCTCCAACACTTATTTGGTCGTGGAAAGGATCCAAATTCCATGCATTACACCTCAAATCGCTCTAATTTATCCTAATCCAAGGAAGAATAGTTCTTGGTACCTCAAGTATTCAGCAAATAGAAATCATGAAATAGTTTCATCTATTAGACCTCCTGCCTAGTGTAAAAAGATGTTGCTCTGCTAAATCATATATATGAGCAAGTTTATTTAAGACAATTCATCTGAATTCTTAACTGCATATGACAAAGGGGTCCACTTAATGAGGGCTAAATTGCATTTAAATGCCCTATAGTTTCACCAACCCTGCACTTAAGTGATCCATATTTTAAAACCGAGCAAATAAATGCCCCATAGTATTTAAATGTTGCAGATAAATGCCCCAAAGTTTCAAAATGTTACGCTTTGGTGCCCTCTTGGTTACTTAATGCTGTATATTGGTGCCCTCTTGTTTACCCAATATTGCATATAAATACCTTCAGTTTGTAAATAACCTCACTTTAATACCCTAAAGTTTCTAAAAGTCACACTTTAGTACTCTACGTTATATGATATTCTTGGATACGTAGAGAAATGTTATACTATCTGAGTTTTTTTAACTTCGAGGTATTGATCTGCAATATTTAAATACTTTCGGATATTTATTTGCTCGGTTTTAAAATTGGGATCACTTAAGTGCAATGTTGATGAAACTATAGGGCATAAAGCATGGAAGGCGATTACATGCTCACATTAGTTTCACTAGTCTACTCTTAACTGCATTAGACACACAGCAATCAGGAAATAAATTACTTGCAATATTAGGCAATGTGGGCATCTGGAGTTTCAAGAGCAAATTTTTCTGTCATAGCTGACATTCAGAGCAAATTTTTATTACTATGGAATGTAGCTATGCAGCTTAGCTCATATGCTTCAAAGCCCTGAAAATAAGCAGTTTGAAGAAAATTTAAATAATTAAAAAAATCACAATATGGTATATCATACTATTGAGCAAGAGCTCATTAGTGCTTTCAACACAGAAATAAAGCATGCCCCTGTGCAAAGACATGTAAATTGCTTACTGATGCACCAAATAAAATCATAATTCAAATTTACTTATCCAATAACTCCTATGAATAAACATATATCTTAAGCAAGTTCTACTTTCATTCCACAACACCATTCAATGTTTTGGACTGATAAATATAGGCTCATTCAGTATTGTCTCAATCAATATAGAACAAGGAAATGAGCAGACAGTGCACTAACTGGAGCACTTGTTCTCACAAGTGAAGCAATTGGTCTATATAATGATACATTCTGAGTTTATCAAAGACAACCAAGGTATTCGTCAACATCAAATACAACCAACACATTGGAATTGCTTATTGCATTGAAAATCAACCAGAGCAGGTTATATAAACTTCCAGCGCAATAACTTAGCTGGTGGTCACGTCCTCAGGACCAGCATTCCCTCCATCTGTATTCAAAACCGAAATCAACATTTTTGTCACGGTAGCACTAAGTAGTAAGAATAACAGGAGGCTTTATATAACATAATCAAACATACCTTCAGCATTAGGAGAAGCATAAGCAGAACGTCGTGACCTCGATTGCTGGTTTGCAGTGGGCTAAAACATAAAAGTAACAAATTAGAGCATTGAGTGAAAATTTGTGTGGTTGAAAAGCTCCATGAATAGAGATGAACCATACCAATCTACTTGGGCCTGATTGTCTAACGAGGATTAACCATATTTGAGTCACAGGTCCAAGCTATTTAACCATATATTCACTATCTTTTTTTTTCTTATATGTGACTAAATTTGATCTCATGTCTTTTGCTAACGAAGCCCACTCCTAAACTTAATGGATGTGAGAGACTTATAACAAATCTCCACCTTCATAGGATTCAGTCGACTCGAGCCCAGTACAGATGGCTAATGGAGATAGCTTCTCAACTAACACTTCACATGAACAGAATCACACCGCAGACAAGTGTGATAACATTTGCACCCAAAGGGACTCTAAACACCACTGGATATGTAACTTTACAAGCTTTCCCCATCTCGAGCATTATTATTAACTCATGTCATGGAGCGTCAAAGCAAACAAGCACCCAAAGGCCCAACAAACCATGATTTATGAGACCAATTTGCTAGGTCCGAAAGGCTGATTGATGGAGATGAACTAGGTGAACTTGGGCCCAGTTGACTCAAAATGATAAACCCTATTTGAGTCATGAATCCAAGCATATTTAACCATATATCCATCTAAGTTTTCTCTGATGTGGGTGGGACTAAATCCAATCTCATGCATTACGCTAAACCAAACCCCACTCTTAACCAAATGGATGCAAGAAACTCCTAACAAAATTAAACATGCGATGCAAAGAAACTGAGATAAGATATTTGTGCATCTATCACTGAAGAGATTCAAATATGAAAGGGAAGGCAAAAGATTACAAAGACAGTACCTGCAGCTTTGGGCGAAGTGCCTCAAGAGGTCCTTTGGGCTTCTGCGCTCCTTGCTACAAGGAATAAAGGAAAAGGAGAATATAGATTGGAAGATGAATCTTCAGACAATTCTTGCTTTGCTATTATGGAAACAGATTATAAACATGACAGTAGTACCTTTCCTAAAGCCCAATCAGCAGAGTCGAAGAAAGCACGCTCATGGTCCTGGAAAAATAATACTTTTGACTTATTATTGAATAAGAATGCTCAAGAGAACCTAGAAATCATTGTTTGTCTAGAATCTAGATCTATGCTGATGTTCACAATCAACATTATAGAGAATTATACAGATCTTTATAAAGTTTGTATTTGTCCAGCTTATGATGCTGAAGATATAACCTTAACGAGTCATTATCAAATAACAACGCTAGGCAAAATACACTATACAATAGACATAAAGAGACCACTTTGGAACTTGGGCTATTACCTTGGATATGAGCGGCTGTTTTTTGGGTAACATTCCTCCATACTTTTTTCTGATTGCTTGCTCCTGTAAAAGAGATTATAATAACAATAACGCTGAAAAATCTTAGAATATAAAAAAATGTGTCAGAAATACCAATTGTAAGAATGTAAGATATTGGTATTTGCAAAAAGACAAGAAGACATCAGAATATCACCTCCTCTGCAGGTGAGGGCATAGAACTCCCCTCATTTTGCTCCATAGGCGCAGGGCTCTCGTCAGAGACATGTTCATTGGTACCTGAAGTCTTCACATCTTCCATGATGTTCTCAAGTTTAAATTACAGACGTAGCTGCAGAAAATAAGTACGATGTTAGTATCACTATCATATATTTCACAATTTGTATGGGAGGCAAACGGATCAATTTAACGTTGATTTATGATCGTGCATTCTAGTAGCCAAGTCAGAAAATGGCTACAATATTCCTGAATTCCAACTTCAAAGACGATGATATTTCAAAGAAATTTTTTTAAAAATAAGATATATATGGTTAGATCCTAAATACTAGAAACAAAAGAAATGTAAAAATATCTTGCATTACAAAGCCGGGAGCAAAGAGATAATACTAAGTGAACGCTATTTCCATCTTAATTGGTTTCGAACCATATACAAGAGCTACTACAAATAGAAAACTAGCCTTCAACAACAAAGCTTTTATCCCAAATGTTTTAGGTCAACTACGGGAATCCTATTCTTCATTCGGTTAACCATTATCATATCCTTTTTAATTGCTTCCAAACAAGTTCTTTTTAAGTCTACCTCTATATCTCTTTGCCCCATTAACTATAATATTATTACTTTTCCTAACCGATGTACTAATAGGTCTCTGTTGTACATGACCAAACTATCTTAGCCAATTCTCTCTCATTTTATCCTCAATAGGAGTAACTTCTAATTTACTACAGATGTACTCATTTCTTCTCCTATCTTTTAGCGTATACGCACAAGACTATCGTAAAATACTCATTTCTACTAGACTCATTTTTTGCACATGTTCTTTTTAATTGCTTAACATTCTGATCCGGAAAGCATTGTTGATCTTGTAACCATCCTGTAGAATTTTCCCTTTAGTCTCATATGTATTCTACGATCACATAAGACTCCCAAGGCACTCATCCATTTTAGCTGTCCTGATTTGATTAAATGGACAACATCATCCTCAATCCAACCATCACACAACGAATGATTGATCCAAAATAATGTAAGTGATTACTTTTAGATATTTCTTGATCATTAATGTATACTGTAGGCTCCTCTCTTTTTAGTTTTACTAAAAATGCATTTCATGTGCTTTGTTTTTGGTCTACTAATTCTAAATCCTTTAGTTTAACTAAAAATAGAAAACTAGCATAGTCACTAAAATAAAGAGAGATCAGATTTGTGATACTAAATGGAACTATAAAGATACCAAGGTGAAGGATGGAATATAAAAAGAAACGGAATGTTGGAAGGGTAGAGACACAACATATTAGAACCATGAACTACCTGACGACTGATCTCCACCCACTTCCACCTCAACTTGTATATACCACTTGCTATACCTAGTCTGAAGACTCTGAACCTTGGTGATCAAACACAGTTTCCACCTTGAACTGTGATCCTTAACACATAGCTCGGCAAATCATTGCAACACCAACTTCAAACTGAAATAGCTGCAACAACCACCAATTATAAAAGACATAATTATTGACTTTACTGCACACTAGCATGACTAAGAGTTGGTAAGGTCTTACCATGACATAGAGCTACTAAACTAACTATACCATAAAACCATTCCAAGCTCAAACTTGAACCTTGAATCATGAGTGACATGATTTGCAGTCTGAACCAACCGCAACAGTAATCAATTACTAGATACATAGAGTTAGTAACCTCCACACACTGCTAAATATTTAACCATGGTCCATTAGTCCATCCATTAACACTTGACGTGGGACTAATCACTTAACTTGCCTTTGCTCGACACAACCCTTTCCATGAACATGGATGCTCAAGACGTATTCGCAACACAACCAGAACAAACCACTACAAGCATACAGGTAGAATGGATGAAAACCTCAATCTAACTTCCCTGTAATTCTCTTTGACACATTTTAGTAATTTCTCTTCAGTATTAGATTTTATCTTAGCTGTAGCAACCTAATCCTTAAGACTACACAAAATCTCGTCCATCAGCTATAGAATCACATTCTGGCCTCATTCGGTGCGTCCTAGATCAATTACATCAATCAAAGCAATTTTCGCGTAGAAAACCGTAAATCTAGGATTATAATGACTTATTAATCTAAAAGAGGAAAAATAATAAAATGAAACTTGCTCAAAATAATTATTAACAAATGGTTAAAGAAAGGAACTGGTTTACATTAACTAGATACTCAAATTCACAAAACAGAAGCCAAGATTCCTTAAACTTGGGATTTCATGCTGAAAATTTTGACAGCAGAACCTAAGGATGATTGTGAACAATGGGAGAAAAAATTGTTTGAGTGATGGGATCAAAAGCAAGCTAAAGCTCTGATAACCAGTATTGAAAATTCGAAAGAATGATTGAATTATCAAAAAATCACAGTGTAATGTAAGCAAAGACCAAAGTTCTAATATAAGCAAGTAACTGGCTCCCCGTGGTTGGGAGAGTTGAGTAGGATAAGTAAAACACCATTGGCCTTTAAAACCCTCACATTGACATTTAGCACATTAAACAGCTAAGTTTCACAACCTTTCCTACTATACGACTTAGCACCTCAATTCCTACAAAATGAAATAGGTAAAGCTAATGGAATTGCAAGCTACTCAAACTGACATAAATGAAAGGCATGATTCATTAAGCTTGGGAGTTCATGCTGAAATTTTTTTGAATCAGAACCTAAGGTGATAAAAGATGAACAGGGGGAGAAAAAAGTTTGTTGGGTGATAGGACTGGAAGCAAGTTAAAGCTCCGATAACAGCCAATCAAAATTTATAATCAATCAAACAAGTTAGAAGCGACATGAAGAAGGATCCAATTATGGCAATAATTCACTCTGTAATATAAGCAAGACCAGCAATGATCTAAGTGTCCAGATTTAAGGTAATGACTAAAATAAGCCAAACCCCAAAAATGCACTTGTGTTCTGTACTATATCCTAAGTAGCATGCACAACCCTTGAAGATCATGTAGAAACTAAGGATAATAAATATTTGCAATGGTCTTCCGTTACCTATTAAAGTCAATTAAAAAAACCATCCACAAAAAAACTAAGAATCAAACTTGCTGACAATAACATATGTAAGTGGAAGAAAAAGTTGATCTCAAGCAATCTGATCAATAGCCTTATTCATGTTCATGTTAGGATCTTAAAAAGCATGTTTTCTAGTTAGGTGTCGAATGGGGAGTCTTTCCATAGACTTTTAGTTATAGTCATATAACACGCACGGAAGCTAATGCAAGAATCATCTGAGGCAATTTGACTAGTTTTGCTTCACACTCAAGTCAAATATTAGCTGTTGTACGGGGCGTTCAAGTATCATCTTTATATTATCCATTGTTTTTCATCTTGTTTAAGCTCCAGATAGTCTTGAAGAGTTACTGTAGGAAGATATAATCAGGTTCATGACTAGCATATTGTGGTTTGATTATTTCCAAGGGACGAAACTTTCTAACCTATAACTCATGTCATGTTAAGAAAATAAACATGATGAATAACATTTCAACATAATCAATGTTACCTGGATCTAAGACAACCAAATGATATCCATTAAGTTTCTAAGACGTCTGGCCCTTTCTCTCAAGCATGTCAATTTCTTAGTATTGTTTACACATAACATAACAAAATATCACCTATTAACGAATATCAATGATCAAAGAGCATGTTTGGCAACTTTGAATTATAATCCACTTGGCTTATAATCCACAAATGGATTATAAACAAGTGGATGATATCCATTAACTTTCTAAGACATCATGCCCTTTCTATCAAGCATGTCAATTTCTTAGTATTGTTTACACATAACATAACAAAATATCACCTATTAACAAATATCGATGATCAAAGAGCATGTTTGGCAACTTTGAATTGTAATCCATTTGGCTTATAATCCACAAATGGATTATAAACAAGTGGATTATAAGTCAAAGTGGTAAAGTTAGTGGATTATAATTCATTTTCAATAGTAGAGCGTTTGGCAAATGGGTGGCTTATAAGTCATCATTATTGTCAAAATGACCAAAAAGCATTTAATGGGGTTGGAGGGATAAATGGGGCTTGGAACTTTGTGAAATATGAAGGGTATATTGCGCTTTTACTTGGTCAAACCTCGTGGCTTATAAGCCAACAAAAAATAAGCGAGGATACCCCCAGCTTATTTTTTAGTTGCTTATAATCCAAAATAATCCATTTGCCAAACATGTCAAAGTGGCTTATAATCCACTTTGACCACTTGCCAAACATGTTCTAATACAACCAAATGATATCCATTAAGTTTCTAAGATGTCTGGAACTTTCTATCAAGCATGCATATTTCTTACCATTGTTTACACGTAACAAAAACATCGCGTGCTAAATAGTATTGATGTCTAACAAGCAAATAACATTGATTACTTTCCACCAAGCATGTAAAATTAATATTAACGTTTACACATAGCACCCAAAAAAATGTAAAATCAATAGTAAAACAACCAAACAATATCGATCAATTTCTAATTATTCCTAAATCTACTTCATCAATCATTCTCATTTCGAATTGCTTCCATTAGATCCCTATCAATCTTCATTAAATATCATCATCTACAATCTACATAATCTCTCATCATGATCCCTAACCTAATTTATTTGGCAACTCCTTTTCCTTTATTTTGAAATTAAATCTTGGATCAACGAAGCTATCATTGAAATGACCTACATGAGATCTACTACCCATCAACAGATCTCAAAATTTTGAAATCAACAACAGATCTGAAGATCAAAATCAATATATTATACATGGGTGGAGCAGTGCAACAAAAATGGCAAAAGGGTTACCTTTCTCCTGAAAATTCAAATCCAGTGAATAGGGGCTTTCTCCTAGCTCTGAGTGGCTGACGAATGAAATAAAACTAGAGAAAAATTATGTAGAAGAAGAAACAAAAGAATACGGGCCAAATATCAGTTAAATACCTTATAGTTTCACACACTTGGCATCTATATACCCTCACTTGTTTTTCATGGCATTTATATATCTTAAGTTGTTTAAAATTGACTTGTTAGTATCTTTTATTATGCAAATACGAAACCTTTTATCTGAATATTTCAATATGAAGCTCTCGTGCTAACTGATTTCAAGTATTATATGAAAATACTCGGGTGAAAATTTTACATTTGCAAAATAAGGAGTATTAATATGTCAATTTTAAACACAATAGAGTATATAAATGCCAAAAAAAAGTAAGTGAGTGAAACTTTAAAGTATTTAAGTGCAATTTATCCTTAAAAAAATAAGGAAGGAAAAGAAAATTATTATTATATTCTGATGGTAGAGGAAGTGATTAGGCTGGGGCGGCTTTCGGTGGTGTAGCAACGTGAAGGTGGGTCCCACCGTGACAATATGTTAAACGTCGTTAAATAAATCAGTTTAACAATATAGAAATTAATTTAAAAAATGGAGGATAGATATAATGGTAAATATGACAATAAATAAAGTCTATACAATTACAAAAATGTTACATGCTAATCACGTGAGAATAATCCTAGAAATATTTTCACGTGCAGCTAACAGAAGTTACTAGCGTGCTAATTTTTTACAATTTAAGATATTAAAGTGCTACTTTTTTACAACTTAGGATATTAAAGTGCTACTTTCTATAATTTAGAGTATTTAAGTGTAAATGTAGTGAAACAATGGGTATTTAGGTGTCATTCACCCCTTTTTTTCCCCTAAAAGACGGGAAGAACTTCTTCCACCGCATCAAATGCAGAAAGGTTTCTCCATTCTAATTATCACGATTAATTAGGCTATGAATCGCAGAAGATTGATTGATCTTAAATAATGAGTTTGTTCATCTCATAAAATTTTAACTAACCAAGTTTTAGAATTTGCAAAACTATTTATCCTCTTGTTCAGTTTGGAATGCTTTAAAATTCAGGTTAAAAGAACATAAGGGCATGCATAGACCAAACAAAATCATCATGGATTATCATAGTTTATTATTTTTATCAATAAAAAAAATGATGTGGTTGTCAAGTATCTACTTACTTTACGTGGTAAGATTCAAATAACAGAGCTTGAATAAATCGTTAAGAAAGCTATAAATTGAGAACTAGTGATTTCCTTCGAGAAGTCGGTTTAGCTTATAGAAGACTATGTTGTTTCGATGGTCAAACGATTAAGGCTCATCGGAAAAATTCACCAGGAGACCGAGGGTAGGGCATGCTCATAATCCCTCCAATACTCAAGTCAGCGATTTACAAATGATAATGTCGTAATCGTAATACTAAATGTAGAATAAGGTAAGTTCTTATACCTACTGTTAGAATTAGTTCAAGTTACCATAAATAGAATATTTTGTAGTAGGTTTTTTCATGCTTGATGTTACATGATAAGTCAATATATGATATTTGTGTGGATGTGATAGGTTGACTTTGTCAACCCGTTCACTTTGCATAACCGATAAAGCGTTTGAAGATAATTTCACTCGGAGCATTAATTATGTTTATGTAAAGATCCGATGTCCAAATGTAATTTGGACTATAGTATCACATAGTCGCAAAGTAAGGCAGAAAATGGAGAGAACTTGAGTGTTGGGTTGTGCGCTTTTGTGCATTTTGTTTTGCTTGATCCTTGAAGGATTTTATCCAAACAATTTTCTACACCCTTTACGTGTCAGTATTAGACATCTTTTAATTAACACCTTGAGTTGAGCCAACATTTGTTAGCATCAACTTGCGCCGTTTTCAGGATCATTTACGCCTCTTCAATTAGTGAGAATAAATAAACGTGTTGCTCTCGTTCGTTCTTGTAATCCAAGTCCAAATTGTCCCTCGATACAATTTTAGTCTCTCTCAACCGGAAGGTTGCTCCTCTCATTGGACCAATTAAGCTCTATAACCTATTTTTCTTTGTTTGTAGGGTAAATTTCAGAAAACCCCCAGAGCTTTGGGGTGTTCCTCACAAAATTCCCTCGAAAACTTTGTTTTTGCAGTAAACCCCAAACTTTTCTTACACACCTAAAACTCTAAAGAGTCCCAAATGATCCTAAAATCTTTTAGCTTTTGCCACAAGACCTCCAAAAGTGTCTCCTGTAATAAGAGGAGCTTATTGTCTTCTTAATTATATTCTTTATTTGATTTCTCTGAGATCATCTTCTCCTTGCTTATTGGGGATTTTATGGGAAAATTTAAAAGTTTTAGGGGGTTATTTAAGACAATCTTCAAAAGTTTTTGGGGGTTTTGTGGGAAAAGTTTTGGAGCTTATTGAGAAAAACAAAGATAGAGTTGGGGCTTCTGAGTAAAACCATTTAACTCTCAATCACGGTTTAATATTTGGTTTGTCAAACAACAATAGCATAGCTGTTACTCTTTATCATTGGGAATTTAATGTAAGGGTAATCTCACTTTGCAAAACTCGAAAAAGAGTAGTGAATTTAAAATAGGGGTTGGAGCTAATACTTAACCTCTATTTAAGATAGGCTCATTAACTTCTGATTTAGTTCCAATTTCTCCCCAGCATCAATCACGAGGCAACAAGAATTATTTAAAACTTACAAACTTTAAATTTTCCTAGTACTGTAGAATTTTTATTTTTAAAAGAGCTTTTACATGCTCTTAAACCCACAACTAATTATCCCTTCAACCACCCCATATTCTCGATATTAGAAAGAAATTATGGGTAAAGTGTTGGGGGTAATTAATGCACTGAACAAATTATACATGCTCTAAAACCTACAAATAATAATTGAATTAAATTATTCAAGAAAGCAAATTATTATAATGAAATGTTGAATTTGTAAATGTTTTGAAAAAGAAATTGGGGTTGTAAACTGAAATATTTTAATTAATTTTTTATAATCAAAGTAAACATAACTAGTTAAATCAGAATACATCATCTCCTTAAAATAAAAGTTATAGGATTAGGCTTCATGATCACACATGTGAGAACAAATATTGGCAGACATTATTTTCTTACTCTAACGCCAATTATTTTGTACGTTACCTTAGGAGTATAGGATGTGTATTGGTTTTAGCCCTTAAAAGAAAGGCTTTTGTTTTTCATTATTATGATTTGGTAAACAGAAAACGTTATTTTGCGTTTTGATTCAAGTTGAAGATAAGTGAATAATAGGTTTATATTGTTGTTTCTTGTTTAGAAATTTAATTTTGTAGATTGAAATTAATTGTAACTGTCAGAATAACTTGAATAACTCTCAACTCTCAACTCGAAAACATAAAATGTTAGTATTCATGTTTAATCCCAAGATTAATGAGTTGCTGAGGGACTAATAAATGACTTTTAACAAGTGCCCTCTTGTTGTATTTTTGACGAGATGATATTTTCATTTTTTTTGGTATACTTTTTTTGGGTAAATCTTTTTAATGAAACTAGTATGCAGCCCGTGCAAAGCACGGGAGAATTTAAATTTGAATTCTTGTAGGCTTCTGATACCAATTTTAAAATCTTTGAGAAGAGTGCACGAGATTTATTTTTGATACTGTAGCATTTACTATAGCTGCTACAGTACTTTTGGAGGTTTTGCTTTTATATGAAAAGTAGTTGATTTTACTCTTGTATTTCATGTACATAATATTCAAAATTTCGGAATGAACGCTTTGCCGTTGCTCATATCCTTATCCAAATTTACTTTTTTTAAATTTATCAATTAGGATGAAAAAGTATATTAGTATTTAGAATAATTAAGGATAAGGTTGAAACCTCAAATCTTACCATTAAAAAAATCAAGAAATTAAACATACTTCCTAGTGTGTCCTAAAGTCCTAACAACAGCTGGTAAGGGACAAAAACATGAACCAAACAGCGCAGAAGCTTGTACCCTACCTTATATTCCTCATACGTACCTGAAATTTCTTTTTTAAAGAAAAAGAAATTTAACCCACTAGTTTATTTACTTACACGCTAGCTTATCCTGTTTTCTTTTTTTAGGCGACCATTACTAGGCTTTTAATTTGTCTTCATGTTTATGGCCTTTTGCTCCACCTAATAGGAATTTAGCCCATCACTTATTTGCACGCAATCTTCACAAAAAAGTTAAACACATTATTGTCTCGTCCAAGTCTCAGATCTTTTCTCACCGAAGCTAGTAAAAAAGTTTGGTATCTCATGTAAACAAATTGATCACAAAGAAGTTTGAACGCATGCTTCCTTCACTCACTAGTTTTAATAAAATAATTATCATCTAAAAGTTAACAATTAATTTAGTATCTCAATTGTTAAAACATTTTCATTGGGACACTCTGCTTCTCACCCGTACACGTGGTCTAATGCCACGTGGCAAAATGGGTAAGGTTCTGGTCACCAACATCCCTCCAAAAGCTACCAAAGAATGCCATGCTACAAACTTTAGTTTAAAAACTTCTTTAATTCCCTCATCAATTGGTCAACTCCGCTAACCTCTATAAGTACTCCCTCCACCTCCCCTTCTCAAGCACACATTGTAAAAAAAACCTATAGTTAGAGAGAGAGAGAGAGAGAGAGAGAGAGACTTGATTTTTTTCATCAAAAAAATTCATTTTGATTCCAAAATCGATCAAACTAGTATCGAAAATGGTATTTCCGATACTATTTCCAAAAATAGTCATGGATTGGTTGCTTTCGCGAAACACATTAGCCAAGAGGGCGAAGCGACAGGGTTCCTTCCATCGCACCAGCTCGAGGTTGCATCTAGTCTCATCTCTGTACCCTAGCGTGACCAAATGCTCACTAGAGGGAAGAGAGTCACAATCCTTTGTTTGTGACTTCCAAACCACTCTCCTAAGGTCTCAATCCTTGTTCCCTTACTTCATGCTTGTTGCATTTGAAGGAGGGAGTTTGCTAAGAGCTTTGTTCCTTCTAATAGTTTATCCTCTAATCTTGGTCCTTGGCCTTAATGAAGGGATTAGCATTAAAATTATGGTTTTTATTAGCTTTTGTGGGCTAAGGAAGAAAGATGTGGAGATTGTGAGTAGGGCAGTTTTGCCTAAGTTTTATTTGGAGAATTTGAATGTTTATTCTTATGAGGTGTTGGCTTCAACAAAGAGGAGGGTTGTGGTGAGTAGGATGCCAAGGGTGATGATTGAAGGGTTCTTGAAGGAGTACTTGGGAGTGGGTGAAGTTGTGGGTGCAAAACTTCAGGTGCTTGGAAATTGTTTCTTCACTGGTTTGGTTTCTTCTGGTTGTAGCTTGGTTGAGAGGAACAAGGCTACTAAGGAGTTGTTTGGTGAGAAGAAGGCTGATGTTGCATTGGTGAGCTACTGCAATCCACAAGATAACCTCTTCATCTCATATTGCAAGGTTTGATTTCTTCTTCCTTATTATTTCCCCCCTAATTTGAGTTCTTCTAGCAAAACTAAGTACAAATTGCCTCTCTTAAATATTGGAAGCATAACATGCAAGTAGGTTATATTTGTCAAAACTATAATTTCCTTTATTAGAATGATTAATTCTCTATAGTTTTCAATTGTTTGATGATATGTAGACATGTTTAGCCATTTCTCACATTGATATGTTGCTTTTAGAGTTTCTAATCCTTAGTGAAGCTACAATTAACACTTCGGTTTTGTTAGCTTTGGGTTATGAAAATGACTAAATATTTTTATATAAAATGTTGTCAAATATAAGGTTCTAGAAATAAATTTATTCTATTTTTTGGAGAGCATTTCTCAATTATTTACATGCATATTTACACTTTTCTTTTGCTAATATAAGTAAAAGTAGTATGGTAAATATTTTTATCTATCACCGAAATTGTATAGTCATAGAATGAAAAGGTAAAGAAGATGAGATCGAGATACTAGAAATCACTCTTTTCTCAAAGCTATAAACAATATGAACAATATGGAAATTAAGGAATATAATTAGCTGACAACATAAGAAACTTTTTTTGCATTCATTGATTAAAAAGAAAACTTCAGGAAAATCGCCAACTATTTTAATCATAATTTCTGCATAGGAACCGTGAGATAAATTTGAAATTTTGAAAATTTTATGTAATAATATTTTACCCTTAAAGGTATTATTTTATTATTGAGATCTCATTTTACAGTCATTTAAAGCATATACACCCGAAGCCTTCGAGATGTGCTTTTTTTTTTTTTTTTGGGTCAAGCTGCAGATAAGAACATAAACATCAGTATGTACATTAATATGAATCATTGATGTCAAAATTAATGGTCCACTGCCATTTGCCTTCATCAGTATAGAAAATTTCTTATATTGTTTGCTCAAAACCAGCATACTTAAATAGAACTTTCCACCAAACTATTCAAATCAACTGGAGCACATTTATCATCACAATAAATATACCTTCACAATATTACTATACACTAACTCTTTCACTTTTTCCCCCTCATTACTGTTGCAGGAACCATACATTGTCACCAAAGAAGCCAGTGGTCCTTCATCAATAATGCCAAGAGACAAATACCCAAAACCCTTAATTTTCCATGATGGCAGGCTTGCATTTCTCCCAACTCCATTATCCTCTCTCTTCCTCTTCCTCTACTTCCCCTTTGGCCTAACCCTAGCCATAGCTAGAGTCCTAATTGGCACTATCCTCCCCTACAACCTAGCCATAAGCCTTGGTCCCTTTTCAGGGTTCAAACTCCAAGTCCACAACCCCCCAACCAAAAACCCTAACCCTAACCCTAAAGGAGTCCTATATGTTTGCAACCATAGAACCCTACTTGACCCTCTCATGTTAACAGCAGCATTGGCTAGACCTCTGACTGCAGTCACGTATAGTTTGAGCCCGGTGTCTGAACTACTATCACCGATCAGAACAGTCAGACTCACGAGAAATCGAGCTATTGACGCACATAAATTGCAAAAACTGCTTAGTGAAGGGGATGTTGTTATTTGCCCCGAGGGGACTACTTGTCGCGAGCCATATTTACTTAGGTTTAGCGCGTTGTTTGCTGAACTGACCGATAATATGGTGCCAGTTGCGGTTGATGCTAGGGTTAGCATGTTCTACGGGACGACTGCTAGCGGGTTCAAATGGCTTGACCCGATATTCTTCTTGATGAACCCGAGACCCGTTTATGAGATAAGGTTTTTAGGGTTGTTGCCGAAGGAGATGAGCTGTGGTGGGGGGTTGAAGGGGGTGGATGTGGCCAATGGGATACAGAGGATGTTGGGGGAGGAGTTAGGGTTTGAGTGTACTTCATTGACAAGGAAGGATAAGTATTTGATGTTGGCAGGGAATGAAGGGATTGTTAATGAGAGGAGGAGTAAGAGACATTGATGGTTAATGTTGCTGTAGAGATTTATTGCATGGATTTGATTGTAATTTTTTTCCTCATTTTTTTTTTTTTTGTTTTTGTTTTTGGATTGTAATTATTGGAATTGTGCGATGGTGGTGATTGAATAATTGTTTGTTTGTAAATTTTTTGTTTTTTGAGGAAGCATTGGTTGTATTTGTTTGTACATTGTAATATTATTTATTTTATTGTTGAATTTAGAAAGTTATTATATAGTCAGTGTTTGTGTGAAAACATTGTAGATCTGTTAATATATGCTAGGATGTGCTTGGTCACAAGTAGTTAGAATGGAATGCAATATAAGATCATGGAGTTCCAATTCCTCAATACTTAACCCGTCATGGGTGACTCGGATAGTTGGGAGGTTCCAATATGACTTCCACAATCTTGGATTTGATTCCAGGCTCAGTTATAAAATAAAAAAAATACTATTCCATTTCAATTTTACACAATTAATTCTCTGTTTTAAGTCAAATTTTCTTTTAAACTCTTAGAAATGGCAACAACATCAAACAGAACATTTATGCTGGAATTTAGATGCAGTTAAAACATTAACATGAGGAAGATCTTATCCAACAGACATATTTTTTCAAGATGGACAGGTTGCAAATTATTAATTATTTTATTTTATTATTTATAATGCATATATATTTCTCTAGTTCTCATCATGGAACACTCAACGAGTTTTATTAGGAACTAAATTGACCGCGTAAAACTACTTAATTAAAAGCAAAATATGATAACCCGAAAGGGTGGCACACCTGGTTAAAGGGGGTGTGCTGTTGGGGGGGAGGAGGCGGGGAACCCGTGTTCGAATCCCCCATCCCTAAAATCCTTTGGGCCAGTGTCTGCCTAATTAACCTCACTCGACACGAACAGTGGACGTAGGTCCCAGGTCCCTTAGGTTGGGGATGAGAATTGGGGAATTTGCGAAGGCCACCATGCCTCGAACCCCGGGTCTCCTCCTCGCCTGCTTTAAGTGACCTGTGGCTGAACCACTGGGATACATCCGAAAAAAAAAGCAAAATATGACATAATAATTATGACCCTTTATCGTCTGAATTAAAAAACTTTTATGAAGCAACAACAAAGGCATTGATGTATATATTTATTAAAAAATTAACACAAATTAAGTTCCACGATCTGACTTAATTAATTTACTACGGAAGTTATAGCTACAAAAACTTTGACTTTCTCTACCTTGGCGCACCTCTCTTCTTCTTTGGTGAACCCCTCACTCAAACATTTTGACTTGAGAAAAAGCATGTTTCATCCTTTATTACTTCTTGGTCTCCAACCTCATCAAGCAATCAACAACTCAACTTCAATTAAACAACTTGAAAGAAAGAGGATTAATTGAATTTGGATACTGGCAGAGGGCATCACCTTCAAATAATAATGGTTGTGGTGCAACTTTTAATATACACAATCTTTCAATTACTTAAGAGGCTGATTAAGCACCCAACTTTTATCCCGATGGCTTAAGAATTTGACTAAAGAGGAAAAAGGGAAGAGGGTCCATTAATTTCCGTGTTAATATATTATGGAACAAAAAGTTAGTAATTAATCAATTTTTATGCACATTACTTGGAGGATAATTAAGCACCTAACTTTTACCATGACCGTTTCTTTCTAGGACCAACCGAAGCGGTTTGAGAGAGAAGGTGACCTAACCGAGACTTGGAAAGGAAACTTGGGCGCTATGCAAACGTGTGCTGGCCTCGCAAGTTGCATGCATGCGTCATGACTTAGATGCGTAATATATATGTGACGTCCAAATATTTGTTGTCTAGGTGGCATTTTATATATTAATTATTTACATAGGATTACTATATATCCATGTGATGATAGACACAACACAAGCCTAGATTTTGTTTTGAGAACAAAATAGAAGGCGTTGCCGCGTGGCTTCAGGGGGTCTAGTATGTGGAGGGACTCGGATAGTAAAGAACTAGTTGTTACCCAGTGCAAGGGATTACATTAATATTCTTGTATGTATATTAGCATTTTGGGTAAAGAGAGAGAGAGGATAAAAATAAGATTTTTTGAAAAGACAGAACAAAATGAATGATTTATAGAAAATTAAAAGATAAAGCATAGGAATTTCCAAGATGTGGGGTGTAGTGGATTAAGATGATAGGGTGGAAAAAAAATTATTAGTTATTAAATGTTAGAGCTCTTAGAATTTGGCAATTGGCGAAAGTATGCAACCAGATTTTTACTTTATTAGTATAGTAAGTATAGTATTGATGCTGAGTAGTGCACCGGTGGTGAGTTTAGGGATTTATTCTATTGGTGTTTTTATATAACTTTTTGGCTCATTAGAAGTAAAAGTAATGACAATTTCATAACTTTGTCCTCATTTATGATGTTCTACCTTAATTCTAGTGGGGTCGTAAATAGCAACTACAAGTAAAAATAAACTAGAACATCTATAAAGTAGGAATTCAGTAGTGTTCTGTGACATCACTTAACACTTTATAGATCTGCCAGTGCACAACATTCTGAAGGTTGTTGATGTGCGAAACGAGAGATGATGTGGAGAGGAGTTGGCTCGGATCGTCTTTGAGCTATAGGGATTCGACGACTAGGTACACGCGAGCACGAACAAACATGTTCAGGGAGCTACGGTTGGGTCGTGGCAGAAGCATTGTTGATGCAAGTTAGATGATTATGCTTGGAAGAAAAATAAACTATAATATGAGAGGCTTTGAGTGTAAAAGAAAAGAGTACTACTGTTAGAGTGTTCGATTTTAGGATTTCCTCTAGCACAAGGGTCTTCCTGTTTAAGACACCAGATTTCCCCTTTAAGGGAGGAGGAGAAAGGGGGGTGTTTGGTTCACTAGTGGTTAGGAATAGGATTAAGAATCTCATTTTTTTTATGGATTCCTATCTAATCTATAAAAATTTGTAGGATAATTTTTTGATGTCATAGAATTTTTGGGAATCCCATTTTTTTACCTTTCTATGTTTGTTTCATAACATGAAATTATAGAATCCCACTTTATAGAACCCCTCCAATTCCTATTCCTTTGTTTTGTTTGGTTTGTAATCCAACTTTATAGAAATTTTTTATGGAGTTTGGATTTTTTTATTCTAAAATAATAAAAGTGTGTCACTTTCTAACCAAAATCCACCCAAACCCATAGGATGTTGAAATCTATAAAAAATCACCACTTTATCAACTTTATAGCTATCAAAATCAATAAAAGTTTTTTGAACCAAACTAAGTTTTAGGATGCCACCAGAATCCGTTATTTACAGTTTTGCCCCTGTCAGATCCAATTCCTACTCCAAATCTATAAAAAGGGTGAACCAAACACTAGCTGAAGATCAATAATAATATTTGTTATCTGAGAGTGATGTGACATGTGATGTCAGGATTGTATGAGATACATGTGGACGTTGTCCCTTGGAGAAGGTGTCTAATAGTGAGTTGTGCAGTCAGCCACATATCTGATTGCAGTCGCACATATCCCGCAACTAATTAATTTGGACTAAGTGATGGGTATGTCTTCAGGGTCTGAGGCAAAATGGGCTGAGGTCCTCCACGAAGATGCATTAACAAGTTTGAATTTTAATAAGCTACTACAAGAAGGATTAGATTACCATACATTTAGTTTAATAATAGATCATGTAGTGAAACACGTGTATATATTCAATGCTTCCAGCCTTCCACGCGTCTTTAGAGTTTTCAGTTAAGCGCGGCTTAGATGAGAATGGTGTATAAAATGTGACGTCTAATTATTGCCCAAGTGGCACTACATGAATAATTTATCTTGGAACTGTTATAGATAAAAACTTTGGTAAATTGTATTTATCTCTCCCGAAGTATCAAAGAGGGAAACTTGCATCCAAACCCCAAGCTAAATTTCCAAACTTTAAACCAAGGCCACAATTAATGGGATTAAAACGGCCCATTCTATGCCAGCCCATGAAAAATAAATAAATAAATAAATAAAGGCCTTCATTAGCCCAGCCTAATAAAAACTAAATGAAAAACAATATTAGCCTATTTTCTTAACTTGAAGGGTTAACTTTGTTAGTATGTTAGGTTAGTTTATTTTAATCATTATGGTCATTTTTTGTGTCTAGGAATAATAAAGATTATGACTAATTTCTTTATAAATAGAGGAGCTATCTCTTAATCTATCTAAATAGGTGAATTTTTAAATCCCTCGTTTTGAGGGGTTAACTCATTTTAACCCTTCTAAGGGATTTATAGGTCTTTCTATTTTTTGTGTGTAGTAAATTATGACGGGTTAACTCAATTTATACCTTATATAATTTTTTTAATGTTTGATAGGCTAAGGAGGGGTTAACTCTCCTTAATCCCTCACTTAACCCTTAGTCAAATGGCGCCTATAAGTTCTCGACATTTGTTAGGACGTGTTTGGAAAATTCTCAAAATGGAACTAGGGAACTCTGGTTGAGAAAAATGAAGTCAGTTTTGATCCAGTCTTTTCTAGATTAAAAAAAATCCAAAAAAACTAGTTTTGCTTGGGTCCACCTTCTCCTTGAATCAAAACAGAACCAGTTTAGCTTAAAACTGGGCTATGACCAATTCTAGTGTTGAGGAGTATGGTGAGTTTGGATAACTCTTTTTAAGAAGGGGAGGGGAGGGGAGGAGTTGAGAAAGTTACAATGCAAACCACCCAAAAATTTATATTTGTTCATATTTTTTAATAAGTGAGGGGAAGTTGGGATGGCTAAAAAGAAGCAAATTTTCTCAATTTCCTAACCCTCTACAAAGCACTGATTGGAGAGGGAAGAACTAAGTTTTAAGTGATCTTTTCTTAAAATTCTACGATTATTCCTAAATTGGAGTTATATTTGTCATGTAGTTTCCATCATTTCCTATTTCCTACTCTAAACAAACGCAAATCAATGAAATCATAGGACACCCATAACTTCTGCTAGTTGTATATCGAAACACAATTAGTTCTACCACACATCCTTCCTTTCTACTCCCTCCCTTTGGGAATGAATATAATCATTCCATTCTCCTATCCTCTTTTGTATCCAAACCGACGGTTAAACTTTGTTTGACAACCCAATAAAAACAAGGCAAGACTTGTATTATTCCTTAATCCGACTAGAGTTGATCTAGAAAAAGAAGGTGGATCAACCTAGCTTTAGGGGCTAAAATGACCTACGAAAAGCTGGGTTAGAGTTGACCCATCTTTTCCTGTTGATGTCAAAAGTTTAGTAGTGGGATTTGGATTTTGAAGAATTTAGAGTCCCTTAATCTCCTTTAATGGCTGATTGCTAAGCCGGAGAGAGTCATGCACACAAGCAACACGTTATATAGTATTTCATGAATTTGCTATACAATGTAGGTTCCAAGATAAGATATTTTACTTGTAAATCCAAAGGCTTATTCTTATTTATTTTCAAACCCACCCACTTCTGAAAAGAATTTTAACCTATAAACACAAAGTTTAAGCTCTATTTATTTTAAACTCACTTCCAAGATTACTTTTAGACTCAAAGTACTATAAAAATTATTTTTAACTCACTAAATTTGACATATGGTTTAAGTTGCTATATTTTACTTTAACTTGCTATATTTCTTTTCCAAGTGATTAGGGATGTGATGTATTAAACCAAATTCTTAGATCATTATGTTTAGGATTTTACCATCATAGCGGCATAGTGAACTGTAGATAGGTTTTTTTTCCTTTATGCCCTAAGTTTTAACATCATTTATTTCTAAAAAGGCTTTTTCCCTATAAACCCAAACTTTTAAACCCAACCCCCACCCCACCCCACTAAAAAAAATTATTTTTAAATCTACCTACTTTAAAAATCACTCTTGTACTAGCAATTTCCTATACAAGTAAGTCGGTTTTTTTAATCTATACTTTTTAGTTGTGCCTTGTGAGTGGCTAAGTATACAATGTAATTTTAAACCAAATAGTTAACAAAATTTATCCTCATTTAATTTTAAATTCACCCACTTCCTAAAAGGATCTTCTGCATATATGCTTGAAGTCTTGCCTTCATTTATGTTTAAACCTACCATACTTTCAACTTCACTCTGGAACCCAAAATACTCCTTCAAACTAATGTTAAACCACTTTATATTTCAGTAGTTTGGTATACATTATAAATTTCTATATTTTGTTATAACTTCATATATTTTTGTTCTAAAGCATTAGGAATGTAATGTATTTTTGAACCAAGTGTTCAGACTATTTTTTGAACTTTATCACAGTAATAGTGTGACACATAAAGAGATTGACTTTTAGCCTATAGACCTAAAATATTATCCATATTTATTTTTGAACTCACCCAATCTCTAAATTTTTTTTGTCTATAAACTCAAGTTTTATGCCCGTTTATTTTTAAATCCACACACTTCCAAAATCACTCCTACACATGAAATATTCGATCGAATTATTTTTAAATTTATTTTACATTTTAACAGCTCGATATATAGTGTAAATCATTATTTTTTTGCTATTAATTAGTATATTTTTGTTCAGGTAAAACGACCAAATTGTTATTTTTTGTAATCCCCTCAACCCGTTTGGTATTAAAAGTTTCTTCAATCACTTTTTAATATTAAAAGTCAACCAAAAGTGCACATAGACCTATTTTTTCACCATCAGACCAATTGTACACGAGTAAGTAGCATGTGACCTCACGTGATGTAATCTTTAGCGTGTTAGAAGGCTGAAGTGGCTATTTTTAGATGACATCAAAGGATTTTAGATGAGAAAGCAAAGATTTAAGTGGGAGAGATCAACTAACCCTAAAATAGCAAATACCAATTTGGTAATTTAACCCATTTTTATTCCAATTGTTAGATACAGTGTATTTTTAAATCAAATATTTAAATTAATTTTTTTGGTTGTCTCTATAGTAATGCCGCGGCATCGCACGGGTCAATTTTGCTCGTATTATTCCTTAATCCAACCAGAGTTGATCCAGAAAAAGAAGGTGGATCAACCAGGCTGTAGGAGCTAAAATAACCAGCGGAAAGCCGGGTTAGAATTGACCCATCTTTTCCTAAACACAAAATAAACTAATATTGAATCGGGTGTGGAGATCAGGTGTGGAGATTGCCAAACAGCACCTTAGATATTGCGAACAGGTGCGGGCTGAGTTATATTGGGATACGTCATACCTGTCAACCCGATTTACCCGTTAATTAAGTGGGTGAATACGGGTCAACCTTATACCATATATGACCCGACTCATTTAAATCCCCAAATTTCCCCGTTCCCTCAACACAATAAACAATCCTCACGGCAAAGATCGGGGCTTTCAGTTTCGATCTCTGCGGCGGCGAGAGAGGCGGCGAGCGGCGGTGATTCTCCTGGAGCCGGGTAAATCTCGCCTCTCTTGGATATCCAATCGCGTTAAGGTATTAAATCGAAGAAATTTCAAGTGGGCCTTTACTTAATTGCATTCCCATTAATTTATTAGGTTCTAAGTCTGTAACTTAGAGATTTGTAACTTTTTGAGTGTCTTTTTAGGTTACATTGTTTGAGCTTGTAAATATGAGAGGCTGTTGGGGGTTTACTTCGGGTATCCAATTTAGCAACTTTTTCTTAGGATTTCATTGTCTTGAGTGTTTTTTTGTTTTCCATTTGCTTAGATTTTGGTTTTTAACGGAGAAATTTCAATTTTTTACGATAGTAATTGCATTCTAGATGAGTTTTATGTCATTTTCTGATAACTTCTCTTGTCTGCTTATTGGTTATTCGAAATTGAGCATCATGATGTCATTTTGGAGTGAATTTATTGGGTTTATAAGTCTGGAACTGAGAGGTTTGTATTGAATTCGATGAAAAGTTGCTATCTTTTTTGGAATTCAATAGATGCGACTAGCTGTTGTTTGCTCATTATCTTTCTTGGATCATAATTTGATTAATTTCCTGATACTGTTTTTGTAAATTTGAATGAATTGTTAGATCATATCTATTATTGCTTATATTCGAGTAGTTGACCCCAAAGATTTGGATTAAGACTTATGCGGTTTATTGCAACTTCTTTTTTTTGGTAATTTTATAGATTCCTCAAAGCCCAGAAGAAATTGTAGTTCTCGAATTTTTCTAAGGAGTAAAAAGAATATTAAACTATAACATGTTGAAGCCTGAAGGCAGGGGGCAGAGCAGGCTTCTTCTTTCTCTTTCTAATATATTTGGGTTTATTATTAGGGTCATTGGTGTTTTCGCTCCCTATGAGTTTATCTTCTTCTTGCTCTTGTCTTGCTCCTCCTTGGTTTACTCCTCCTAGCCCATGGCTCAAGAGGAACTCCAATCCTAATCTCCTCGCTTCCAGATTCCAAGTTTTCCAGTCCTCCCCTTCTCGATTTCGTGATTACAAGACGAAACAGCAGCAGCTGCTGGTGAGTTTGTTGAATTTTGTTCTCCCCTTGTTCATTGAAAAGTTTGTAAAAAAAAGTCTTGTTCTTTTTGTGCAGAGAAGGAGAGTAGATCGGGTGTCATGCTTTAAGGACGAATTCGAGTCGTCTTCCAACAATGATAGTCTTGAATTTATTGATCTGCCTGAAACCTTAGAGAATCCAAAGCCACAGTCGAATGCAGAGAAGACTTGGATTTCAAACATTCAGAAGGTGAATTGTTCATTGATTTCTTGCTTCTAATCCATTCCAGCTTTCTGAAGAGAAAAATGTTACTTTGTTTTTGGGTTCAATACAGAATACTTTACTCTTCTGATAAGATTTCTGAAGTATTGGCCTCCTGGAAAAATGGACAGGAGCTCATGTTCCTCTTTATTACTATAGCAGCATGTTGTCCTGATCGGCCTTTAAATATTTCAGTTCTTTTTTGTTTCATTATTTGATTGAACACTTATTCAATGATGGACAGCGGCTTATTGGTATCGTCTGCTTAAAATCTAACCTTGATTGGTCAACAAATTTCTGAAAGCATTCGGCAAGTAGATAAGGGATAGAAGCTGCTAGTTTCATATCAGATGTCTGATAATGCACTTTAGTCTCGTCATGCATGTAAACGCGATTATTTATAGTATTAACTGTTAAGAATATGAATTACAATGTCAATTATAAATGGTTTTATTCCGTACATAATATCAAAACCTACTCAGCGATTAAGTAAAAGAGAATTAATATAAAAGACTTTAACCACACCTTAAGATATTAACCAAGGTGACCTACTATCTACCCCCAAAAGAGAGATCTTTGGTAACAGAAAATTCAGTTTTGTTTCCTACCCATATAAGCCAACTTGATCTAGGGGGATATGTGTTGATGAAAACCCCCGATAAACTGCAATTATAGCAAGTAGTAAGTACTGTAGTAGACTACAAATTTCTGCTAGTTTCTGGGACAGCTTGAGTGCGAATTTAGCAAGAGATCATCTGAAAGGTTGTTGCTTTTCCTTTGAGAAAAAGTCAAGCTCCAATCAAGATGCTCACGAAATGAAGGAGATAGGGACAAGCAAGGAAGAGGTCTTGGTGTGTGTGGATCCAAACTGATGATTAGTAATCCGTTTTTTGGAGGTTATTAGTTGTTACGATGTTTGGGAAATTTTTAGAGATCTTTTGATGCAATCCCATTAGAGTATGGGCCCTAACTTGGTCGGGAAAGGAGTAATTTATCTCTATAAATAGAAGGGTCTTGATTGTAGGAAAAACCAAAAAGATGTCACCCTCAAACCATAAAGTTGAAAAAGTAATCTGCTTGAGGAATTAAACCCCATGCCTAGACTTGTAATTGACTCATTGTCAAATCAGGATATGTATCATGCATCATTTTTACATATCATATCATGCCTTGTATTATAATTGTAAGATAAATAAGTTATGCATACTAGTTGAGTAATTATGTTATAATTATAAGTCATGAGAATGCACAAATTTAGAAGGTAGTTATATAGTCAAGGCTAAAAACAAAAAAAGACAGTCTATTGACCATTGTTATAAAAAGCAGTCTGGGTGCCCGCCTAGGCCTAAGAAGTACTTAGACCGTCCGCCTAAGTCTTGAGAATGCTTAGGGGATGGGCCGCTTACGCAGACTCCACCTCATAAAAAATGGGTGTATTGCTCACTTACGCATAGTAACAAATGAAGAATATAGGTCAAGTCAATATGGACTAGATCAAAACTCCATATCCAAGTCCATCTTAGGTAAACGACAAGGATAAGATTTTGAATCTTTTGAAAAAATTCATTCCTTTCTTGATGATATGAACGTCTATGTGCTACTTAAGCTTTTGCCTAGGTGCTAGGTTCATGGTCCGGCACCTAGAAGTGCTTAGCGCTTTCTAAAACATTGTCAATGACTATATTAGACTATTATAAAAGGATACCAAATAATTCAACCATATAAATATAGACAGAATTAATTTTATGAATACAACTTGCTATATCATTTTCACAATTAAAACAACAAAACAAGCCTATCGAATATCACAACCATCCTCGATAGGTTCACATTATCATGTCTTTGAACCTGATATTCATTTTCTTCATTTTAATCTTTGTTTAACAAAGCCCCTCCTCTTCAGTACCTTCTTTCTCTTTTTTTCCCCTTTTGTCCAGTGACATTTGAATTTCTAGGTTTTATCAATAATTATTAATCAGCAAAAGCACAAAAACATTTTCAAATACTTGAAAAATAATAATTAATAATTAGATTGTTAATAATTACTTTAACTTAAAGTTGTATGTAGCTATTCTCTTAGTTTCTTTTTGGATAGCACCAGCACACTTGGTCCTTCAAGTTCAAAGCCCTTATTGATATCCATGAAGGAGTTCACATTTGGTAGAGATGGTCCTCTCATCTCTTGGTCACTTTATCATTGATTCCATATGCAATAGGTAAATAGAATCATAAGCCAATCTGTTCCTTCCCTCTTCATTTGTCTCATTTCCAATTGCAAATTGTCCTTAGAACTGCTGGTTTATGAAAAATGCAATTGCATTTAAAATTACAAAAAGACAACTCTAGTTATAGTTGCAGCCATTCGTTTCGCTGGAACTGAACTTTATGACAGTTGCAATTGCAAACACAGGCCGCCTTTTGCAAAAACAGCATGTAGTCAATTTGGTCACGAATCATTTGTGGAAAATGCCGCGTGTTGAAACTATAGTTGCATATTGACTGTGGTTACAACGAAATAGACAAGCGCAACTACCATTGCATTTGTTCTTTCACAAATTCTAGTGGTAGTTGTAGATACACTTTTCTGTGAACGAACATACTCATTGTAAAAACCCTACTACAAAGTCATAGTTGTCCCAAATTATTTCTCAACTCCTGTAGGATTAAAAGTCTCAACACTTGAATTACTTATTTGAACCAAGAGTTTAGGGATTGGTTTTGTTCAATAGTGAATGAGAAAGGAAGATTGGAAATGGCAATTGATTTGTATGTTTGTATCGAATTAATAGGCGCTTTTGCTTGAATATTATCCTTTGTCAAAAGACTAGATCTGATTTGGAACTTGGAAGTTGCAACTTTGTAATTAAACCTAAAAATCTTTCTAAATGGGGTTGAGAATGTATTTTAAGTCAAATCAACCCATCATTAATTAATGCATATCATAAGACATGGATTGTAGCATAAGATACATTGATCCAACAGATATATCTATAAGATATGAATAAATTTGTGTGTGTATCATATGAAATCATTATATATATATATATATATATATATATATATATATATATATATATATATATATATATATATATATATAGCTCTATGAACTTAAGTTCATAATGAATAGTGGTGCACCAACTTTTCTAACCACTCATCTTGTTTTGGGATCCGTGAAAGATATAAAGACTACTTTGAGATTTGTGCATCACAAATCTCAAGGCAAGATGAGTGGATAAAAAAGTTGGTGCACCACTATTCATTATGAACTTAAGTTCATAGAGCCTTGCTCTATATATATATATATATATATATATATATATATATATATATATATATATATGAGAAAAAATGAGTATCTTTGGTACTAAGGATAAAAATGGTCATTGGTATCATAAGACATGGATTGTAGCATAAGATCTATGTTGCATAGATACGGGTAAGGGTACGGGACACGGCAAATTTGTAAAAAGTAAGGTACGGGGACACGGTTGTATATATATAAAATAATTCACTTTAGATCAATATTGAATTAAATACCTATTACATTTTCTACAATTATTAACAAGAAAATACTTACATATAAGAAATAGAAAGTTATTTTTACTTCAATTAACAATTTAGAACTAAAACAGTCACCTATATAAACAAATACAAGCATTAAAAATAATTTATAATTCTAATTTATTTTAGAGATGAGATTGAATTAGTTTCAGATTCTTGAGTATTTAAGAAACAACTAATACGCATAATAACATAATCAACAAAATAACAATTAATTTTGGTGCAACGACAAACTGCTTTACAAAAGAGATGTTATAGAGGAACAATATTTAAAAAAGGATGTAGTTGGATTCAGAAAAATTGGAGTATTTAAAAAACTCTAAAAACAAACTTAACCCCCTGCCCCCCCCAAAAAGGATTCAGAAAAATCCAAACCCCCCCACCCTCACAGAGGCTCAGTTCTTCAGCTGCTCAAAGGAAAAAGGAGAAAAAATTTAAACAAAACCCTAAAAACCCTAAAAGTCCAAATTCGGAAAAATTAGTTGCCTTGTCTTCGAGCAGAGGCGTTGATTCCGTCGTCGAGGTGCTGATTCAGTCGTCGAGGCGCTGATTTCCGTCGTCGAGGCGCTGATTCCGTCGTTGAGGTCCTGCTTTCCGTCGTCGAGGGCTTGAAATCAGTCTTCCGTCGTCAAGGCGCTGCTTCCGTCGTCGAGGCGCTGCTTCCGTCGTCGTCGTCAACCTTCGGTTTGATGGGTTCTAAGGTGGGAAGGCAGAGTCGGGGTTGGAAGATGAAAGGGACTGGATATTTTAAGACCGGGTTTGGGTTATTGGGCTCAAGTAGCAGACCCGATTGACCCATTCTTCAAATTTCCTGTTTCGGAGCTTTTTTTCCCTCACACGTGCGTGAAGCGAAAATTACCGTGTCCCTGCCGTTTGGGTGCGGATCCACACCAAAACGCATTCACACGCACAGACCAAAAATCCCGTGTCGGTATCACAAGATAAGATACATTGATCCAATAGATATATCTATAAGATATGAATAAATTTGTGTGTGTATCATATGAAATCATATATATATATATATATATATATATATATATATATATATATATATATATATATATATATATATATATATGAGAAAAATGAGTATCTTTGGTGCTGAGGATAAAAATGGTCATTGGTAGTTAGTGGACGAGAAGTGCCCACATCACTACCAAGGACCAAATTTGGTCTTTGGTACTATGAGGATATCCATATTCCTCTCCATATAAATAACTTATCAAAAATATTGACAACAGCGATCAAGTCATCAAAAGAATAGCGAGTAAGATAATTGAAAGAATAAAACATATTCTATCATTGTCTGCTACTGAGTTCTTAATACAAATAAGATGAAATCCCAAAGTGCTGGACTCCTAGTATTTAATTATATTGGTTGTATTATTCTCTCTTTCCCTCTTTGATCGAATGTCTAACCCATTGGCCATGTAATGGGAGATGGTGCAGTTTGGACCTTTGGAAGGTGGCAACATCAAAAAAGAAAGAGAAAAAATAAAAGAAAATTCAGAGGCAGAGGGAGGGAGGATTAGGTTTTTGGAATAACTCGTTTTGTATCACACCAGTTTCAATGGCAGTTTTGTCTCACACTTGGATTAATGGCTTCTCAATTAAGTCTCACACCTTCAAAAACTAGGCTTTCAGAAACTAGTTTTTTATAGGTTTACACGAAACTGATCACTTAGAAACTAATCCTTAATAAGAAAAAAATTTAATCACACTAAAAAAAATTCTTCACTAATACACTACCTCTATAGATAAAGCTATAATAAATTTTTTTATTAAAATAAAAAAACCCAATAGTGAAAGAAGCTTTATCCATCTTTTTGTTCTACTTTGTTGATTTTCCAAGCAAAAGTCATCCTACATAACATTAAATCTCTCCGGATTGGGAAAAACTCGATTTTGAGTTTTGAAATTGGATATCATGAAACTTCGAAGCATAATAAGCTGAAGTTGATTGCATCTTTGCTGTCGTTGAGCAAACGTCCTCAAAGATTAACCTGCAAAATCAAATATGAAAATCCGTAATGATGTCAATCTTGATGTCGTGATGGTACTGGTGTAGCATCATAACCTATACCGTTTATGGAACTTGTGAAATCTTAGACATTCCTTTTATGGAGCTTCTCGAGTAAGAGTTAGAATTATACCTCATATATACCATTTAATGGAAATACCTGGATGATGACGGTGTCAGTTATGGGGTATTAACAGGAGCACAAAATTTCCTGTGTATATCGACTGACTCCATAATATATCCAATGGCAATTTTTTCTCTTTTTTACTAAAGATGATCATAAGCTGCAAGATCTTAACACTAGGACACTTGCCGATAGCCAAACAAGGTATGTAGTTCATATTTCCACTATTTAGTAGATACCTAAAACTTTGCAGTGGGTGGATTATAGGAATTTCTATGTGGTTTCTATAAAAAGTCCTGCAATTCACTTTTATATATCTAGCTACCTTAAGTGCAAATCATTAGTATACTACTTTTCACTTATAATTGATCCCTCTTTTGCTACTACTCTCCTGTTGAAAACCCTTTCTTTCTTTTCTCTGCTCTTTAGAATAACTTCTCTCCTAATTTTTTCCTTCTGATTTTATGTTTTTTCTAGGGAGACTCTGATTGCTTTTAATTATCTAATCTAGCAATTTATTGTTGTAGGGATTCAGTGAATTTTTCACATTACAAAAGGAACGTTGGACAGTCCCATGGACAGCCGAAACCATCGTCCAGGTAAGTCTTCTCTTGTGCCAGGATTATCTTGTAACTAATTGTATTGAAGATGGGTTAATTGTGGATAGACCTCCTGCGCTATTGCCAAATTGCAGATAGGCCCCTGAACTTTTATTGTTGCAGATAGATCCCTTGGATTCTCAACTCCGTAAGTTTCACGTTAAGATTGACCTTCATAAACTGTGAAACATACGAGTTTCTTGAACTGATTTACGAGTTTCTTGAACTGATTTACTTACTATAAACTCACATAATGGTCAATACATATAACTAATTTAAATGGGAAAACCAATGTAGCTGAGAATCCAAACAATAGAAGCACAGGGGGTCTATCCTCTAACCCATTGAAGGATAACAGTCAGAGTCATGAACATGGTATCAGTAAAATGTTACAGGTAATGCTTCTATGGATTGCTTCCTTTTGGTTCGTCGGCTCCTGGATAATCCCTTTCCTAGCTCACACTGCTGGTTTCAGTAAATCTTCTCTAACCCACAGAGGCCAGGCCCTGTACAGTCTCCTCACGGACATAGCTGAAGGCCTCGCCGGAGTCGCTATCCTTCACAGGTGTCTATCAAGATTTCGACCTCTTCCCTCAGGGTGGTTTGAGTTTAGCCTCAAAGGCAATTGGCCCGTTGATGTATTATTGGGATGCCTCCTCTTCCCTTTAGTGAACCTGTTATCCCAAATTAACATCAACATAGTTCCCGTTCTCCCTGCTTCCCCTTCGGTCGGTATTTCTAGTGTCGAGCAGTCAATTGTTGCTCGTGATCCTGTTGCCATGGCTCTTTATGCTGTGGTTGTCTCTGTGTGCGCTCCAATCTGGGAGGAGATTGTGTTCCGAGGATTTCTTCTGCCGTCGCTTACGAAATACATGCCTTTGCCTTGGTCTATTATGGCTAGTGCTGTGGCTTTTGCGCTGGCGCACTTTAATGCACAACGGCTGTTGCCGCTGGTGTTTCTTGGTGTTGTGATGGGATTTGTGTTTGCGAGATCCAGAAACTTGCTGGCTTCGATGCTCTTGCATAGCTTATGGAATGGGTTCGTGTTCTTGGATCTCATGAAGTGACAATGCAACTGTATTTGAGTCATTTTGGCATTCTTATTGTTACTGTCATGTTGTTGTATTTTTACTTGGTTGTTTTCATATTACTTAATTGGCAAAGGCCTTGCAGGCATGTAGAATTAACTTGATTATGTGAGAAAGAATAGTAACTAACACCATTTGTAGAATTAACTTGATAATGTCAGAGAATGTAATGTTCATCAATTCTGATTAATGCCTTTTTCTCTCGTGGTCTTAACATCTCGTATGGTACGCAGGGATCGTGTTAGGTGAGAATGGAATGAAATAAGGAATAGAATGGAATAAGCGTGGGAACGAAAACTCATTCTCATTCTCATATTTGAGTGCGATTAGAGAATGAAGTGAGAATGACAATCTTTTTTATTTTTTGTATGGATAATTAATAAGTAAACAATGTGCTATTTCAAAATTTTGATTCTCACTTAAGTGGGAATGATCTATTCCTACCATCTCAATGGGACTGCTTATTTCTAGATAAAGTGAGAAAGAATGAGAAGCGAGAGTGAACATTCTAGCTTCTAAAAAGATGTGGTTGGTATTTATGAATGAGAAGTGAGAATGAACATTCCACTTCTATCCATTCCTGCACACCAAACGAGGCGTAAGCTTTCGATATTGACGAAAACCAATTAGAAGAAGCTCAGCAAAGTGATCTGGTACAAAGGGAGAATGCCTTGTGTAAAAATGAGTTTAACAGCCTTCCACGAGAGGAATTGTATCTTGAAGATGAGTTTATGAAACTTGGAAATCAACTTTAGAGTACCACTTGTTTATTGTGATTCTATCTCTTCTTTCTTTTAATATTTTTTTTATAGAAAACAGTCTATTGTATTTTAAATTTACAAGTTTTTTACCCCCATCTGAAATAGTGTTTACTGCTGGTTGTTCTGAATTTTCATTAAGTATTTTGTTTAATCTTTCCTTTTATGTTAGAAAGTTTGTAATTTGAGACAATAATGAGCTGTGTGTTGTGTTTGCTTGTGTTGTAATGTGTATAATCTTTCTATCATGTTGTCCATATTGAGCTTCATATACTATAATCAACTTGGTTTCTGAAATTCAGTGATTAGAGAATTAATGTCTTGAGCATCATGATGTAATTAGAGTTTGTTTTCTGGTGTCATTGCTTAGATATATCTCATTTCTGATACGGAAATTGATATCGTTTATCGGTCATTTATTTAAATGTCTGTAGAATCTATTAATTCTCATATGGTATCTGAACTCATGTGCTTCACCACCAAAATACAGCTCATTTTACTATAGAAGTTATTGAAAAGTTGGAATTGATAGGACAAGAAACTATGAGTTTTTCATAATCTATCAAGACACCAAAATAAGACCATATTAACATCTCTTGTTACAATACATCATCATTATTTCTATCTGAGTTTAATTCTATTCTGACGCACCAAAATAACACACCATAAACTTTGTATCCTTTCTGTGCATGTTATTGTTTGCTTGTTATGTTTGTCCATATTCATATCTTTTAAACTTTTTTCGCAGGTATTCCTCAAAGTAACAAGAAATTTAGTGCATCCTCTTGATAAGTTACCTACAAGTTCAATCACCAGTACCTAAATCTTATTCCTCCTCCAGTTTTATATACTTAAACACATTATAACTTTAAGAATTTCAAGGGTATTAGCTTTTTTAAACTAATTCCAGGTTTGTATAGATCTTGCAGATCTACATTGCTAATAAGCTGAGCAACTACATCTAGTGCCTGGAAACTGTAACATCCCATATAATAGTGTCCCACATCGGAAGATGATGGGGAATTTGAAGTGTTTATAAGATAATCCAAAGGACTCAAGAGCAACAAGTGCTAGTGCTTTTTAACAATGGATTTAGCCAAACAACAAATTGCTCTCAGTGGGTCCCACGTCTTACTTCACTCTCCTGGGGCTCACGGGCCATCAAAAAGTTTGCTGTTATTTTTTTAAAAATTTCATTAAATTTTTTATTTGCGTCTAGTTTTATGCTAGAGATGTTTAATTTGGATATGATGTTTCTTTTTTTTTTCGTGTGCCTGTTTGTTACCTAGCGTTTAATTGGCCTAAATTGAGATTCTCATACTTGTGAGTTTTAATCTTGGATCGGGATCCTTTCCAATTAGGTGTTTATTGGAGAGTGTTCAATTACTCCGATCATTATTCTTTATTCTAATTTCAACGGGAGATGAATCCATGTAGGACTCTAAATATTATCTTGAAAACTACTATTGTCTCTAAAACCACTATTGTGAAAACCGGTATTATGATAGTGGAAATCCTACGTGACTCCATCTAAGCCGTTGGAATTGAATTAAATAGAAGATAGAGATCGGAGTAATTGGATACTCTCCCATTACCACCAAATTAGAGAGAATCCGAATCCTTTAATCTTTTACTCTTCAGAGCTTGACATCCTTCATTTTTGGACAATTTTCTCATGAAAACAATATTAAATTTCTTGAATGGATGACAAGCTAGTTGAGCTACAGATGGTGATCACCAAATGGATGATATGAATATAGCTGTTTCTTTTGTGCTAATCTTATTTAATGAAGGTGGATAGGGCCCAAGAAACTTTATGGCCAGTCCTCTATAGTTGAAGATTTTTATTTTTAATTTTATTTTCATTTTCCCTCCTATCATCTTTTTGTTCGTCTATTGTGTGGTTGGAGAAGACTTTACATATGGTAAGGTAAGGTTAGGCTATTTACTCTAATTGTTTCAGTTAAAACTGAATGTCACTTCTAATTGTTGAGATGTGATGTGTTCAAACCAAAGAAGGATCCATAAGGACGAGAGTTTCATAATAAGCAGCCGAAATCCTCATATTTTTAAAACAATTATTAAGCAAATAAAGAGAGATTGTGTTTAGCTTATGCATTGAATCCTGATCACCTCGTTAAACGCAACGGATCATATGGCAATCAGTACTTTCTAGTATTTCTAAATCTTCATATTTTGAAATTAGAATTCTAAACATATTTCAAGTTTTTGGGACCTTCACACACGGATTGTTATCCTCTCAAATTAGATAGTAATTGGAAAGAACCTAATTATCACTATTCTTACAATGTATGCCAATTTTCAAGGACTATGATGAAGTCAGAGGATGTCTAATATCTCAATAGCAGTTTTCACAATAGTGATTTTAGAGGCAATGATGGTTTTCAAAATAATAATTGGGATTCCTATATGGCTTCATCTCGGATGAATCCTACTTCACTTTTGATAATCATGATTAAATGCCTTAAGTATATTTTTTAATAAAAAAAATATTTTTTTGAGGAATCAGTAATGATTCTATTACATAGCATCAAGGAGAATTTGATTATAGATAAAGTTTGGACCATCTTAGGTATCCGAGAAGGAGATGCATTTATATATGCAAGCATATTGAGCTAAAATGTGTGCACAAGAGTTACCCGACCGACGAACATGACTAACATAAGAAGAATTGAAAGTCTTAAATAGAGACCAACATTCGCCGAAGATTGATGACAGTGCAACATGAGCACAAGGTCTAAACAATTAGATTCCAAATAATATTCAACCAACCATGAGTAAGGGCGAGGTGAAGGCCAGCAAGTAAGGCTTGAACTTCAGCTTCAAAGGCAGTAGAGTGAGCCAAAAAGTGCAATATGAGATAATATGGTGGCCAAGATGATCACAAACAATAATCCGAACGACAGCACAATTAATCTTGGAGGCTACATCAACATTAATTTTTACCACGTTAAGTGGTGGTGCTGACCAAGAAGAGGGGAAGCAGATCTTGAAGAGTGATCTAGAAGTCGTCATGCCCGAAGAATACAAATGAGTATAAACCTCTACGAGAGTAAGTGTAGCTATACGAGAGTAAGTGTAGCTATCGGAGATGGTTTAGAACCCTTGAATATAGCATAGCATCTGACTTTCCAAATGAACCAACAAATGGTTGCTGCAAACACTATACCAGGAACATTAAAGATTGGAGAATTGTAAGGGAATTTCAACCACTGATCCAACCAAACAACCAAGGAGGGGGTCTTACATATGACTTGAGACCAAATACGTTGAGAGTACTAACAAGTGATTAGGAGGTGGTCCAAGGTCTCATTCTCTAGGCCACACAAGGGGCAAAGGGGATCAGTCGACATGCCATGCTTCACCAAAATGTCTTTGGAGGCAAGCCCATTGTTTAAGGCTCTCCAAGTGAATATTCTCACGTGAGGTGGAATGGCTTTAACCTTAAGAATTTTTATGACAGTCCTTCTCACAGAGATAGGGGAATTTTCAAGCGGGAGAGTTTGTCCATCCAAAGAAGATTGTAAATAACTTTGGTAGTGAAGGAGGGGGGTGAAAACTTCTTTCCAGACAAGAAGGTCATCTTGTTGATCGAAATTCTGAAGTCTACGAAGAATGGGCGTGCAAATGGTGGCCTTCGTCTTGACATGGTCGAAACTTGTAGAGATGAAATCAATATTCCAAGAGTTCGAGGCAACATCGACAAGGTCCGCAACCATGGAGATATTGAAAGGGGGAACATCCGGTTAGGAGATGAGAGATGACTGATTCACAAACCAAAGATCATTGAAAATAGATATGCTACAAACAACCCAACTTAATCAACTTCCTACCATTCAAAATGATGTGCCGCATAGCAGATGCGGATAGTTTGGCCAATGTGCACCAGAAATTATTAATTTGGAGGTATTTATCGGATAGTATATTGGTCTAAATAACCTCCTTGTCGTTGACGAACTACCATGTAAGTTTGCTTTGAAGCACCAAGTTCGTTTCCTGAGCGCTTCGAATCCCTAAACCGCCCTAAAAATGTTAGCTATTTGAAATTAGTTCCTCAAATCAAGGAACTTGCTATTAGAGCCCCCAATTTTAAGTTATTTGGGTATTGGGTTTTTTGGGGATTACGATTCCCTTAAATTACTGAAGTGACCATTAGGCCCCCCATTTCTTAAGTTATCTTGAAATTACTCTCTAATCTCTCTTTTATTTCTTAATATATAATGAGAAATTGGTGGTATACCCAAAGTCTCCACGTGGCAGTTAGAGAGAAATCTAAAGTCACCGTGTGATATTTAGTCGAAATTTAGGGATAAGTACTCCTTTTTCCAATTAATTTATGCTAGAGATTTCATTAGTGTTGAATTTGAAATTCTAATTGACATCAAGATTTATCAATTTTCTAGATGATATTTTTACAGCAATTATTTTTTAGACCTTTCAATTTTCTTAAGGGTAAATTTCACATAACCTCCCTGAACTTTGAGAGGGTTTCTCATATAATCTTCCCAAACTTTATTTATCTAATATAACCACCCTTCAATCACAAAACCCCCTGAACTTTGAACTTATCTCATGGCCATCGCCAGACCCTCCTACAAGTAATTTGCAAATAAATAAAATTTCCTTGAGAGGAAAAATCTCAAATTTTCTCAATTGTTATTTACGGGCAACATACTATATGTTGCCTAGAACAGACACGTAATAATATTCAAAATTACTAAATGCAAATTTAATTTAGAAGGAAAGCTCAAACTAGGTCAAAATCCTAATATGTAAATCGATGAAATCAGATCCACCCGTGCAAGCATGGGTATAACAGTTGTAAGAATAGAAGAGCAATTAAAGGGCTTAATTTGAAAAGAATGGGGAGACCTAATAGAAAGCTTAATGATTTGAGGGAATAATTTAAAAATAGGATTCAATAGTAATTTTAATAATATAAGGAACTAACTTCGAAATGTGAAAGAATCAAGGTACTAATATAAAAAGAAAATCCCATACTAAAATCGCCCCAAGCATCCTCTTCCAGGATTCTAATATAAGCGGACGCCAAGTCCAATTTAAATACAGCAGATTCTTCTCTCTCTCTCTCTTTTCCGTCGTCGTCTTCTCTCTTTCTCTCTCTTCAATCATCTCTTCCTTTCTTCTCTCTCCTCCCTCTTTCTTCCTCTATAAGTTTTACTAAGGAATTGGAGTGGGATTCTTGGGATCCGATTCAGAATCGAAGTCTAGGGTTCCGATTACGACTTCTACCAAGTGGTAATGTGCTTAAAACCCCTTAATTTTGATGATTATTGTTGGGGTTAGTTGCTACTGAATTTTTCTGTATTAAAAATGTTAATTTTGCATGCTTTTTCTGTTCCCCTCAAGTTCTTTCATGTGATCCTAAGTGCTGATCGAAGTATCTAGCTGCTTATGTGAAAAAGTTTGGATTTTGATGTAATTGATTATAAATTGGTGGGTTTATGATGCATTTGTATGCTTGATCAGTCTTTCACCCTGAGGAAGTTGCTAATAATGTTGTTGAATCAATTGAAATTGGTTGATTGCTAGGGTCAAAAAGAAAAAAAAGGAAATTTGTTAATTGGGTCTTATAAAATTGGAGAGAAAAATTCAGTTGTATTAACTAATTTTTACCACTCATAGAGGCAATTCTAAACAAATCATTAATGTCAAAAAGTTGGGAAAAGTTGGGAGGTTAATGAAGTTGGAAGATTTCTGATTCCTTTTAGATGTAGGAAATATAGAGAAAAGAAAGAAGATATATGAAAAAGAAAGAAAAATAATTAATAATAAGAAAGACGAAGTTACATCTCTAATTAGGCTCTAACTGTTGCAATCGACCACTAGTAGCAGACTAGCAGTTTTGTTTATTAGTATAAATTTTAAAAGTATTGAGGGATGAGTGATTATGATTGTTTTTATCTGTTTATGGAGTTTTAATGCAATAACACATACTCTGATGAGGAAGCAGCAATCTAGCTTTGAGAAACTCTTCGTTTGAAATACAAAGTGCAACTGAAAATTTACAATCTTTTAAACAAACCCCCATTCTATGTGTTTGTTGTTTGATGCATTGAGATGAATGATGAAATATATCTGTGAGATAGTATCAGTAGTTAATCTGAATATTGTTTTAAAGTTGGAGTTTAATTTGTTAAGCAATACTTTTTGAAATTGGGGAGAGAAGTGAGTTTACCACGTGGCTTCTACCACTCTGGGAGTTATCGTACCTTACTAGCAAGTGGAAGCTAAACTAACCTACCGTCGTAAAATTTTTAAAATAGGTAACAAATTATTAAATAAGGTAACCTTTGTCGATAGTAATAATAAATTCATTGCAGGTCGCTCATTGACCGGGTCAGAAAAAAGGCTTTTGGTTTTTATAACTGGGTTTTGCCATATTGGAATAAAACCCAGGCCTAATTAGTTGCTCATATGCGATTTGGATTATTTTACCCTGTTGTGGACTTCCTAAAGCAATTTATGCATTATATAATCAGTGATCTTTCTTATGGAATTCTTTTGCTCAAGTATAAATTGTTATTGATAATTTTCAGATTTACTAAAGTCTATATCTTTATCTGTTTATGATCACGAGCTTCTGGGTTTATTGATGCAGTAAGATGTATGGCAATGAAACTGTGAGCTATTAGCAGTAAGGAATTTGAATTCCTTTGTTCTAGTATTGGAAGTTGATTCATTCACTAGGTGTTTAGAAATTGGAAAAGAAGTGTCAATTTCCGAGTTTACTGTGCGGGTTATTCGGTGGTTTTATTTGAAAGAACTTAAGACATATATAGTTAGAAGCAATTTATTGACAAATATTGTTTAAGTTGTATGGTCCACTACCTCTAGATTCTGCAAAGCTCTTCTTAGTGTCGTTGCTTCAGAGGCAGGTAGACTTGAGTTAAAATGAAAATAGGAAAATGCTGGAAATTTGTTCCTTTGCACATCCTGTCTATACAATTATACTGAGGTAGAATCAAGGATATATAATCTCTTTATCTCCTTTTTTTGTTTTAACCACCTAAAATGTTCTTTCTCTAATTGTAGAGACTAATGCTTTACGCCAGACTTCAGACTTATTAGACGAGCAGGTAGACTTGCATGGCAGATTCTTTCATTTCTTATATCCTTGGATGCATAACAAATCTTAACCCTCAGTGTAATATTTTTTATTGTTTCTGCTAGGTTCTTCAACAACGTCACCAATGAAGATTGGAAGCAATGCATGGGGTATTCCAACTGGAACTAGTGCACATCACGGATCAACTGATACTAGTCTCTTCTCAAGCTCACTACCGGTTCTTCCACATGAGAAATGTACACAGTGTTCAGTGCTTTACTTATGCTTAATCACTTCTTTTTGTTAACTTTTTGCATTTTTGGCATTGCTATTCAGTGAAATTGGCAGATGCAGATGGAGTACAATCTGTGGATGATTCTTCATCTGAACTCGATAAGCTTAAAGATGCTATGGATGAGCTTGATCTCCAAGAGATTGGGAGCTTGTTGCCTGATGATGAGGAAGAGCTTTTAGCTGGGATTATGGATGATTTTGATCTTAGCGGGTTGCCAAGCCAAGTAGAGGAATTGGAAGATTATGACATTTTTGGTAGTGGAGGGGGTATGGAATTGGAATCTGATCCTATTGAGAACCTCACTCTTGGTATGACAAAAACAAGTATCAATGATGGATACATTGGGAACAGCATTAACAACTATGGCCTCCCAAATGGTGTTGGAACTATTGCTGGCGAACATCCATATGGAGAGCATCCTTCTAGGACATTATTCGTCAGAAATATTAATAGTAATGTTGAAGACTCAGAATTACATACTCTCTTTGAGGTAATTAATTGTATCGTTGTAATTTACTTAGTCCCTTCCGGTTGTCTCAGAATTCATCTGGTCTTTCATCTTCTGTAAGTTATATTCTATAACCTATTTATAGTCTTGGCTGACAACTGTTTGGCAATATTTATTCCTTTGACTATGTTACTTGTTTTACTGTCTTAGTTTTTAACTGACCTCTTGTATCTCCCAATCATCTTATCATGTTTAATGAATGGTCAAACCACTGTGCTTTTTATCTTGATAGTGTGCTCATTTCCCTCATATTCTCACTTTATTTGGCTAATCAAATGCAGCAATGATGTGTTTGTAGAAATTTTCTGATCTTGATCTATCAAATTTTCGAGAAGAATAATTGTTACTTGCACCTGATGTTGTACAAGGAAAACATGATTTCTATTTTTATCATTAAAAGATGTAGTGTTCGATAAGCCTCATTGGTGTGTTGGAATGAATTAGGATGTGGTAATTATACTATTCTACATTGCTACTTGCTGTAAACTTGTTGATTGCTTATTTTTCTCTGAAACCTGACAAGTATTTCTGTTGATAATTCCAGTAGGTGATGTGTTCACATCTACTAACCGAAGCATAGTGCCTAGTGCATAATTCTAGAACTGTTTTCCTGATTATTATCTATTAATTTAGTTGACGTAATTTACTGTCTCAACTGAGGAATGCATTTACAGTTAAGATAAAAATGAGTTTCTTCATCAGAATTTAGAGTAAATAGCTTCAACTTTGGAGGACATAGTTTTCTTGCTATGTTTTAGACATGTGTAAGAATCATTTTGTATCTCAGTCGGAAGGATGAGTCATTGACTCCTACTCATAGGATGTAGCTACGACCAAGGAGGATCAAATGAACATGGATTAAAACAATAAAAAACCTTACTGAATGATGCTAACGGATTCATATAATTCCAAAAAAGTTGGGATAAAGGCTTTGGTCAACTTTTTCTATTCATTTGTCGTGTTTGTAGGTCATACGTTAATAGCTGAAGGAGGATTAGTAGTCCAAACTTAACAGGGATCAAAGAGATTATCTTTGCTTAGTGAGGAAGAAGAATGATGCTCTTGATTTTTTATCCGTTACACTTGCGATACCTTGGTGTGAATGATCTGAAAAAAGGAATCAGCAATATGTTGTAATGTTACAAAGCTAATACGTTGAAATAAAATACTCCACAGACAACATTTTGTCTACATTATCAACCTGGTAATCAGAAGTTTAAATTCATGTAATTCCTGTGCGTGTTTTGCTTCATTAGTAATATTAATCATGGAACTGATGAAGTCATGATAATATATTCCAACCATGTGAATGAAAAAACTTCCACTTGCATGACCACGGCAAAAATTCACACGACAACTTATATATTGTCTATAAGTCTATGACTTCTCAATTTTGTCTGAAACATAGCTGCATTAATTCAATCCTCTTCATGTTGTTTCTTGATTTTATTCACTACAACCTTCCTGAATCCTACTTCAGTGCTTACCTTTTGTTTGATTAGAGCTTGTATTGTTCAATTTTACAGCAATATGGGGACATTCGCACTCTGTACACTGCCTGCAAACATAGAGGTTTTGTGATGATTTCTTACTATGACATCCGATCTGCTAGAACTGCTATGCGTGCATTACAAAATAAGCCTCTTCGGCGAAGGAAACTGGATATTCATTTCTCAATTCCGAAGGTTAATATATATATCCTTTGGTTTACTGCTTTCTATATATATCTTTTATTCATTCTGCTCTTCCTTTATTTCTTTGTTATTAGGATAATCCATCAGATAAGGATATGAACCAGGGAACCCTTGTAGTTTTTAACTTGGATCCATCAGTCTCAAATGATGACCTTCTTAAGCTATTTGGTACTTATGGTCAAGTGAAGGAGGTATGTATTCATTTTTATTAATTTTTCATACGGATTTAATTGGTTAATATTTATATTTAACATTAAACTTGTAAGAAAATTACTACATTTCTCACAGATAAGAGAGACACCACACAAGAGACACCATAAGTTTATTGAATATTATGATGTCAGAGATGCAGAAGCAGCCCTTCGCTCATTGAACAGGGCAGACATAGCTGGCAAGCGTATAAAGCTGGAACCTAGCCGACCTGGTGGAGCTCGTAGAACGTTAGTATATATGAATTTGATCACTGCTGATTCTCTGTTTTATTTAGTTCTCTACCTATGTTCTTTCTGGCATAAACATTTCCTTTCCTACCACTTATTTCTACTAAATCTCTCTTTTATCTTCTATTGTTTCTTAATCTTTCTATTTCAAAGGTTATCATCAACTGGGTACCAGGACTTATTCATCTGAAGCTATTATTGTTGTTTGTTGTTTGAACTAATTCATCCTTTAAGGAATTAGGATTAATTTTCTGGAGCCAATACTCCTACAGCGTAAGCTTAAACAAAAGATTGATTACAACCTAGGGATTGAGGGATTGAAGAGCATCACATGGTAGCAAGACATAATTCATCCTTTAAGGAAGTAGGAGTAAGTTTTTGGAGCCAATGCTCCTACAGCCTAGCTTAAACAAAAGATTGATTACAACCTAGGGATTGAAGAGCATCACATGGGTGCAAAATATAATAACATTTTAGAGACCAGTATAAGAAAGTGCATAAGAAATCCCAGAGAAACAGATATCAGTGTAGTAAGCTTGAGCACCAAGTGCTTTTTAAGGACCCAGATGGCACATCGTTCCCAATGTAAAGGCTCATTCTCAGTGTCAATTCTGCGCAAATCTGTTTATATTGTGTTTGTCACTACTATGAATTTAGCAGCTTATGTAATCTTGTGAACTAAGACACTAAAATTTTTTATTTTTATATATATTTACAATTTTCCTATAGATCTAAAAGCACATTGCAGCTATAGATTCAAATGGTATATTATTCATAAAGTCTCCTGCACACCATTCTTTGTGTAAGGCCATTAGTATTATTACCAGGTCCTAACCGTCCTATACTATTTCCAAAATGGTACCTCTAAAATTTAGATGGTTCAATTGCGCATGCAAGCTTTAGTTGACTACTTTCTCAACAGAATAATCACAGTTTTCTGCTGTTATTAGCTTATAGTACTAAATAGCTAATAAAGAATGCAGAATACTAACCACAAATAATCATTTTCTGCACCATAATTTAATAATTTCCTGTCAGCACCTTTTGCCTAGGAAAAACCACCGCAATCAATTGGTAAAATTGTTTACATATTCTTGACAAACTAGCTAGAAGCCAAGGTTAGTGCTGATTAATATATGAAAGAAATCCATAGTGATATGGTGGCTTTAATGGTGAATCTTTTGAGTGTGCAAAAAATGCTGATTATTGCCATGTTCCACTCATCTGGTATGGTTGCTAGCAATATGCTGAGAATAGGTATGACGTCAAACCATGGTTCTCATAAGTACACCACCTCACAGTATCAGGTCATCAGGTCGCTGAGGTACACCAAAAGAATATTATATACATAGAAATTGATGGCCTAAGTAGATAATCTTGATACATCTAAAGTAAACGATCTTCTCTCTATTTTATAGAAGTTAAACTTGTGAATGATTCTCTGCATAATTCTGTCATTATTATTTTGTATATACTCTGAACTGGTGTGATGTTTTACCTAACTTTTTATCTACTTGTTGTTTCAAATTTCTAAGAGGTCGTATTTTGTCATTCCAGTGCTATGCAACAGTTGACTCAGGAGATAGATCATGATGAAACCAGAAGTTATAGGCATCCAGTTGGTTCACCGTTAACTAGTTCTCCTCCAGGTTTGCTTATGATCTTTGAATTTTGGGTTTCTATTTAGCCACAACCCTGTTTGTGCTGCAAGTTTCGCTATCCTAAAATGGTATACTGTATGCTACATTGGACACAGGTGCGTGGGCACAATTTGGCAGTCCGAGTGAACACAGTCCTCTGCAATCTATTAGCAGGTCCCCAACTTCTGGAGTTAATGGACATCTAGGTGGCATCACTGGATTGGCTTCTGTACTTCCACCCTTTATATCTAACACTGCGAAAATTTCACCAATTGGAAAAGATCAGAGACGAATCAATCACACTGACCCAGTGTTTTCCAACAGCAGTTCATCCCAAGGAGCTATCTTTCAGCAGCCTCGCTCGTTTCCAGATAATAGCAGTGGGATTTTACCAAACATGAGCTCGAGCCCTAGAAATCTTTCTTCTTTTGGTCCCTCAACTTCTAATGCATCTGCAGTTGGAACTTTGAGTGGGACCCAGTTTCTGTGGGGAAGTCCTACATCCATTGGACATTCATTAACATCCAACAGCAATGGGAAAGGGCATGGAATTCCTTATACAAACCGTCATGCTGCTTTTCTGGCTTCATCCCAAAGTCATCGTCATTCTCATCATGTTGGGTCTGCTCCATCTGGTATTCCTTTCGAGAGGCCTTTAGGTTATTTCCCTGAATCACCGGATACATCTTTTATGAACTCAGTTGCCTTTGGGGTACTGGGACAAGCCGAAATGAGGGAAGTTTGATGATGAATTATGCTCGCTCTCCAATGAATTCTGCTGCTTCGCTTTCAGGACACATCTCTGATAATGGCTCACCAAATTTCAGAATGTTGCCATCACAGAGAATGGGGCCTAGCTTTTTTGGGAATGCACCATATTCTGGCTTTGGGACTGTTGGGTATGAGGGTCTAACTGAGCGTAGTCGTAGTCGTCGAGTTGATAACAATGGGAGTCAACTTGATAGCAAGAAGCAATATCAGCTTGATTTGGAAAAGATTGCCAGCGGGGAAGATACGAGAACAACTTTGATGATAAAAAACATTCCAAATAAGTATGATTTATCAACATCATCATGAGTGAAAGTTTCTTTGTCATGGAGGAGATATTCATTTAATTGTTGAATGTTTCAGGTACACTTCGAAGATGCTGCTAGCAGCTATTGATGAGACTCACAAGGGTACTTACGATTTTCTGTACCTACCAATAGATTTTAAGGTGATGACAGTAGTGTTTCTTTTGACAGTTGATCTTCCATATAATTGTTTCATGACATTCTTTTTTCTTGATATTCCAAATTCATGATTGTCAATCTTGCATTTAACAGATTCATTTGATAAATACTTTTTGGTCCTCAATCTTATATTGGCTGTATATTTTCTGCAGAATAAATGCAATGTAGGTTATGCATTCATAAACATGGTGTCTTCTTCACACATTGTCTCGTTCTATCAGGTAAGTTCCCATTCTGATCTTGCGTCTGCATGAATGGACATTTGCATCACAGCACGAGCAGCAGAAAATGCTCCTCTCTTTTCTCTGCTGTTGTGGATTTTAAACTGGAAAATGCAGAGCAGGACTATCTCTGTAACTTTCATATCAGTAAAGTTGATGTGTTCCAAATTTTCTTAATACATTTTATATTTCAGACTTTCAATGGGAAGAAGTGGGAGAAGTTTAACAGTGAGAAAGTTGCATCGTTGGCATATGCATTATCCAGGGCACAGCGGCTCTTGTTACTCATTTCCAGAATTCAAGCTTGATGAATGAGGACAAACGGTGCCGCCCTATTTTGTTTAATTCTCAAGGATCTGAAGCTGATGATCAGGTAAAATAAGTGGAGAAGATAGTCATTTTTATAATCTTCATAGTTCATATTGTAACACGTTACTATAATCTACATAAATAAATTTGGAAGTTTGGACTTTACGTAAAATATTCATCGTTACCTTGTCTTCAACATTTGTTACAACCTAGGATCACAAGGCTGCACTATTCGTTATATATATTTTCGTGTTGTGCTATTCATGCAAAAAAGACTTACTTACAACAATTGTATGCTCTGAGACATGAAACCAGAATTACGTGTTTTTAGAATTGCTAACATTGGGCATACCACTTGGTGTTCAATTTTCAATATATGCCATGGAAATCCACATCAATGGTGATCTGCCTGCTGTTTTCATCTTGTTTATAGAATATTTTGCATGGATGCAAACATAACAGTAGCTTAGTTTTTCTTAACAGGTTCTGACGTATTAAATTGTTGTGAGCAGAATATTCTAATGAGTTTTGTGTTTCTGATTTTCTGTAACTCAATGACGATCCAACTCCAATCCCAATAACACATTGTCTCTCTTCCCAAAAAAAGGGAACATCTGCAGTACATACTCTGCATTATCTTATGAAAGGCAGCATAGTTTCTAATTCCATGCATATTTTCCGGAGTTGTTCGGTTAATTGGAGATTCTGATCCAATTTTCACATTTAAGAAGTTTTCCTAACTGTAGAAATTGGGTTTACTGAAACAAAGGACCCTTTTGAAAGCGTACTGCTTTAATATATCATTTATATTATGGCTTTTGTAATATGATGAGTTTGTACGTCACCTTCTCCTGAGCTTTAGCATGGTCCTCACCTATGATGCACGGATACGGATACGGGACCTGCGAAGTGACCACGGACAGGATCACGGGATCGGCAAAATCCAAAAATAGGATCTGGGGATACGCAAGGAATTTTATAATAATTATTATTATATATAGAAAATTTTATAAAATTTAACTAGCAATCTAAAATATGAATCTATCACAAAATAACAAGTTTGTAAACAAAAGAATTCGAGTAAATACTCATTCTATCACAAAATAACAAGTTTGCATACAAAAGGAATTAGAGTACATACTCATTCTATCACAAAATAACAAGTTTGTAAACAAAAAGTACATCAAGATGAAGTGGAAACTTGTTCGATGACTTCTTCATCGCCTTCATCATTAGCAAATAATCGGCTTCCATGGTGGGTTCATCAAGAGACAAGGTGGCGACATCAAAATTAGGCACCACGAAATGAGTCGAATGCATCTCCACCGATATCCCACGACTTCAATTCTCCTTCTTGATATTCTTGGGATGGCCGAGAAAGCAGCGAAGATTGCTATGCACATACACAAGATCTTCTGCCCTTGCCGGTGTCATCTTATTCCTCTTCAAAGAGTGAATGAATGAGTATGTACTCCAATTCCTTTCACAGCAAGAGGATGAGCAGGGTTGGCCCAAAAGCTTTAAGGCCAATGCTTGCAGATTTGGGCTGAGGATCCATAGAGCACCCACCATGGTTTTGGATCCATCAATCCTCTATCAGCAAGAGCATCTGGATCACTAAAAGTGTCAAGAGCGGCCGAGAATCTAGCATATTCCAAGTTAACTGCCCTCCGTTCATCGGCATTAGGATAGTATCTCCTCAGACACTTGGACCTTTCCGAAGAGATCTCCTCATCCTGATGGGGTGCTTGCCGATGGATATTCTCATTGAGCCATGTCTCGTGATAATATCTATTAAAGTTTAACATTGAATTAGACATTATTAATAAAATAATCACATCAAAAATAATAAATTTATAACATAATCTAAATTATTACCTTGGATTCAAAGAGTGCCAAGCATCAAGTGGCGTGTTGCTCTTATTCCATCTATCCACCAAGATCTTGTGTAACGACATCATAAAATGAGGAGGGATCATTTCTCTTTGCCCTCATGTCTATAAATAACAACCTTCACCTTCTCAATCATTGTATCCCACATATCATATACCAAATGAAGTATTGGCTTGTCAAGATTGCGATTGGATCATATCATATATAGGAGCGATGAAAGCAATAATATAATCCACCCTATCCACCACAAATCATCAAGCACTTTCTCCTTAACAAAGCGTGCTTTTCCCACGTCATCATCTGTACAAGCTCCAACGGCGCTAAGAACCATATCTTGGAGGCTTCTCTTGATCACCGTGAACCTCTTTAGCATGATGATCCATGAAGCAAACTGTATCAAGAATTGAAAGAAGCTTCATTTTGAATGCTCATTGAACATAGCCGACCTCATTGAGTGATTCATGATGAAGTTCTTAATTGTCAAAGCATCATCGGATACCTCGTAATCGGTTGCACTCTGCATAAGCAATTACATTAGCCTCAGATTCTCGCACACATATATTCTTAAGGGCTAGATTGAGAGTGTGAACAACACATGGAGTCCAGAAGATATGTGGAAATTTGCCCTCCACAATTGCCCCTTGCACCAAGCTGCTATCAAGAATGATTTGGATCACATTTGAGGCCCCACCTCATTAATGCAATTTTCAAGCTTCTCTGCAATGAAATATCTATTCTTCTCTCCCCGGATTCACAAAGGCAAGAACATTGGCCCGCCTCGAGACCGCATAAATGAAATTTATGGTGGCCTCCTCAGGCATCCGCCCAACCATCATTGCAAATAGAGACCCTTACGTTTCCATGTGCCCTCGATGGGCTCCAACAACCTCTCGTGAGCCTTCTCACGTTGTAAAGTGGTCCTCAAAGAATTATAACCCGGAGGCTTGTAACCAGAATTGAATTGCTTGCGGATATGTAATCATCTTGGAGAAATAAGGATTTCTTGCCAAATTAAATGACACCCAATTATAGAACATCTTTGCAATCATTGAATCTAAATCATCTCTTGCTCACGTATTGAAGGCTTGTTCAGCGGTGGTGACTCCCCTCCTCCTCTTTGACTCACTTGGGCGAGAATGCATGCTTTGACTTATCACTGCAAAGACTCTGATTACCAAGAACCCGGCAACGCCACCGTCCTAGCAAAGAAGCCCTCACCCTTGCTTCTCGCTTGATCCATAGCGGTTTGCATGTCTCTACATTGTGCTTAACATTTTTGCACATTTTAATTCCTTGACCACTAATCCGCATTAGATGGGCTTTGACTCTTAGTAGGATGATGTAAATACTTCATGGCAATAACTACACATCCACGCCAATTCCCAGCCTTTACCCATCTTCTCCAACTTAGTGACATACTTCCACAAAGGAGTGTGATCATCTTGAATAGATTGCAGCACTGAGTTAACTACCTTCTGCTTCCATTGCTATAAACAACAAGTAACAAATACTAATTAAATATTAAACCATAACATATATGGAACGTAATAATAAAATCACGATTTAGTATAAACAAGTAACAAGTACAAATTACAATGCAAGAAATATGCCTTTTCATTTAAAATATGAAATATGTTTTAAAGTAAGAATTATGTGATTAACAATTAAATATTTACATGTTCATAATTTATTAGTTAGCATGCTAATTACTATTTTAAGCTCTTTTTCTAATTATACTAATTAATAAATTGTTGCTCATGACTTTGTTTTCTTTTTGCAGCTTATACTTGAGAGTTAAGTAGCAACGATCAAGGATGAAGGATCAATTACAAATAGACCTATTGTAGTTTTATGTTTGCAAACACACCCAAAGTGAATTTTTTGGCGCCCAAGATCAGTGCTAAGTTTTCGGCTTTAAGAATATTGCAAAATCCACCAAGGGATCTATTAAGCCATAAATAGAATTATATGGGATCTATATTTTCTGCAGAATAAATGCAATGTAGGTTATGCATTCATAAACATGGTGTCTTCTTCACACATTGTCTCGTTCTATCAGGTAAGTTCCCATTCTGATCTTGCGTCTGCATGAATGGACATTTGCATCACAGCACGAGCAGCAGAAAATGCTCCTCTCTTTTCTCTGCTGTTGTGGATTTTAAACTGGAAAATGCAGAGCAGGACTATCTCTGTAACTTTCATATCAGTAAAGTTGATGTGTTCCAAATTTTCTTAATACATTTTATATTTCAGACTTTCAATGGGAAGAAGTGGGAGAAGTTTAACAGTGAGAAAGTTGCATCGTTGGCATATGCACGTATCCAGGGCACAGCGGCTCTTGTTACTCATTTCCAGAATTCAAGCTTGATGAATGAGGACAAACGGTGCCGCCCTATTTTGTTTAATTCTCAAGGATCTGAAGCTGATGATCAGGTAAAATAAGTGGAGAAGATAGTCATTTTTATAATCTTCATAGTTCATATTGTAACACGTTACTATAATCTACATAAATAAATTTGGAAGTTTGGACTTTACGTAAAATATTCATCGTTACCTTGTCTTCAACATTTGTTACAACCTAGGATCACAAGGCTGCACTATTCGTTATATATATTTTCGTGTTGTGCTATTCATGCAAAAAAGACTTACTTACAACAATTGTATGCTCTGAGACATGAAACCAGAATTACGTGTTTTTAGAATTGCTAACATTGGGCATACCACTTGGTGTTCAATTTTCAATATATGCCATGGAAATCCACATCAATGGTGATCTGCCTGCTGTTTTCATCTTGTTTATAGAATATTTTGCATGGATGCAAACATAACAGTAGCTTAGTTTTTCTTAACAGGTTCTGACGTATTAAATTGTTGTGAGCAGAATATTCTAATGAGTTTTGTGTTTCTGATTTTCTGTAACTCAATGACGATCCAACTCCAATCCCAATAACACATTGTCTCTCTTCCCAAAAAAAGGGAACATCTGCAGTACATACTCTGCATTATCTTATGAAAGGCAGCATAGTTTCTAATTCCATGCATATTTTCCGGAGTTGTTCGTTAATTGAGATTCTGATCCAATTTTCACATTTAAGAAGTTTTCCTAACTGTAGAAATTGGGTTTACTGAAACAAAGGACCCTTTTGAAAGCGTACTGCTTTAATATATCATTTATATTATGGCTTTTGTAATATGATGAGTTTGTACGTCACCTTCTCCTGAGCTTTAGCATGGTCCTCACCTATGATGCACCGGATACGATACGGGACACCTGCACGATTAACGGACAAGGATACGGGATACGGAAAATCCAAAAATAGGATAGGGGATACGGAAAGGAATTTTATAATAATTATTATTATATATAGAAAATTTTATAAAATTTAACTAGCAATCTAAAATATGAATCTATCACAAAATAACAAGTTTGTAAACAAAAAGAATTCGTAAATACTCATTCTATCACAAAATAACAAGTTTGCATACAAAAGGAATTAGAGTACATACTCATTCTATCGCAAAATAACAAGTTTGTAAACAAAAAGTACATCAAGATGAAGTGGAAACTTGTTCGATGACTTCTTCATCGCCTTCATCATTAGCAAATAATACGGCTTCCATGGTGGGTTCATCAAGAGACAAGGTGGCGACATCAAGAATTTCAAGACTCAAATGAGTCGAATGCATCTCCACCGATATCCCATACCAATTCTCCTTCTTGATATTCTTGATGACCAGAAAGCAAACGAAGATTGCTATGCACATACACAAGATCTTTCGCCTTCTTGGTGTCATCTTATTCCTCTTCAAAGAGTGAATGAATGAGTATGTACTCCAATTCCTTTCACAAAGAAGAGGATGAGCAGGTTGGCCCAAAAGCTTTAAGGCCAATGCTTGCAGTTGGAGCCAGGATCCATAGAGCACCCACCATGGTTTTGGATCCATCAATCCTCTATCGCAAGAGCATCGGATCACTAAAAGTGTCAAGAGCGGTGAGAATCTAGCATATTCCAAGTTAAGCGCCCTCCGTTCATCTAAGATTAGGATAGTATCTCCTCGGACACTTGGACCTTCCAAGAGATCTCCTCATCGATGGGGTGCTTGCCGATGGATATTCTCATTGAGCCATGTCTCGTGATAATATCTATTAAAGTTTAACATTGAATTAGACATTATTAATAAAATAATCACATCAAAATAATAAATTTATAACATAATCTAAATTATTACCTTGGATTCAAAGAGTGTGCTGCAATCAAGTGGCGTGTTGCTCTTATTCCATCTATCCACCAAGATCTTGTGTGCGACATCATAAAATGAGGAGGGATCATTTCTCTTTGCCCTCATGTCTATAAATAACAACCTTCACCTTCTCAATCATTGTATCCCACATATCATATACCAAATGAAGGTTGGGCTTGTCGTAAGATCGAGCCTGATCATATCATATATAGGAGCGAGGAAAGCAATAATATAATCCACCCTATCCCACCACAAATCATCAAGCACTTTCTCCTTAACAACTGTGTTTTTCCACGTCATCATCTCGCACAAGCTCCAACTACGCTAAGAACCATATCTTGGAGGCTTCTCTTGATCACCGTGAACCTCTTTAGCATGATGATCCATGAAGCAACTGTATCGAATTGAAAGAAGCTTCATTTTTGAATGCTCATTGAACATAGCCAGCCTCATTGAGTGATTCATGATGAAGTTCTTAATTGTCAAAGCATCATCAGATACCTCTGTAATCCAGTTGCACTCTGCATAAGCAATTACATTAGCCTCTCAGATTCTTCGCAGACATATATTCTTAAGGGCTAGATTGAGAGTGTGAACAACACATGGAGTCCAGAAGATATGTGGAAATTTGCCCTCCACAATTGCCCCTGCAGCCTTGCATGCCGAAGCGTTATCAGTAATGATTTGGATCACATTTTGAGGCCCCACCTCATTAATGCAATTTTCAAGCTTCTCTGCAATGAAATATCTATTCTTCTCGCCTCCCCAGATTCACGCAGCGGGCAAGAACATTGGCCCGCCGAGACCTAATGAAATTTATCGGTGGCCTCCTCTCATGTGCATCGCCCAACCATCATTGCAAATAGAGACCCTTACGTTTCCATGTGCCCACGATGGGCTCCAACAACCTCTCGTGAGCCTTCTCACGTTGTAAAAGTGGTCCTCAAAGAATTATAACCCTGAGGTTTGTAACCGCAATTGAATTGCTTGCGGCATATGTAATCATCTTGGAGAAATAAGGATTTCTTGCCAAATTAAATGATGACCCATAGATAGAACATCTTTGCAATCATTGAATCTAAATCATCTCTTGCTCCTGTATTGAAGGCTTGTTCAACGGTGGTGACTCCCCTCCTCCTCTTTGACTCACTTGGACGAGAATGCATGCTTTGACTTATCACGCAAAGACTTGATACCAAGAACCCGCAACGCCACCTGTCCCAGCAAAGAAGCCCTCACCCTTGCTTCTGCTTGATCCATAGCAGTTTGCATGTCTCTCACATTGTGCGGCTTAACATTTTTGCACATTTTAATTCCTTGACCACTAATCCGCATTAGATGGGCTTTGACTCTTGAGTAGGATGATGTAAATACTTCATGGCAATAACTACACATCCACTGCCAATTCCCCCCGCCTTTACCCATCTTCTCCAACTTAGTGACATACTTCCACAAAGGAGTGTGATCATCTTGAACAAGATTGCACTGCATAGTAACTACCGCCTATTGCTATAAACAACAAGTAACAAATACTAATTAAATATTAAACCATAACATATATGGAACGTAATACGAAAATCACGATTTAGTATAAACAAGTAACAAGTACAAATTACAATGCAAGAAATATGCCTTTTCATTTAAAATATGAAATATGTTTTTAAAGTAAGAATTATGTGATTAACAATTAAATATTTACATGTTCATAATTTATTAGTTAGCATGCTAATTACTATTTTAAGCTCTTTTTTCTAATTATACTAATTAATAAATTGTTGCTCACTGACTTTGTTTTTCTTTTTGCAGCTTATACTTGAGAGTTAAGTAGCAACGATCAAGGATGAAGGATCAATTACAAATAGACCTATTGTAGTTTTATGTTTGCAAACACACCCAAAGTGAATTTTTACCAAGATCAGTGCTAAGTTTTCGGCTTTAAGAATATTGCAAAATCCACCAAGGGATCTATTCGCCATAAATAGAATTATATGGGATCTATATGTAATTGGATGGTATTAAGGGCCTTTGCAATTAATCTTACACGCTAGCATAATTGTCTCAATTAATTACGCCAAATTTCCCAACAATAGGACTTGCACTAAAATTGATGTTAAGCAAAACCATTAGACAAAGTGACAAACTAAGGAGTAAAAATTTCAGAATTAAAAAAACCTTTACCCATCTTGTTTTTACTAAGATTAATATTTGCAATCCTCATCCCTCTTTAATAAAAATGAAAATTGCATTTTAAAAACCAATTTCTATAATTAAAAAAATAAACCAGAAAGAGAGAGAGAGAGAGAGACGAGAGATCGAGAGATCGAGAGAGAGAGAGAGAGAGAGAGAGAGAGAGAGAGAGAGAGAGAGAGAGACGAGAGATCGAGAGAGAGAGAGAGACGAGAGATCGAGAGAGAGAGAGAGAGAGAGAGAGAGAGAGAGAGACGAGAGATCAAGAGAGAGATCACCGAGCCACAGCACGAGGCGCAGGACGAAAGACGAGATCCGACGACGCGAGCATTTGAGCACGCAGGCGAGGGCGCAGGACGCAGCACGCAGGCGAGGGCGCAGGTGAGGCGAGGAGATGGATGGATGAAGACGGGAGACGCCGAGCGGATCGAGGTAGTGAAGAATGAAATTGTGGCTTCTGCCCCGTCCTCTTCGGCCGATTTTTCCCTAATCCAAGCCGGTTCAGCCCCGCTGGTCCAGTCCTTGTTTGACTATTGATCGCGGTCTGACACGGTTGATCCGGTCCCACACGCAGTTCAGACGTGCGCACGAACTGTTCCATTCGTGTCGGCTACGGATTCGCGGGCCTCCGGGAGTATCCGTGCTTCATAGGTCCTCACATCCAGACACACCTGTGTCCATCCATGTCTCAGACTTACAAATGCGCCAACCTTTATCACTTCAATTGTATGGAAGATGAAGTATATATTATAGCTCCTTTTGATAAAAACTATTTGTTCTTAAATTTCACTTTACTTGTTGAACTTAGGGGGTTTTTTGCTCATGAACCTCCTGAACTTTGTTTATTCCACTTAATCCCTTGAATTTTGTTTCACTTAACCCCCCTGAATTATGGGGTGTCTCACTTTAAACCCCCCTGAACATTGAAGTTTTTACAACATATCCCCCAAAAAAAACTCCACCCCACCCCCACCCCCAACACACACACAAACACACATCATGACCCTTGCTGAAATATAATCCCCAGAAATGGGAAAAAAAAGATAAATGGGTAATTTTTTGTGAACTGAGGTAGTTTTGTTCTTTGTTGTCACGTGCTTGGCACATGACCTGTCAAAGTTCATGGTGTTACTTACCCCACCACCACCAAAAAAAAAAAAAAAATCCCGGGGAGTTAAGCGAAATTTACCTTAATGATGCTGATATCCCTACTAATAAAAGACTCTTGGACAGTTGTGTCCTTGTGTCTAGATTTTGGAGGATCACGATGTATTCAGGTTTGATACAGCACTCATCCATGTATGGGCTTTGGTATATGAGCTAACACAATTTTTTTTGCAGGAACCATTCACATCAAATGTTATGGAAGTTCGCGGGTTCAATCAAGATGCCACCATACTGGGTGATTCATCAGAAAGCCCATCAAAGAAGAGCCAAAGCGAGAATCCTGGTGGAATTGTAGAAATTTGACAGAGGAAACCAGGTGGCAGGGTGTGCTAACTATTATAATGGTTTAATCATGTACAAAACATTTTCTTTTTTGAGTTTTTAAGGAACATGCAGCTGCAATTGTACATAAGGGTGGGGGGTGCAATTTGATTTGTATAGCTGACAGCAGATGCATATAAGATGCCGTAAAGGAATAAGCTGGAAGTGTAGATTTCATCAGCTTGCTTCTTGCTTCTTCGTTTAAGTTATCATGGAGTCTGGAATTGTATAAAAGGGAACGTGTCATGCTAAATTCATGTTTGGGTTCCTTTTGTTTTGGGTTTTCTTTCTTTATGTACTCCAGCATGAGTCTATGAGCAACTATTTAATTTGCGTTGTACAGATGAAACAACAATAATAAAGGGATATTTGTTCATGTCAGTCTCAAGTTCGAGCTGCAGATCAGTAATTTTCTTCTGCACTCTTTATATTATGGTGGAGATTGTTTTGCCATTTATTTGATTTCTGGAAAAGTATCTTCCTGTGTAAGTTTGAGCTTTCGTTTAGTATGACGGTATTGAGGTTGTGCTTGGTCTTAGTGTTACTAATGCAAATGATTTCTAAATGTTACATGGAAACTTGTATGTATGGGTGCTTCTTTTGTTAGTTATCTTGCCAGCATATATTCGCGAGTCTCTAATGAAGGTAAATATTGGAGATCGTTTTGTGTGAAATTTTTGTGCAACTCCCCTTATCTAAACCCTCCCATCTTATATTTTAGAATTTGCTTCTCCCCACTATTAACCTAGCTCGGAATTGAACCCAAGACCATGTGAGCTATCTTGGAAACTCCAAATCGTCCGAATCACCCACACAGGTATTTATATTTATAAAATTGACAATTCAAGGATGTTAAGGTTGTGTTTGTCACAAACTTGATTAAGAGGCTGTAAATAGGTTTGTCTTGAACCAGGTAGGGGGTGGGTCAATCCTAACCTAGATAAAGGCTAAAAATTGAACTAACTTCAAGTCATCATGTGACCACACGTTGTGACCACACGTTCCGAACAATTTCTTCTTTCATTCTTTAACTCTCATTAACCCATTAATTACTCCTCAACTCCATTAATGTATAGGATTTGATTGCTCAATTTTAGTGGAGATTCATCACTTTTTGGTATTATAAAGTATAGGTTTTGTCCTTCTACTCAACTTTTAAATTTGTAGCATTAATTTTGCATTTTCATCATCAAAATTATTTCACATTATTATTCATGAATCCTCATGGTTGTTTATTACAATTAATACAAAAATTAATATTAAGAAATTAAAATATTAATTTTAATTTTAGAATTAGATTTAATTTCAGAATTACGATTTTAGTTTTATAATTTTGATTTTAATTTGCTGTGAGACCAAATTTTATAATTAGTTAAATTTAGTTTAAGTTGACTATTTTGATAAAATTTGTATATTTTATTTACTTTTGTGACAAACAAAGATGAATGAAGATTTGTATCTGATTTTCACCAAAACTCGTTATACTTTTACCAAAATATGCTATATTCATAGAAATATCTCATATACTTTCACCAAAACCTGCTATACTTTAGGAAAACATGATGTACTATAGGAAAATGTGCTATACTTTCACCAAAACCGCTATACTTATAGAAAAACCGCTATACTTATGGAAAAACATTCTATACTTTTACCAAAATATGCTATATTCATAGAAATATCTGTTATACTTTCACCAAAACCTGCTATACTTTAGGAAAACATGATGTACTATAGGAAAATGTGCTATACTTTCACCAAAACCCGCTATACTTATAGAAAACTTGCTATACTTACATAAAACATACTATATTTTCACCAAAACCCGCTATACTTATAGTAATTGGTGAAAGTATATCGAGTTTTGGTGAAAGTATAGCGTGTTTTAGTGAAAGTACTGTACAAATCTTCATTCATCTCTATTTGTCATAAAAATAAATAAAAGGGTTTTGTCTTTAGACCAAAATGTTTACCATGATTTATATGTAAATCCACTTACCTTTCTTTGTATTTTTATACCCAATCAACTTTATGTATTTATCTTTAAACCCAAATTCTCAAATACACTTCATACTTACATGGTCCCCTAATTTTTTTTAAAAAATTTTACCGCTTCTCTTTTTCTCATTTAATTCTCTCTCACCTCCTTCGCTCTCTTACTTCCTTCTTTAACTCTCACAAACCCATTAAATACTACTCAACTCCCTTAATTCCTAAGGTTTAAATACTAAAGTTTGGTAACAATTTATCTCTCTTTTTTGGCATATTAAGGTATAAATTCACCCAATTTCTCAACTCCTAATTTGGTAGCATAAATTCACATAAGCGTTTGGGACAATTATAGCATCAATTTGTCATTTTTTATCATAATTTTTCACATGATTATTCATAATTCCTCATAATTGTTTATTGCAATTAATAAGAATTAATAATACTAAATAAAAAATTTATTTTAATTTCATAAATTTGATTTTAATTTTGTATGTTAGAGAGAGAGAGAGAGTTTTGATGAGATGTGGGGGTATTTTGGGGTTTTACCTCCTAAAGTACAAATATAATGTATTATAACTATGAATTATACTGTTTGGGTTTAAAGACAAAAAAGAGAAAGTTGATTGGATCTAAAGACATTAAAAGATAATTGGCTTTAAACATAAAGGTGGTAAAACTTTGGTCTAAAGACAAAACCCCTAAATAAAATGTGAAATTTTATCAAAGATAGTCAACTTAAACCGAATTTAACTAATTACAAAATTTGGTCTCACAACAAATAAAAATCAAACTTATGAAATTAAAGGTAAGGGGCGGGGATTATATAAGAGAGAGAGAGAGAGAGAGAGAGAGAGAGAGAAGATATTTTTGAAAAGTTTAAAGGCCCACTAACTTTGTATTGTATTTGATAATTTAGGCTTAGAGATAAATATATAAAGATGATTGAGTTCAAATGTATAAAACAAAGTAGTTGGGCCTAAAGATAAAACAGGTAAACCATTGACCATCAAGGCAAAACCCCAATGTTTAATATTCTTAAGTTACTCCTCAAATCATTAAGATCACCGTTAGTTCCGCCTAATTAATGGAGCTGATACTTTCAGGATATGATACTTACCATATCTCAGTATTTACCAATCGATATATGGATATGGATAAAGATATTAATATGTCTCAGAGGAAAACTCATCCATATTTGCTAAAACTAAATACGGATATACATGAGATATGCATGCGGATACAAAACTAGGATGTGAGAAACCCAATAATATCTTTGTTATATTAGAAAAACTAAGATTATATCTTTTGAGCATCAAAATAAGTCTCAATTTCCTTAATCTAAGGATTAAAACAATTATAACTGTATGATCAACATATATTTGGATATGGATACAGATATTTTACTATATAATTGCCATATTTTCAAGAAAACCTGCTATACTTATAGAAAACTTGCTATACTTACATAAAACATACTATATTTTCACCAAAACCGCTATACTTATAGTCTTGGTGAAAGTATATCGAGTTTTGGTGAAAGTATAGCGTGTTTTAGTGAAAGTCTTGTACAAATCTTCATTCATCTCTATTTGTCATAAAAATAAATAAAAGGGTTTTGTCTTTAGACCAAAATGTTTACCATGATTTATATGTAAATCCACTTACCTTTCTTTGTATTTTTATACCCAATCAACTTTATGTATTTATCTTTAAACCCAAATTCTCAAATACACTTCATACTTACATGGTCCCCTAATTTTTTTTAAAAAATTTTACCGCTTCTTTTCTCATTTAATTCTCTCTCACCTCCTTCGCTCTCTTACTTCCTTCTTTAACTCTCATAAACCCATTAAATACTACTCAACTCCCTTAATTCCTAAGGTTTAAATACTAAAGTTTGGTAACAATTTATCTCTCTTTTTTGGCATATTAAGGTATAAATTCACCCAATTTCTCAACTCCTAATTTGGTAGCATAAATTCACATAAGCGTTTGGGACAATTATAGCATCAATTTGTCATTTTTTATCATAATTTTTCACATGATTACTCATAATTCCTCATAATTGTTTATTGCAATTAATAAGAATTAATAATACTAAATAAAAAATTTATTTTAATTTCATAAATTTGATTTTAATTTTGTATGTTAGAGAGAGAGAGAGAGAGTTTTGATGAGATGTGGGGTATTTTGGGGTTTTACCTCCTAAAGTACAAATATAATGTATTATAACTATGAATTATATTGTTTGGGTTTAAAGACAAAAAGAGAAAGTTGATTGGATCTAAAGACACGAAAAAGATAATTGGCTTTAAACATAAATCAGGGTAAAACTTTGGGTCTAAAGACAAAAACCCCTAAATAAAATGCGAAATTTTATCAAAGATAGTCAACTTAAACCAAATTTAACTAATTATAAAATTTGGTCTCACAACAAATAAAAATCAAACTTATGAAATTAAAGGGGGTGGGGGCGGGGGATTATATGAGAGAGAGAGAGAAGATATTTTTTTGAAAAGTTTAAAGGGGCCCACTAACTTTTGTATTGTATTTGATAATTTAGGCTTAGAGATAAATATATAAAGATGATTGAGTTCAAATGTATAAAACAAAGTAGTTGGGCTTAAAGATAAAACAGGGTAAACCATTGACCATCAAGGCAAAAACCCCAATGTTTAATATTCTTAAGTTACTCCTCAAATCATTAAGATCACCGTTAGTTCCGCCAATTAGGGGTGTTAATGGATCGGATACGGCTCAGATATGATACTTACCATATCTGTATTTGCTTACCAATCAGATATATGGATATGGATAAAGATATTAATATGTCTCGGTAAGGAAAACTCATCCATATTTGCTAAAACTAAATACGGATATACATGCAGATATGCATGCGGATACAAAACGGATGTGAGAAAACCCAATAATATCTTTGTTATATTAGAAAAAACTAAGATTATATCTTTTGAGCATCAAAATAAGTCTCAATTTCCTTAATCTAAGGATTAAAACAATTATAACTGTATGATCAACATATATTTGGATATGGATACAGATATTTTACTATATAACCATATTCATAATTATATTCTATCGGTTATAGATTTTAGGAACTATATTCGCATCCTAACGAATACTGCTACAGATATATTCGCGAAAACAAATATTTTTTTGGCATCCCTACCCCAATGCTTGCGTCTTGTTACTGTTGCTCTTGATTGGAGAGATAATTCGAAATACATTGTAAGAATTAGAGGACCTAATAGCAATTTTAATCTTTCTAGGGACTGATCGGGACAACTTATAAGAATTTATGGACCTAATAGCAATTTCAATGTTTAGAGGGACTAGTATTGGGATAACTTGTAAGAACTTAGGGATCTAATAGCAATTTAAATGATTCGAGGTACTAGTTATGAGACAGCTTATATGAACTGGGGACCTAATAGCAATATCATTTCATTGTGGGACAAAGTTTAAAATATTAAAGATGTAAGGGACTAATATATAAAAAATCCAAGGAAAAGGTAAATAAAAAGAAAACAAGGAAGCCAAAATCCCAAACGAAACCAGCCCCTAACCCCTTTTCACCTCCTCACCCCCAAAATACCCAATTAACGAATCGCCATCTAATTAAATTTTACCGCCATCAAATCTCAATGTCATCCACGTCAGCAGACACAGGGACCCCACATCACCACCTGGTTCAGGCCATCCCCGCACCGGCGGCTGCGTTGGCGGCCGCCGCCGCCGCCCAGCCGAGCAACGGCCGGCTAACCCTGGACGACATTGCCAAGTACTTCAACATCCCCATCGCTGATGCCGCTGACACTCTCGGTAACTTTATTTTTTCTCAGATTTTATCAGTGTCTTTTTTTTTTGAATTTTTTTGATGGGTATTTTATTTCTAGGTGAGGACTTGGTTGTCGAAATTGATTGAAGAAATATATATTTTTTTGTGTGTGGGTATTTTTCTTATTGAAGTTGTGCATGCTATTTCGAATTGTTGGGAAATTTCTTGATGGGTCATTGGGAAAGTATACATAATTTGTGGGGTTTATTTTTTGCTCGTGTTCTATAGATCTTTTACAGAGAGTTTTATTGATGTAAAAATGTTAGGTCCATTTAGTCCCATATTGACTTAAGCAGAGTCAATTGTGGGTTCACTAGAGATATGGGTTTTACTTTATCCCTCTCGTAGTTAGCTTTTAGGGCTTAATTCTCCTGGGTCTCTTACAAATGGTATTTAGAGATGCAGTGTTCAAACAAGACTAGACTAGTGCAAAGGGAACACGAGTGGGAGCGGGGACTATGAAAACGCAGTGGTGTATTAGGATTCGTTTAGTTCCATATTGACTGAATGGAAAATCAATTACAGGTGCATAAGAGATTTGGGGTTACGTTCCCTGTAATCCAAGCTTTTATGGGTGGGCTCTTTAAGAACTTTTAATAAGATATTTTAGGAAATTTCAATATGATAATTGTGGATGTTAGGGACTGCCCACATGCTAGTATGTCTTCAAAACTTGTTTTGCACAAAATTGATTGGCTTTTGTGTATCTTAGATTTTTATCAAATTTTGGGGAAATATACTTTGCTATTTTCTGTATTTTGATTGACAATTGACATTGTCAGAAAAGGTCTTGATGGTCGTTGTTAAACATTGGGAATTAGGGTCCTGCCTTGTGCTAGTAAAATTTTTGATGCTGATTTTTTATTTTTATTGTGTGGCTTAAAATTAAAAATACGAGGTTACAGCTTATGAAATCATGAATTTTAAACTCTGAAATTATTTACCAAGGGGCAAAATGACTAAGAATTACCAAAAATGTGGATTATAGCTCATAAAATTGTGAATTTTGATTTTTGCAAAATTTTTGCCAATGGATTGAAATGACTAAAATGACCAAAAATCATGAGTTATATAGCTCATGAAATCGCGGAATTGTGGCTACCATGAAACTATTTCCAAGTGGTTGGCGACTAAAATTATCAAAAACCATGGGCTAAAGCTCATGAAATCGTGTTTTGACCATCATGAAATTATTCATTAATGGGTTAAAAATGGTCAAATATCGGTGGGTTGTAGGTATGAAGTTGTGCATTTTGGCCATTGCAAACTTGGCAAAATTACTTGTTAATGGGTTAAAACGACTAAAAGGCAAAAATAATGGGTTATAGCTCATAAAATCATGAAGTTGGGACTCCACAAACTTATTTACGATTGGTCGAAGGACTAAAATGTCTAACGATCGTGGGTAGTAGCTTATGAAATCTCTAATTTTATATGTCTTGAAATTATTTGATGGAGTCGAAATGACTAAAAGTGGACAAAAATCATGGGTTATATCTCATAAAATCTTGAATTTTAGCATCCACAAAATTATTTGTCAACGGGTCAAAACAACTAAAAAGGTAAAAAATCATGGATTATAGCTCATGAAATCGTGAATTCGGCATTTACAAAATTATTTCCTATCGGTTATAGATTTGAGGAACTATATTAGCATCCTAACGAATCTTTCTGAATATATTCGAAAACAAATATTTTTTGGCATCCCTACCCCAATGCTTGCGTCTTGTTACTGTTGCTCTTGATTGGAGAGATAATTCGAAATACATTGTAAGAATTAGAGGACCTAATAGCAATTTTAATCTTTCAAGGAACTGATCGGGACAACTTATAAGAATTTATGGACCTAATAGCAATTTCAATGTTTAGAGGGACTAGTATTGGGATAACTTGTAAGAACTTAGGGATCTAATAGCAATTTAAATGATTCGAGGTACTAGTTATGAGACAGCTTATATGAACTGGGGACCTAATAGCAATATCATTTCATTGTGGGACAAAGTTTAAAATATTAAAGATGTAAGGGACTAATATATAAAAAATCCAAGAAAAAGGCAAATAAAAAGAAAACAAGGAAGCCAAAATCCCAAACGAAACCAGCCCCTAACCCCTTTTCACCTCCTCACCCCAAAAATACCCAATTAACGAATCGCCATCTAATTAAATTTTACCGCCATCAAATCTCAATGTCATCCACGTCAGCAGACACAGGGACCCCACATCACCACCTGGTTCAGGCCATCCCCGCACCGGCGGCTGCGTTGGCGGCCGCCGCCGCCGCCCAGCCGAGCAACGGCCGGCTAACCCTGGACGACATTGCCAAGTACTTCAACATCCCCATCGCTGATGCCGCTGACACTCTCGGTAACTTTATTTTTTCTCAGATTTTATCAGTGTCTTTTTTTTTTTTTGATTTTTTTTGATGGGTATTTTATTTCTAGGTGAGGACTTGGTTGTCGAAATTGATTGAAGAAATATATTTTTTTTGTGTGTGGGTATTTTTCTTATTGAAGTTGTGCATGCTATTTCGAATTGATGGGAAATTTCTTGATGGGTTATTGGGAAAGTATACATAATTTGTGGGCTTATTTTTTTGCTCGTGTTCTATAGATCTTTTACAGAAAGTTTTGTTGATGTAAAAAATGTTAGGTCCATTTAGTCCCATATTGACTTAAGCAGAGTCAATTGTGGGTTCACTAGAGATATGGGTTTTACTTTATCCCTCTCGTAGTTAGCTTTTAGGGGCGAATTCTCCTGGGTCTCTTACAAATGGTATTTAGAGATGCAGTGTTCAAACAAGACTAGACTAGTGCAAAGGGAACACGAGTGGGAGCGGGGACTATGAAAACGCAGTGATGCATTAGGATTCCTTTAGTTCCATATCGACTGAATGGAAAATCAATTACAGGTGCATAAGAGATTTGGGGGTACCTTCCCTGTAATCCAAGCTTTTTAAGGGTGGGCTCTTTAAGAACTTTTAATAAGATATTTTAGGAAATTTCAATATGATAATTGTGGATGTTAGGGACTGCCCACATGCTAGTATGTCTTCAAAGCTTGTTTTGCACAAAATTGATTGGTTTTTGTGTATCTTAGATTTTTTTTCAAATTTTTGGGGAAATTTACTTTGCTATTTTCTGTATTTTGATTGACAATTGACATTGTCGGTAAAAGGTCTTGATGGTCGTTGTTAAACATTGGGAATTAGGGTCCTGCCTTGTGCTAGTAAAATTTTTGAAGCTGATTTTTTTATTTTTATTGTGTGGCTTAAAACTAAAAATACAGGTTACAGCTTATGAAATCATGAATTTTGGACTCGCAAAATTATTTACCAAGGGTCAAAATGACTAAGAATTACCAAAAATGTGGGTTATAGCTCATAAAATTGTGAATTTTAATTTTGCAAAATTATTTGCTAATGGATTGAAATGACTAAAATGACAAAAATCATGAGTTATATAACTCATGAAATCATTAAGATCAAGTTAGTTCCAATTAGGGTGTTAATGGAAGCGGATATTTCGATATGATACTTACCATATACGTATTTGCTACCAATCGATATATGGATATGGATAAAGATATTAATATGTCTCAGTGGAAAACTCATCCATATTTGCTAAAACTAAATACGGATATACGTAGATATGCATGCGGATACAAACGGATGTGAGAAAACGATAATATCTTTGTTATAAGCTAAGATTATATCTTTTGAGCATCAAAATAAGTCTCAATTTCCTTAATCTAAGGATTAAAACAATTATAACTGTATGATCAACATATATTTGGATATGGATACAGATATTTTACTATATAACCATATTCATAATTATATTCTATGGGTTATAGATTTTAGAACTATATTCGCATCCTAACGAATCTTTCTGAGATATATTAGCAAAACGATATTTTTGGCATCCCTACCCCAATGCTTGCGTCTTGTTGTTGCTCTTGATTGGAGAGATAATTCGAAATACATTGTAAGAATTAGAGGACCTAATAGCAATTTTAATCTTTCAGGGCCTGTCGGGACAACTTATAAGAATTTATGGACCTAATAGCAATTTCAATGTTTAGAGGGACTAGTATTGGGATAACTTGTAAGAACTTAGGGATCTAATAGCAATTTAAATGATTCGAGGTACTAGTTATGAGACAGCTTATATGAACTGGGGACCTAATAGCAATATCATTTCATTGTGGGACAAAGTTTAAAATATTAAAGATGTAAGGGACTAATATATAAAAATCCAAGGAAAAGGTAAATAAAAAGAAAACAAGGCCAAAATCCCAAACGAAACCAGCCCCTAACCCCTTTTCACCTCCTCACCCCAAAATACCCAATTAACGAATCGCCATCTAATTAAATTTTACCGCCATCAAATCTCAATGTCATCCACGTCAGCAGACACAGGGACCCACATCACCACCTGGTTCAGGCCATCCACCGGCGGCTGCGTTGGCGGCCGCCGCCGCCGCCCAGCCGAGCAACGGCCGGCTAACCCTGGACGACATTGCCAAGTACTTCAACATCCCCATCGCTGATGCCGCTGACACTCTCGGTAACTTTATTTTTTCTCAGATTTTATCAGTGTCTTTTTTTTTTGAATTTTTTTGATGGGTATTTTATTTCTAGGTGAGGACTTGGTTGTCGAAATTGATTGAAGAAATATATATTTTTTGTGTGTGGGTATTTTTCTTATTGAAGTTGTGCATGCTATTTCGAATTGTTGGGAAATTTCTTGATGGGTCATTGGGAAAGTATACATAATTTGTGGGGTTTATTTTTTTGCTCGTGTTCTATAGATCTTTTACAGAGAGTTTTATTGATGTAAAAAATGTTAGGTCCATTTAGTCCCATATTGACTTAAGCAGAGTCAATTGTGGGTTCACTAGAGATATGGGTTTTACTTTTATCCCTCTCGTAGTTAGCTTTTAGGGGCGAATTCTCCTGGGTCTCTTACAAATGGTATTTAGAGATGCAGTGTTCAAACAAGACTAGACTAGTGCAAAGGGAACACGAGTGGGCGCCGGGACTATGAAAACGCAGTGGTGTATTAGGATTCGTTTAGTTCCATATTGACTGAATGGAAAATCAATTACAGGTGCATAAGAGATTTGGGGTTACGTTCCCTGTAATCCAAGCTTTTTATGGGTGGGCTCTTTAAGAACTTTTAATAAGATATTTTAGGAAATTTCAATATGATAATTGTGGATGTTAGGGACTGCCCACATGCTAGTATGTCTTCAAAACTTGTTTTGCACAAAATTGATTGGCTTTTGTGTATCTTAGATTTTTTATCAAATTTTTGGGGAAATATACTTTGCTATTTTCTGTATTTTGATTGACAATTGACATTGTCAGTAAAAGGTCTTGATGGTCGTTGTTAAACATTGGGAATTAGGGTCCTGCCTTGTGCTAGTAAAATTTTTGATGCTGATTTTTTTTATTTTTATTGTGTGGCTTAAAATTAAAAATACAGGTTACAGCTTATGAAATCATGAATTTTAAACTCTGCGAAATTATTTACCAAGGGGGCAAAATGACTAAGAATTACCAAAAAATGTGGATTATAGCTCATAAAATTGTGAATTTTGATTTTTGCAAAATTATTTGCCAATGGATTGAAATGACTAAAAATGACCAAAAATCATGAGTTATATAGCTCATGAAATCGTGAATTGTGGCTACCATGAAACTATTTCCAAGTGGTTGAAGCGACTAAAAATTATCAAAAACCATGGGCTAAAGCTCATGAAATCGTGAGTTTTGACCATCATGAAATTATTCATTAATGGGTTAAAAATGGTCAAATATCGTGGGTTGTAGCTGACGAAGTTGTGCATTTTGGCCATTGCAAACTTGGCAAAATTACTTGTTAATGGGTTAAAACGACTAAAAAAAGCTAAAAAATAATGGGTTATAGCTCATAAAATCATGAAGTTGGGACTCCACAAACTTAGTTACGATTGGTTGAAAGGACTAAAAATGTCTAACGATCGTGGGTAGTAGCTTATGAAATCTCTAATTTTTATGTCTTGAAATTATTTGATGACGAGTCGAAATGACTAAAAGTGGACAAAAATCATGGGTTATATCTCATAAAATCTTGAATTTTAGCATCCACAAAATTATTTGTCAACGGGTCAAAACAACTAAAAAGGGTAAAAAATCATGGATTATAGCTCATGAAATCGTGAATTCTGGCATTTACAAAATTATTTGCCAATGTGTTGAAATGATTAAAATGGCCAAAAATTATGGGTCATAGCTCAAGAAATCATAATTTTGGCCTTCATGAATCTAATGATTCAAAATGACTAAAAATAGCCTAAATTTGTTGGTTGTTGCTTATGACATAATAAATTTTGGCCTCCGTGAAATTATTTTTTAACAGGCGAAAATGACCAAAAATAGCCAAAAATCATGGGTTATAGTTATAGTCCATGAAGTTGTAAATCTTGGTCTTCGAGAAATTATTTGCTAATGGATTGAAATGACTAAAATGACAAAAATCGTGGGTTATACCTCATGAAATCGTGAATTTTGGCATTCATGAAATTATTTGATAGTGGGTCGAAATGACTAAAATGACCAAAAATCATGAGTTATATAGCTCATGAAATCGTGAATTTTGGCCTTCATAAAATTATTTGCCAATGGATTGAAATGACTAAAATGACCAAAAATCATGAGTTATATAGCTTATGAAATTGTGAATTTTACCTTCGCAAAATTATTTAGCAAAAGGTCAAAATGACTAAAAATGGCTAAAAATCATGGATTATAGCTCAGGAAATAGTGAAGTTTGGTCTCTGCTAAATTATTTACAACGGGTAAAAATTACTGAAATTGCCCAAAAGTCGTGGGTTATATAGCTCACGAAATCATGAATTTTGACTTTCACAAAATTATTTGCTAACGAATCAAAATGACTAAAAATAACTAAAAATCATGGGTGATGGCTCATGAAATCTTTAATTTTGGCTCTACGAAATTATTTGATAGTGGGTCGAAATGACTAAAAATAGTCAAAAATCGTGGGTCACGTAATCGTGGATTTTGGCCACCACGTAATTATTTGACAATAAGTCAAAACGACTAAATAAAAAAAATTATGGGTTATAACTCATAAAAGTAAAAATTTTGGTCTCAAAATTATTTACCAGTGGATCGAAATGACTAAAAATGACCCATAACCATGAGTCATAGCTCATGAAATCTTTAATTTTGGTATCCGCAAAATTATTTCTCAATGGGTGAAATGACTAAATATGACCAAAAAACGTGGGTTATAGCCAACAAAATTGTGAATTTTCGTCTCCACAGAATTATTTTCCAATGGGTTGAAACGATTAATAATGATAAAAAATCATAGTTTATATAGCTCATAAAATTATAAATTTTTGCTACTACAAAAGTATTTGCCAACGAGTCGACTAAAAATGACAAAAAATCGTGGGTTATGCCTCATGAAATCGTGAACTTTTGGCCACCGCAAAATTATTTACCAACATGTATGTTGAAACAACTAAAAATGATAAAAAATCATGGGTTATAGCTCATGAAATCGTGAATTTTGGTCTCCGCAAAATTATTTACCAATAGGTCAAAACAACTAAAATGGTAAAAATCATGAGTTATAGCCCGTGAAATCGTGAATTTTGGTCTCCGTAATTATTTACCAAGGGGTCAAAATGACTAAAAATAGCCAAAAATCATGGGTTATAGCTCATAAAATCATGAATTTTGCCCATAAAATTATTTAGCAACGCGTCAAAATGACTAAAAATGGTTAAAAATCATAGGTTATAACTCACGAAATAGTAAAGTTTGGTCTCTGCTAAATTATTTGCAACGGGTAAAAATTACTGAAAATGGCCAAAAGTCGTGGGTTATAGCTCACGAAATCATAAATTTTGGCCTTCATAAAATTATTTGCTAACGGATCAAAATAACTAAAAATGGCTAAAAATCAAATGGTGATAGCTCATGAAATTTTTAATTTTGACCTCTGCGAAATTATTTAATAATGGGTTGAAATGACTAAAAATAGCCAAAAATTGTGGGTAACGTAATCGTGAATTTTGGTCACCACGTAATTATTTGACAATAGGTCAAAACGACTAAAAATAAAAAAATTATGAGTTTTAACTCATAAAAGTAAAAATTTTGGCCTCAAAATTATTTACCAGTGGGTCGAAATAACTAAAAATGGTCCATAATCATGGGTCATAGCTCATGAAATCTTTAATTTTGATATTCACAAAATTATTTCTCAATGGGTCGAAATGACTAAATATGACCAAAAAATGTGGGTTATAGCCAACGAAATTGTGAATTTTGGTCTCCACAGAATTATTTTCTAATGGGTTGAAACGACTAATAATGGTAAAAAATCATTGTTTATATAGCTTATAAATTTGTGAATTTTTGCTACTACAAAAGTATTTGTCGACGAGTCGACTAAAAATGATAAAAAATCGTGGGTTATACCTCATGAAATCGTGAACTTTTGCGCCCATAAAATATTACCAACATGTTGAAACAACTAAAATGATAAAAATCATGGGTTATAGCTCATGAAATCGTGAATTTTGGTCTCCTAAAATTATTTACCAATAGGTCAAAACAACTAAAAATGGTAAAAAATCATGGGTTATAGCTCATGAAATCGTGAATTTTGACCTCCGCAAAATTATTTATCAATGGGTTGAAACGACTAAAATGGCCAAAAATCATGAGTTATAGCCTGTGAAATCGTGAATTTTTATCTCCACATAGTTATTTGCTAACGGGTTGAAATGAATAAAAATAACCAAAAATTATGGGTTATAATTCATGCAATCATGAATTTTAGTTACCACAAAATTATTTGCAAACATATCGAAACAACTAACAATGGCAAAAAACCGTGATATGTAGCCCACGAAATCGTGAATCTTGGCCTCGGCTAATTATTTTTCAATGGGTCAAAATGACTAAAAATGGTTAAAAATCGTGGATTATGATTTACAAGATTGTAAATTTTGGTCTTTACGAAATTATGTGCTAATGGGTAGAATTGAATAAAAATAGTCGAAAATAGTGGTTATAGCTCATGTAAGTGTGAATTTTGGTCTTCAATAAATTATCTGCCAATGGATCGAATGACTAAAAAGGGCAAAAAAATCGTGAGTCATAGCTTATAAAATCGTGAAGTTTAGCCTCTGCGAAATTATTTGTCAACGGGACGAAACAACTAAAAATGATAAAAAATTATGGGTTATAGCTCATGAAATCGTGAATTTTGGCATTCATGAAATTATTTGATAACAGGTTGAAATAACTAAAAATAACCAAAAATTATGAGTTATATATCATAAAATCATGAATTTTAGCCACTATTTAACAACGGGTCAAAAAGACTAAAAAATGGCTAAACATCGTGGGGTATAGCTAATAAATCTTTAATTTGCGTCTACAAAATTAATTGACAATGGTCGAGACGATTAAAAATGAGCAAAAATCATGGGTTATAGCTAATAAATCTAGAATTTTGGTCTCCACAAAATTATTTATCAACGGATTAAAATGATAAAAAAAGGGTAAAAAATAATGGGTTATAGCTCACAAAATTATGAATTTTGGCATCTAAGAAATTATTTGCCAATGGGTCCAAATGACTTAAAATAGCAAAAAAAATTATGAGTTATATCTCATGAAATCATGAATTTTGGTCTCTGTGGAATTATTTGCCAATGGGTCGAATAGAATAAAAATGGTTAAAAATCGTGGGCTAGCTCATGAAATCGTGAATTTTATCTACCATGAATTTTTTTGCCAACGGGTTGAAATTATTAAAATTAGCAAAAACTATGGGTTCTAGCCCATGAAATCGTCAATTTTGGCCACCGCAAAATTAGTTGGCAATGGGTCGTAATGACTAAAAATGATAAAACATTAGTAGTTATAGCTCACAAAATCATGGATTCTGATCTCCATGGGATCTCAGGAATCTGCCAATTTGGATATATTCCTCTCGTTGAGATAGATAATTTTTATATATAATATGTCAAATTCTGACTTCTAGATTGAGAGATATTGCCTTTCTCTTGTGGCGTGATAGGGGGTAAACACTACAAAGTTGCAAGTGTACAACTATCAAGTTATAGTATAGAAAGATGTCGATCCCACGAGAAAAGTGTTGTAGGAAATAATCTAAATTGGTTCCTAGAGTTGTGTGTCGACAAGTAGGAGTGAAAGTGTGGAGATATAAATGGTGAGTGATTATTTACATATAAAAAACTAGATCAAGAGGGAGAGAAAGAGATGAAGAAATTAGAGAAAAATAAAATTAAGAAAATAAGTAAAAGAAAACAAAGCATAAAATGGAAAAGAACAAAATCAATAAAAGAAGTTTGACTAAAAAGTGGAAAATCACAACAAGTAAAAGATGAAAGAAATCAATTAGAAAAATGAGGAATCACAATTAAATCCACTAGTTGAATTCATTTAGGATTTATGAACTACTCTCTTTTATTACATTTTACTTTAGATTTATTAAACATAGCCTATCAAACCATTTAAGGAAAGCATAACCTATCAAATTATCATCTAAGTAAAATCAACATTAATGAAAAGAACAACAACCGAGATATTAATTCTAGAATTCATAAGTATAACCTATCAAACCACTCAATATATGTATAGATTATCAAATTCTTCTTCTACCAATTAGTTTCTTGTTGATTATTCTAAACATGATCATTTTAAGTACAAGAGAGCAATCCAAAAATCATGAAAGAAATCAAACTAGTTTCATACAATTCTAGAATTCCTACAAGATTTTAGTTACACATTTTAGAAAATAAAAACAAAGCAATAAAATCTAGAAAGGAGCATGAAAAAAACAGAATAAAAATATAAGAAAAATAAAAACTAATCACAAAAGTAAGAACAAGAACAAGAAAATAAAGATCTAAACTATGAGTTAAAAAATCTAATTACAAAATAAAAAGAGCATAAAAGTAAATCTAAACTATAAAAATTAAAAATGAAAGTAAAATCTATACTACAAAATAAAAATGCAAGAAAATAATAAAAGAGCATTAAAGAAATAAGTCCTCTGAGGCATCAAAATAAATCTAATCTACCAACATAAAAAAAAGAAAAATCCTAAAATATGAATTTCTAAGCCAAGAAAATAAAAAAAAAAAGAAAAACTTACATTGCAAGAGGTTGGCTCATTGAAAGTAAATCTCCATCTTCATCTTCATTCTTCATATTTATCAATCAATAAAGAGAAGAAAAGAAAATTTTGAAGAGGTAAATTTTTTATTAGCGCAAATAAAGTTACAATTTTGAAAGTTCTTCTCAATTAAGAGTAACACTTCTCTCAAATAGAGTTTTAGAAAATTTTCAAACTCAAACTCCTCACCCTCTGCTCCCCTTTATAGCCTACATCAAGCAACAATAGCCATTAGATTTTACTTGGGCTCTAAGGATTAAATCTTAGTCACAAAGCGACTCAATCCAACGGTAGGTCAACCGATTTTCATATATCATATATTAAAATATAGATGGCTCCGTCTCGTCGAGATAGGTAATTTTCATATATCATATATTAATTAAGCCTTGGATTGGGAGGTAATGTCATTTCTTTAGTCTAATCATCCTAAATATGAATTTGACTTGATTTCTTTTCATATTTAATCTTTGTTTCTTCTTATAAGCTACTTGGCTTGATCCGACTTTAATAAAAGGTTAAAAATGAGAAAATTTTAGTTCTTTTGAGCTCTTATTCATTAATTCTTCAATTTCGCATTAAGAGAAAAACATGTTATTAGTGAGTTATTTATTTAAATAAAATAGATAATGAGGTATAAAAATGTAATAAAACGTGATGATTAGGTTGAAAATCTCAATCAAAATTGATTTGATTTTATTTTCATTGGCTTTCAAGGAATCGATATATCCTTTTCTCTTGATTCCTACTTTAAATTTGATTGAGGCTTGATTGATTCTTCTAGAATTTGAGGTTTTGGCTTCAATGGGCTTTTGGACTTCTTTAAAAATACGAGTAGCAATTAAATATATACAAAAATAAAAGTAAATGAGAGTATTAAAATGCAATGAAATGTATTAATTAATTTACAAATGGGTCAAAATGACTCAAAAGGAAAATCGAGGGTTATAGCTCATGAAATTGTGAATTTTAATTTCATGCAATTATTTGCCAATGGGTCAAAATGAAAAAAATGGCAAAAATCGTGGGTTATGCCTCATGAAATCGTGAACTTTGGCCACCCAAAATTATTTACCAACATGTATGTTGAAACAACTAAAATGATAAAAAATCATGGGTTATAGCTCATGAAATCGGAATTTTGGTCTCCGAAAATTATTTACCAATAGGTCAAAACAACTAAAATGGTAAAAAATCATGAGTTATAGCCCGTGAAATCGTGAATTTTGGTCTCCGCGTAATTATTTACCAGCAGGTTGAAATGAATAAAAATAGCTAAAAATTATGGGTTACAGTTCATACAATCATGAATTTTGGCTACCGCAAAATTATTTGCAAATATGTCGAAACAACTAAAAATGGCAAAAAACCGTGGTATCTAGCCCACGAAATCGTGAATCTTGGCCTCCGCAAATTATTTTCCAATGGGTTATAATGATTAAAAATGGTTAAAAATCGTGGGTTATGGTTTACAAAATTGTAAATTTTGGTCTTTACGGAATTATGTGCTAATGGGTAGAATTGAATAAAAATAGTCAAAAATAGTGGTTATAGCTCATGTAAGTGTGAATTTTGGTCTTCATGAAATTGTTTGCCAATGGGTCAAATGACTAAAAAGGGCCAAAGATCATGAGTCATAGCTCATAAAATCGTGAATTTTAGCCTGCGTGAAATTATCCGTCAACGGGATGAAACAACTAAAAATGGCCAAAAATTATGGGTTATAGCTCATGAAATCGTGAATTTTGGCCTTCATGAAATTATTTGATAACAGGTTGAAATGACTAAAAATAATAAAAAATTATGAGTTATGTATCATAAAATCATGAATTTTAGCCACTATTTAACAACGGGTCGAAACAATTAAAAAATGGCCACACATCGTGGGGTATAGCTAATAAAATTTTTAATTTGGCCTCTACAAAATTAATTGACAATGGTCGAGACGACTAAAAATGAGCAAAATCATGGGTTATATAGCTAATAAATCTAGAATTTTAGCCTCCACAAAATTATTTGTCAACGGATTGAAATGACAAAAAAGGCAAACAATAATGGGTTATAATTCACAAAATCATGAATTTTGACCTCAGTAAAAGTATTTGCCAAGAAGTCGACTAAAAATGAAAAAAATCGTGGGTTATGCCTCATGAAATCGTGAACTTTGCCACTTAAAATTATTTACCAACATGTATGTTGAAACAACTAAAATGATAAAAATCATGGGTTATAGCTCATGAAATCGTGAATTTTGGTCATAAAATTATTTACCAATAGGTCAAAACAACTAAAATGGTAAAAATCATGAGTTATAGCAGTGAAATCGTGAATTTTGGTCTCCGTAATTATTTACCGCGAGGTTGAAATGAATAAAAATAGCTAAAAATTATGGGTTACTGATTCATACAATCATGAATTTTGGCTACCGCAAAATTATTTGCAAATATGTCGAAACAACTAAAATGGCAAAAAGCGTGGTATCTAGCCCGCGAAATTGGAATCTGGCCTCCATAAAATTATTTTCCAATGGGTTATAATGATTAAAAATGGTTAAAAATCGTGGGTTATGGTTTACAAAATTGTAAATTTTGGTCTTTACGGAATTATGTGCTAATGGGTAGAATTGAATAAAAATAGTCAAAAATAGTGGTTATAGCTCATGTAAGTGTGAATTTTGGTCTTCATGAAATTGTTTGCCAATGGGTCAAATGACTAAAAAGGGCCAAAGATCATGAGTCATAGCTCATAAAATCGTGAATTTTAGCCTGCGTGAAATTATCCGTCAACGGGATGAAACAACTAAAAATGGCCAAAAATTATGGGTTATAGCTCATGAAATCGTGAATTTTGGCCTTCATGAAATTATTTGATAACGAGGTTGAAATGACTAAAATAATAAAAATTATGAGTTATGTATCATAAAATCATGAATTTTAGCCACTATTTAACAATTGAAACAATTAAAAATGGCCACATCGTGGGGTATAATAAAAAATTTGGCCTCTACAAAATTAATTGACAATGGTGAGAGCGACTAAAATGAGCAAAATCATGGGTTATATAGCTAATAAATCTAGAATTTTAGCCTCCACAAAATTATTTGTCAACGGATTGAAATGACAAAAAAAGGGCAAACAATAATGGGTTATAATTCACAAAATCATGAATTTTGACCTCTAAGAAATTAATTGCCAATTGGTCCAAATGACTTAAAACAACAAAAAATCATGGGTTATATCTCATGAAATCATGAATTTTGGTCTCTATGGAATTATTTGCTAATGGGTCGAATGGAATAAAAATGGCTAAAAATCGTGGGTTATAGCTTATGAAATCGTGAATTTTAGCTACCATGAAATTTTTTGCCAACGGGTTGAAATAAATTAAAATTAGCAAAAAACCGTGGGTTCTAGCTAGTGCTTTAAAAATAGGCCGATTTTATCGATTTATCGCCGATATATAGGGTTTAGGCCAAGTCTGATACGATTTCTGTAAAAATTTATCGCATATCGTTTTTGGCCGATTTGTCCCGATATATCCGTATAAATCCGATAAAGTGGCCAATTTCTCGTTGGTTAAAACTCGCTCGATTTTCTACACTTCACATTCAAGAAACCCGGTTTGGAGGCAAAACCCTCTTTTTCCATACGACCGCGCATCCACTAAACTCATGCTATCTAATCTATTTCACATCCGCTTGTAACCCAATTCTCTCTCCTCCAGTTCTCTCCGGATAAACACGCAAATCTCTCGCAAAGACCTCTATCGACGACCTCTCGAAGATTCTCTCGATATTTCATTAAATGTGCTTAGATTATATTTTAGGACATTATATTATATATGCTCACATATATGACCTCAGATTTTTACTACTCATCAATGTTACGGATGGCTAGAGCTGAGCGAGCCTATACAAGGCTAGGCATTATGCACAGAAGTAGCTTGACTATTTTTAAATTATTTAATTATAATACTTGATAAAAATATGTATTAAATTCATATAAATTTATAAAAATAAATAGCAATCTTAGATCTACAATAAACTATGCATACTTAAATACTAAATAGCTAAAATAATAACTACCTAAGATTATAGAAAGGGAGGCTGAAGTTGGACGGCAGCTAGAGTCTATGAGATTTTTAATTACAATAATTGATAATAAATATCAATGTTATAGAAAGTTTAGGTGCCGTGATGTCTAGGCAGTTTTTCTTCATTTAAGTGGTGATCGAGGAGGTTTTGTTGAAGGTTGGAGGAGATAGTGGAGGTGTTCATATTTGAAAGGTTAAAGGAGTTTGGAGGAGGTTAAGAGGAGCAACCTGAAATCACGATTAAGGCTAAGGTCTGGGGTCAGTGATAAAGCGCTCTTAGGCTGGAACGCTGGCAGATGTTGTCGCTGAAATGACTAGCTTTTAAAATAGTGCTACTTATCCCCGATAACCAGGATTCGTTATAAATTTTGACCATCCGATATATTTTCGATAACCGATATTTAAAACCTTGGTTCTAGACCATGAAATCGTCAATTTTGGCCACCGCAAAATTAGTTGGCAATGGGTCGTAATGACTAAAAATGGTAAAAAATTAGTAGTTATAGCTCACGAAATCATGGATTTTGATCTCCACGGGATCTCAGGAATCTGCCAATTTGGATGGCTCCATCTCGTCGAGATAGATAATTTTTATATATAATATGTTAGATTCTGACTTCTAGTTTGAGAGATATTACCTTTCTCTTATGGTTGTGATAGGGGGTAAATAATACAAAGTTTTAAGTGTACAACTATCAAGTTATAGTATAGAAAGATGACGATCCAAGAAAGGTGTTGTAGGAAATAATCAAATGGTTCCTAGAGTTGTGTGTGGACAAGTAGGAGTGAAAGTGTGACATAAAGGGTGAGTGATTATTTGTAAATATAAGAAAACTAGATCAGAGAGGGAGAAAGAGATAAAGAAATTAAGAGAAAAATAAAATCAAAAGAAAAAATAATAAAGAGAAATTTGACCAAAATCACAAGTAAAAGATGGAGAAAATCAATTAGAAAAATTATCTACAATTGGATCCACTAGTTAAATTAATTTAGGATTTCTTATCAACTCTTTTTAGATTTATTAAGCATAGACAATCAAACTACTTAAAGAAAGCATAACTTATCAAATTATCATCCAAGTAAAATTAATATTCATGAAAAGAACAATAATTATATATTAATCTAGAATTAAAGCATAATAATCTATCAAACCATTCAAGATAATAGATTATCAAATTTTTCTTTTACCAATTAGTTCTCTAGTTGATTATTCTAAACATGATCATTTTAAGTATAAGAGAGCAATCCAAAAATCATAAAAGAAATCAAACTAGTTTCATACAATTCTAGAATTCTACAAGATTTTAGTTACATTTTAGAAAATAAAAATAAAAAAAATAAAATGGAGAGCATGAAAGAAAGAGAAGAAAAATACAAGAAAAATAAAACTAATTACAAAAGTAAGAACAAGAACAAGAACAAGAAAATAAAGATCTAAACTATGAGCATAAAAAGAATCTAACTATAAAAAATAAAAGAGCATAAAAGTAAATCTAAATTATAAAAATACAAATAAAAAGTAAATCTATACTACAAAATAAAAATATAAGAAAATAATAAAAGAACATGAAAGTAACTACTCTACAAGGCATCAAAATAAATCTAATCTATCAACATAAATGAAAAAGAAAATAAAACAATAAAATGAATGTCTAAGGCAAGAAAATAAAAGAGAAAAGGAAAACTTACATTGCAAGGGTTAGCTCCTTGAAAGTAATCAGTCTTCATTTTCATTTTTCATCTTTATCAATCAATAAAGAGAAGAAAATAAAATTTAAAGAGGTAATTTTTTTTAACGCAAGGTTTTCTCAATTAAGGTAACCCTCCTCTTCAAATGGAGTTTCACAAAATTTTCACTCAAACTCCTCGCCTCTACCCCCTATTTATAGCCTCTGACAAGCAACAAGAGCCATTAGATTTTACTTACGGCTCAAAGATTAAATCTTAGTCACAAAACGAATCAATTCTGAATCAATCGGTTGAATAATCTCGGTTGACCAACCGTCAATGAAGTTTCCATCATTATATTAAAGTGTAGATAGCTCCGTCTTGTTGAGATGGCGATTTCATATATCATATATTTTGCCTTCAGTTGGGAGATAATGTCGCTTTCGTTTGCTAATCATCCTAAATATGAATTTGACTTGATTTCTTTTCATATTGGATCCTTATTTCTTCGACTTACGTAGGCTTGGCTTAATCCAAGGCTTCAATAAAAGGTTAAAAATAGAAATTTGAGTTCTTATTCATTAATTCTTCAATTCTTGCATTAAGAGAAAAATACGTTATTAGTGATTTATTTATTTAAATAAAATAGATAAGGAGGGTATAATTATATAATAAAACATGATCGTTGAAAATCTCAAAAAATTGATTTGATTTGATTTTCATTGGCTTGAATCGATATATCCTTTTCTCTTGATTCGTTACTTTAAATCGATTGAGGCTTGATTGATTCTTCTAGAATGAGCTTTTGCTTCAATGGGCTTTTTGACTTATCTAAAACTACCGAGTAGCAATTAAATATATACAAAAATAAAAGTAAATGAGAGTATTAAAATGCAATGAAATGTATTAATTCTAGAATTCATAAGCATAATCTATCAAACCATTCAAGATAAGCATAGATTATCAAATTTTTCTTTACCAATTAGTTCTCTAGTTGATTATTCTAAACATGATCATTTTAAGTATAAGAGAGCAATCCAAAAATCATAAAAGAAATCAAACTAGTTTCATACAATTCTAGAATTCCTACAAGATTTTAGTTACACATTTTAGAAAATAAAAATAAAGAAATAAAATAGGATGAGAGCATGAAAGAAAGAGAAGAAAAAATAGAAAAATAAAACTAATTACAAAAGTAAGAACAAGAACAAGAACAAGAAAATAAAGATCTAAACTATGAGCATAAAAGAAATCTAACTATAAAATAAAAGAGCATAAAAGTAAATCTAAATTATAAAAAATACAAATGCAAGAAAGTAAATCTATACTACAAAATAAAAATGCAAGAAAATAATAAAAGAGCATTAAAGTAAGTCCTCTACAAGGCATCAAAATAAATCTAATCTACCAACATAAAAAGAAAAAGAAAAAAATCCTAAATATGAATTTCTAAGCCAAGAAAATAAAAGAAAAAAAGAAAAACTTACATTGCAAGAGGTTGGCTCATTGAAAGTAAATCTCCATCTTCATCTTCATTCTTCATATTTATCAATCAATAAAGAGAAGAAAAGAAAATTTTGAAGAGGTAAATTTTTTATTAGCGCAAATAAAGTTACAATTTTGAAAGTTCTTCTCAATTAAGAGTAACACTTCTCTCCAAATAGAGTTTTAGAAAAATTTTCAAACTCAAACTCCTCACCCTCTGCTCCTATTTATAGCCTACATCAAGCAACAATAGCCATTAGATTTTACTTGGGCTCTAAGGATTAAATCTTAGTCACAAAACGACTCAATCGGTTGACCAACCGGTAGGTCAACCGATTTTCATATATCGTATATTAAAATATAGATGGCTCCGTCTCGTCGAGATAGGTAATTTTCATATATCATATATTAATTTTCGCCTTCCGGATTGGGAGGTAATGTCATTTCTTTGCGTCTAATCATCCTAAATATGAATTTGACTTGATTTCTTTTCATATTTAATCTTTGTTTCTTCGGCTTCTATAAGCTACTTGGCTTGATCCAGACTTTAATAAAAGGTTAAAAATGAGAAAATTTTAGTTCTTTTGAGCTCTTATTCATTAATTCTTCAATTTCCATGATTAAGAGAAAAACATGTTATTAGTGAGTTATTTATTTAAATAAAATAGATAATGAGAGTATAAAAATGTAATAAAACGTGATGATTAGGTTGAAAATCTCAATTCAAAATTGATTTGATTTGATTTTCATTGGCTTTCAAAGAATCGATATATCCTTTTCTCTTGATTCCCTACTTTAAATTTGATTGAGGCTTGATTGATTCTTCTAGAATTTGAGGTTTTGGCTTCAATGGGCTTTTTTGGACTTCTTTAAAAATACCAGAGTAGCAATTAAATATATACAAAAATAAAAGTAAATGAGAGTATTAAAATGCAATGAAATGTATTAATTAATTTACAAATGGGTCAAAATGACTCAAAAAGGCCAAAATCGAGGGTTATAGCTCATGAAATTGTGAATTTTAATTTCATGCAATTATTTGCCAATGGGTCAAAATGAAAAAAAATGGCAAAAATCGTGGGTTATAGCTCATGATATCTTGTATTTTAGCCTTCACGAAATAATTTGTCAATGGGTCGAAATGATAAAAATAACTACAAATCATAGGTTATAGTTCACTTAAATCGTGAATTTTGGTCTTCATAAAATTATTTACCAATTAGTTAAAATATCTAAAAATGATAAAAATTATTGGTTACTGACTCTTGAAATCATGAATTTTGACCTCAGTAAAAGTATTTGCCAATGGGTCAAAATGACTCAAAAGGCCAAAATCGAGGGTTATAGCTCATGAAATTGTGAATTTTAATTTCATGCAATTATTTGCCAATGGGTCAAAATGAAAAAAAATGGCAAAAATCGTGGGTTATAGCTCATGATATCTTGTATTTTAGCCTTCACGAAATTATTTGCCAATGGGTCGAAATGATAAAAAATAACTACAAATCATAGGTTATAGTTCACGAAATCGTGAATTTTGGTCTTCGCAAAATTATTTACCAATTAGTTAAAATATCTAAAAATGATAAAAAATTATTGGTTACAGCTCTTGAAATCATGAATTTTGACCTCCGTAAAAGTATTTGCCAATGGGTCAAAACGACTTATAATGGCAAAAAATCATTGGTTATGACTCATAAAGTCGTGAATTTTAACATTTATGAAATTATTTGCCAATAGGTCGAAACGAGTAAAAATGGCCAACGGGTCGAAATAACTAAAACTAGACAAAAATCAGGGGTTATAGCTCATGAAATCGTGAAATTTGGACTCTGTGAAATTATTTTAACGAATAAGTCGAAACTACTATACATGGCCAAAAAATAACAAAATCATGAATTTTGATCTCTGGGAATTATTTGTCAATGGGTTAAAATGACTAAAAATGGCAAAAATCATGGGTTATAGCTCATGAAGTCGTGAATTTTCACCACTGCAAAATTATTTGTAAAGGGGTCGTAACGACTAAAAATGATCAAAAATTATGGGTTATAGCTCATGAAATCGTGAATTTGGCATCCATAAAATTATTACCAATAAGTCAAAATGACTTAAAATGGCTAATAATTGTGCTTTATAGCTCACAAAATAGTTAATTGTGGCCATTATGCAATTATTTATGAATGGGTCAAAACGACTTATAATGGCAAAAATCATGGGTTATAGCTCATGATATCTTGTATTTTAGCCTTCACGAAATTATTTGTTGATGGGTCGAAATGATAAAAATAACTACAAATCATAGGTTATAGTTCACGAAATCGTGAATTTTGGTCTTCGCAAAATTATTTACCAATTAGTTAAAATATCTAAAAATGATAAAAAATTATTGGTTCTGACTCTTGAAATCATGAATTTTGACCTCAAGTAAAAGTATTTGCCAATGGGTCAAAGCGACTTATAATGGCAAAAATCATTGGTTATGACTCATAAAGTCGTGAATTTTAACATTTATGAAATTATTTGCCAATAGGTCGAAACGAGTAAAAATGGCCAACGGGTCGAAATAACTAAAACTAGACAAAAATCAGGGGTTATAGCTCATGAAATCGTGAAATTTGGACTCTGTGAAATTATTTTAGCGAATAAGTCGAAACTACTATACATGGCCAAAAATAACAAAATCATGAATTTTGACCTCAGTAAAAGTATTTGCCAATGGGTCAAAATGACTCAAAAGGCCAAAATCGAGGGTTATAGCTCATGAAGTCGTGAATTTTCACCACCGCAAAATTATTTGTAAAGGGTCGTGAACGACTAAAAATGATCAAAAATTATGGGTTATAGCTCATGAAATCGTGAATTTGGCATCCGCAAAATTATTACCAATAAGTCAAAATGACTTAAAATGGCTAATAATTGTGCTTTATAGCTCACAAAATAGTTAATTGTGGCCATTATGCAATTATTTATGAATGGGTCAAAACGACTAGAAATAGCCAATAATCGTGGTTTTAGTTTAAGAAATCGTGAATTTTGGCATCCGCGAAAATTATTACCAATAAGTCAAAATGACTTAAAATGGCTAATAATTGTGCTTTATAGCTCACAAAATAGTTAATTGTGGCCATTATGCAATTATTTATGAATGGGTCAAAACGACTAGAAATAGCCAATAATCGTGGTTTTTAGTTTAAGAAATCGTGAATTTTGGCATTCGCGAAATTATTTGCTAATAGGTGAAAATGACTAAAAATAGCTAAAAATCATGGATTATAGCTAAAAATCGTGAATTTTGGCCGAAATTATTACCAATGCGATGAAACAACTAAAAATATCCAATAACCGTGGGTTATAATTCACGAAATTATGAAATTTGGCCTCCTCCAAATTATTTGTTGAGAAATAACTAAAAATCATGGGTTATAGCTTATGAAATTGTGAATTTTGGCATCCATAAAATTATTACCAATAAGTCAAAATGACTTAAAATGGCTAATAATTGTGCTTTATAGCTCACAAAATAGTTAATTGTGGCCATTATGCAATTATTTATGAATGGGTCAAAACGACTAGAAATAGCCAATAATCGTGGTTTTAGTTTAAGAAATCGTGAATTTTGGCATTCGCGAAATTATTTGCTAATAGGTGAAAATGACTAAAATAGCTAAAAATCATGGATTATAGCTAAAAATCGTGAATTTTGGTCTTCATAAAATTATTTACCAATGGGTCAAAATGAAAAAAATGGCAAAAATCATTGGTTATGACTCATAAAGTCGGAATTTTAACATTTATGAAATTATTTGCCAATGGGTCAAAGCGACTTATAATGGCAAAAATCATGGGTTATAGCTCATGAAATCGTGAATTTTGGTCTTCATAAAATTATTTACCAATGGGTCAAAATGACTCAAAAGGCCAAAATCGAGGGTTATAGCTCATGATATCTTGTATTTTAGCCTTCACGAAATTATTTGCCAATGGGTGAAATGATAAAAATAACTACAAATCATAGGTTATAGTTCACGAAATCGTGAATTTTGGCCCAAACGAATTATTTGACCATGGGTGAAACTACTAAAATTTATCAAAATTATGGATTATAGCTCATGAAATTGTGAATTTTGGCCCCAACGAAATTATTTGACCATGGGTGAAACTACTAAAATTTATCAAAATTATGGATTATAGCTCATGAAATCGTGAATTTTGGTCTTCATAAAATTATTTACCAATGGGTCAAAATGAAAAAAATGGCAAAAATCATGGGTTATAGCTCATGAAATCGTGAATTTTGGTCTTCATAAAATTATTTACCAATGGGTCAAAATGAAAAAAATGGCAAAAATCATGGGTTATAGCTCATGAAATCGTGAAATTTGGACTCGTGAAATTATTTTAACTAATAAGTCGAAACTACTATACATGGCCAAAAATAACAAAATCATGAATTTTGACCTCAGTAAAAGTATTTGCCAATGGGTCAAAATGACTCAAAAGGCCAAAATCGAGGGTTATAGCTCATGAAATCGTGAAATTTGGACTCGTGAAATTATTTTAACGAATAAGTCGAAACTACTATACATGGCCAAAAATAACAAAATCATGAATTTTGACCTCAGTAAAAGTATTTGCCAATGGGTGAAATGATAAAAATAACTACAAATCATAGGTTATAGTTCACGAAATCGTGAATTTTGGTCTTCATAAAATTATTTACCAATGGGTCAAAATGACTCAAAAGGCCAAAATCGAGGGTTATAGCTCATGAAATTGTGAATTTTGGCCCCAACGAAATTATTTGACCATGGGTGAAACTACTAAAATTTATCAAAATTATGGATTATAGCTCATGAAATCGTGAATTTTGGCCCAAACGAATTATTTGACCATGGGTGAAACTACTAAAATTTATCAAAAATTATGGATTATAGCTCATGAAATCATGAACTTTTGTCTGTGCGAAATCATTTGCCAACAGATCCGAACAACTAAGAATGGCCAAAAAACATGGGTCCAAACAACTAAAAATGGCCAAAAAATCTTGGGTTATACTTCATGAAATCTTGATTTTGTCCTCAGGAAAATTACTATCCAGTGGGTTGAAACGATTGAAAATAGCCAAAAATTAGATTTGTTTGGAGATGATTCTACAAGCAGTTACTTTATGTGTTTCTATTATATTTGCTTGGGAGTTGATTTAGTTTCTGATATGCAGGTGTTTGTACTAGTGTCTTGAAAAGGATATGTCGTGAGAATGGGATTATAAGGTGGCCTTACAGAAAGGTATTTTCTTAACATGTTCTATTTTGAACCCAAAAAAAAATGTAGCTTTGTTTTGCTCAATATTTGTCCTTTTGTCAAGATTCTTTGTTGACAATGATGATTTATCGACTTGGATGCTTGACTTATGTTGGCAATGTTGCAAGCTAGGTTATGTGGACACTTCATTTTGGGTGCCATGTCCATGTCCGACACATGTTGAACACAGATTTAGCACGGACACGCCATGGACATATATGGTTCAAAGCGAAACCCGATTTCCCCATTACTTATAACCCTAAACTAGTTTTTGGTATATCGGGTTCAAAACCAATAAGAGTTTTGAACCCGAAAACCAAAACCCATCAATTAAAGATTTGAAAAATGCCTATTATATCCCATGCAATAAAAACTAAACCCGATTCTACCTTTTCTTCTCCGTTCCCACTTGATTTTCTTCGACCCGAAAAAAGGAGCGAGGTCTCCATTCCCAGTTGCTCGACGACGACAAAAGATCTTAATTCTTTGTTAGATTTAACTTAATTCTTAGTTGTTATAGATAATAAAATAAAATACCAGTGTTATAGGTATTTTAATGTAATATTTGATCTAATGTAATTTATAAAATAAAATACAAATGTAATTTAATTTATAAATATATATAGTCATGTCCCCGTGTCCTACTTTTAACAAATCTGCCGTGTCCCGTGTCCGTGCCCTCACCCTGCACCCGTATTTGTGCAACCTAGGTTGCAAAAATACGTAATATCATTTTACGCAGCTCTAAAATATAGTAACTTCTCTAGCATAACTGGTTTATATTTCTCTTTTCCATAAATAAATCATGCTTAGATATCTTTTGTGAAGTTGAGTTACCTTTTTTTTGGTTGTGATAGGGGTAAATAATACAAAGTTTTAAGTGTACAACTATCAAGTTATAGTATAGAAAGATGACGATCCCAGAAAGGTGTTGTAGGAAATAATCTAAATTGGTTCCTAGAGTGTGTGGACAAGTAGGAGGAAAGTGTGGAGACATAAAGGGTGAGTGATTATTTGTAAATATAAGAAAACTAGATCAAGAGGGAGAAAGAGAGATAAAGAAATTAGAGAAAAATAAAATCAAGAAAATAAGTAAAAGAAAACAAAGAATAAAAAAAAGAACAAAATCAATAAAGAGAAATTTGACCAAAAAGAGGAAAATCACAAGTAAAAGATGGAGAAAATCAATTAGAAAAATGAGGTATCTACAATTGATCCACTAGTTAAATTAATTTAGGATTTATGAACTACTTTTATCACGCTTTACTTTAGATTTATTAAGCATAGACAATCAAACTACTTAAAGAAAGCATAACTTATCAAATTATCATCCAAGTAAAATTAATATTCATGAAAAGAACAATAATTATATATTAATTCTAGAATTCATAAGTAATCTATCAAACCATTCAAGATAAGCATAGATTATCAAATTTTCTTTTACCAATTAGTTCTCTAGTTGATTATTCTAAACATGATCATTTTAAGTATAAGAGAGCAATCCAAAAATCATAAAAGAAATCAAACTAGTTTCATACAATTCTAGAATTCTACAAGATTTTAGTTACACATTTTAGAAAATAAAAATAAAGAAATAAAATCTAGGACCTGAGAGCATGAAAGAAAGAGAAGAAAAATATCAAGAAAAATAAAACTAATTACAAAAGTAAGAACAAGAACAAGAACAAAAATAAAGATCTAAACTATGAGCATAAAGAAATCTAACTATAAAAAATAAAAGAGCATAAAAGTAAATCTAAATTATAAAAAATACAAATGCAAGAAAGTAAATCTATACTACAAAATAAAAATATAAGAAAATAATAAAAGAACATGAAAGTAAATCTACTCACAAGGCATCAAAATAAATCTAATCTATCAACATAAATGAAAAAGAAAATAAAATCCTAAAACATGAATGTCTAAGGCAAGAAAATAAAAGAGAAAAAGGAAAACTTACATTCAAGGGGTTAGCTCCTTGAAAGTAAATCAGATCTTCATTTTCATTTTTCATCTTTATCAATCAATAAAGAGAAGAAAATAAAAATTTAAAGAGGTAATTTTTTTATTAAGCGCAAATAAAGTTTAAAATTTTGAAGGTTTTCTCAATTAAGAGTAACCCTCCTCTTCAAATGGAGTTTCACAAAATTTTCACACTCAAACTCCTCGCTCTCTACCCCTATTTATAGCCTACAGCAAGCAACAAGAGCCATTAGATTTTACTTACGCTCCAAAGATTAAATCTTAGTCACAAAACGAATCAATTACGAATCAATCGGTTGAATAATCGGTTGACCAACCGATTGGTCAACCGAGTTTCATAAATCGTATATTAAAGTGTAGATAGCTCCGTCTTGTTGAGATAGGCGATTTTCATATATCATATATTAATTTTTGCCTTTCAGATTGGGAGATAATGTCGTTTCTTTGCGTCTAATCATCCTAAATATGAATTTGACTTGATTTCTTTTCATATTGGATCCTTATTTCTTCGACTTCTGTAGGCTGCTTGGCTTAATCCAAGGCTTCAATAAAAGGTTAAAAATAAGAAATTTGAGTTCTTATTCATTAATTCTTCAATTTTTGCAGATTAAGAGAAAATATGTTATTAGTGATTTATTTATTTAAATAAAATAGATAAGGAGGGTATAATTATATAATAAAACACAATGATCGTTGAAAATCTCAATTCAAAATTGATTTGATTTGATTTTCATTGGCTTTCAAAGAATCGATATATCCTTTTCTCTTGATTCGTTACTTTAAATTTGATTGAGGCTTGATTGATTCTTCTAATTGAGCTTGCCTTCAATGGGCTTTTGGACTTATCTAAAACTACCGAGTAAATTAAATAAATACAAAAGTAAATGAGAGTATTAAAAATGAAATGTATTAATTAATTTACAACGGGTCAAAATGACTCAAAACGACCAAAATCGAGGGTTATAGCTCATGAAATTGTGAATTTTGATTTCATGGAATTATTTGCCACTGGGTCAAAATGAAAAAAATAGCAAAACATCGTGGGTTATAACTCATGATATCACAAATTTTAGCCTTCACGAAATAATTTGTCAATGGGTCGAAATGACGAAAAATAACTACAAATCATAGATTATAGCTCACGAAATCGTGAATTTTGGTATTCACAAAATTATTTATCAATTGGTCGAAATAACTAAAAATGGTAAAAAATTATTGGTTACAGCTCATGAAATCATGAATTTTGGCCTCCGCAAAATTATTTACAAATGGGTCAAAACGACTTATAATGGCAAAAAATTATTGGTTATTGCTCATAAAGTCGTAAATTTTAACCTTCATGAAATTATTTGCCAACAGGTTGAAACGAGTAAAAATGGCCAACGCGTCGAAATAACTAAAACTGGACAAAAATCAGGGGTTATAGCTCATGAAATCGTGAAATTTGGCACCTATGAAATTATTTTAGCCAATAAGTCGAAACTACTATACATGGCCAAAAAATGACGTAATCGTGAATTTTGATCTCTGGGAATAATTTGTCAATGGGTAAAATGACTAAAAATGGTAAAAATCATGAGTTATAGCTCATGAAGTCGTGAATTTTCACCACTGTAAAATTATTTGCAAAGGCGTCGAAACGAATAAAAATGGCTAAACATTATGGGTTATAGCTCATGAAATCGTGAATTTAGCATCCGCAAAATTATTTACCAATGGGTCAAAATGACTCACAATGGCTAGTAATTGTGCTTTATAACTCACAAAATAGTTAATTGTGGCCATTATGCAATTATTTGTGAATGGGTCGAAACGACTAGAAATAGCCAATAATCGTGGTTTATAGCTTAAGAAATCGTGAATTTGGCATTCGCAAATTATTTGCTAATAGGTGAAAATGACTAAAAATAAAATCATGGATTATAGCTAAAAATGGGGTTTTGAGTTATTACAATCGTCCGGCATTAAAAAATACAATATGCAGGTGGGTTATAACTAGGGTGCATTCGGTTGGGATACGGTTCGGATATGACACTTATCATATCCATATCCGCTTTCTAAAGGATCACGGATACTGGATCTGGATGATATTCATCGGTAAGAAAAAACATAACCATATCCGCATCTCTAAAGCGGATACTGTTGGATATTAGATAAGCGGATACGGATACAATCTGGATATTAATCTGGATATTTGGGAAACGGATATGAATCGGATATGACAAAAATACATATGATTATAATATTTCGCACAATTAATATAACTAAAAACATTCATCTATTAAACATAATCAAGATAAGTTTATTCAACCATATAGAAAATGTCACCTCATGACATAAATACTAGTCCTCATGTAATTCTCAAGTCTAATCCAAACAACAAAAGTGCAAAAGTATCCGGATATCCGACAGATCCGCGTTTTCGACTCGAAACCATATCCAAACCATATCCGGATGAAAATCAAACAACAAAAAGTGCGAAACCGATCTGAAAAGTCAGAAACAGATCCGGATATCCGACCAGTATCCGGTTCGATCCAAAACGTATCCAAAACCGTATCCGGATGAAAATCAAAACCATAACCAGTATCCAAACCATATCAGGTTTCAATTTTTCCTACCATATCCGCTTAAACGGATCGGTTGGTCCGTGGATATATCGGACGTTCCCCAGTTATAACTCACGAAATTATGAAATTTGGCCTCCAAATTATTTGAGGTCAAAAGCAGTAAAATAACTAAAAATAATGGGTTATAACTCATGAAATCGTGAATTTTGGCCCAAACGAATTATTTGACCATGGGTCGAAACTATTAAAAATTATCAAAAATTATTGATTATAGCTCATGAAATCATGAACTTTTGCTTCCGCGAAATCATTTGCTAACAGATCTGAACAACTAAGAATGGCCAAAAAACATGGGTCCAAACGACTAAAAATGGCTAAAAAATCTTGGATTATACCTCATGAAATCTTGACTTTGTCCTCAGCGAAATTAATATCCAGTGGGTCGAAATGACTGAAAATAGCCAAAAATTAGATTTGTTTGGTGATGATTCTACAAGCAGTTACTTTATGCGTTTCTATTATATCTGCTTGAGAGTTGATTTAGTTTTTGACATGCAGGTGTTTGTACTAGTGTCTTGAAAAGGATATGTCGTGAGAATGGGATTATAAGGTGGCCTTACAGAAAGGTATTTTCTCAACATGTTCTATTTTGAAACCCCAAAATGTAGCTTTTGTTTGCTCAATATTTGTCCCTTTGTCAAGATTCTTTGTTGACAATGATGATTTATCGACTTGGATGCTTGACTTATGTTGGCAATGTTGCAAGCTAGGTTATGTGGACACTTCATTTTGGTGCCATGTCCATGTCCGGACACATGTTGAACAATTTGCGGACACGCCATGGACATATATGGTTCAAAGCGAAACCCGATTCCCCATTACTTATAACCCTAAACGGTTTTGGGGGTATATCGGTTCAAAACCAATAAGAGTTTTGAACGAAAACCAAAACCATCAATTAAAGATTTGAAAAATGCCTATTATATCCCATGCAATAAAAACTAAACCCGATTCCACCTTTTCTTCTCCGTTCCCACTTCATTTTCTTCGACATGAAAAAGGAACGAGGTCTCCATTCCCATTGCTTCGATGACCTACAAAAGATCCTAATTCTTTGTTAGATTTAATTTAATTCTTAGTTGTTATTATAGATAATAAAATAAAATACAAGTGTTATAAGTATTTTAATTTAATATTTGATCTAATGTAATTTATAAAATAAAATACAAATGTAATTTAATATATAAATATATATAGTCATGTCCCCTGTGTCCTACTTTTAACAAATCTGCCGTGTCCCGTGTCGTGCCGCACCACTACACTATTTCCATTTGTGCAACCTAGGTTGCAAAATACATAATATCATTTTACGCAGCTCTAAAATATAGTTACTTCTGTAGCATAACTGGTTTATATTTCTCTCTTCCATAATTAAATCATGCTTAGATATCTTTTGTAGTGAGTTACCTTTTTTGGGAGGAGGGAAGATGCTTGTATGCTTACATTATGAAGGCTTCATTAAAAGAGAGAGAAATTCCTAATCTAGGAGAAAGAGAAGCTTCCGTGAAGGGGAGAAAGACTACTGTTATGCAAATGAATTACAACAATGGTCTTGAGTCATCATCAGTGTGCCTTTGCATACTAATTAAAAAATTCCCAATCCTATTGCGTGATAGGAAGATTCTGACCCATAACCCCTCCACAAGAAAGTGATATCGCCTTAGCTTTGCTTTGGTATTGGGGATTTACAAGATGCTATTACTATGCTGAATGAATTTGTAGATTCTGCCTTAATATATATTCTCTTGCAAGTTATTGATACATTGTATCAGTAAGTTGGCTCATTGTGACCATATATATAGCTAGGCCCTTTGAAGTAAAGAAATTAACTTTTGACTTTCCATTTTAAGATTCAAATTTTTTCCACTATGATATCGGATCAAATAGAGGTCCAATACTTGTCCTAGAGATTGATGAATCGGAAATTACTCATTTACTCATCCTTTTCACATTTTTATCACAAAAATTGTTTTACAAAACTCTTCAGTCTCTACGAGCATTATTAGTTTGGCTTGCTTGCAAGTTTACACCTGAGAGAAGGTTATGGGCTTATCAACTGACTCTGATTACAAAGCAATAAATCATGGTGAATCATTCATTCTGGTTATTAAACATTCATTTATGTGAATAAAGAAACAATATTATGCTTCCCACATGACCATGCAGTCGTGCTTCTTAGTTCATCAGATGAGAGTTACAAAGCAAGAGTACTTCCCATTTTCCATGTGCCAAGGATCACGGGCTGCCAGCTCAATAGCATTAATGAAGTGCAACAAGTTGAAGAGAAAACCCAAGTGATTTTGTTAAGAAAGTTGAATAGTGAAAAGTGCAAATAGCATAAGGAACTTAACACATGAAAAGCAATAAAGCATGGGCCACTACTTACGTATATCAAGTAATGTTAAAATGAGTTTACATAATCAATCCTACATTTTAAGCTTGAAAGTATACAAGTGATTTCCAGGAAACAGGTGGAACAAATTGGATAGTTATACATGCATTGATGGGTATAGTGATCTAGCGAAACATTTATCATGGCATCAATTATCTAGAGCAGAGATGAATCTGAGCTAGCCAGAACACCATGACCACCACCGCCAACAATAAAGCCTTTATCCTAAATAAACTTTTGGGATCAGCTACATGAAGCCTATTCTTCCATTCAACTCTGTTGAAAAATTATTAAGCATTATGTATGGTATAAACCTTCTTCTTTCTCCGCCTATTGAAGGAAATTTATTTATATCCAGATTTTACATGAGAACTTTATTGGATAGCTCTAGTTGGGACTCACAATTATCCGGAAGCCTGATTGAGAAGTAGTTATAACATTTATCATCTATGACGTGGCAAATGCCATATGTTCTCAAATTACAGTTCTCGGTTTACAAACTGTTGCACATTACTTGATCGTCAATTTATCATAGTAGGAGAGGCCTTTGATTTTGTTCATGTAATCTTTCTCCTCTTTTTCTTTGTTTCTCTTTGAATCTTTATTGTGATTTGAAAATGATGAAGAGAATGACCAGAATGGTAAAAAATCATGAGTTATAGCTCATGAAGTCGGAATTTTCACCACCGTAGTAAATTATTTGCGGGCGAAAATAAAAAATGGCTAAAACATTACGGTTATAGCTCATGAAATCGGAATTTAGCATCCGCAAAAATTATTTACCAATGGGTCAAAATGACTCACAATGGCTAGTAATTGTGCTTTATAACTCACAAAATAGTTAATTGTGGCCATTATGCAATTATTTGTGAATGGGTCGAAACGACTAGAAATAGCCAATATGTGGTTTATAGCTTAAGAAATCGAATTTGGCATTCGCGAAATTATTTGCTAATAGGTGAAAATGACTAAAATAGCTAAAAATCATGGATTATAGCTAAAAAAATCGGAATTTTGGCCGGTTATTACCAATGCGTCAAAATACTAAAATATGTAATAACCATGGGTTATAACTAGGTGCATTCGGTTCTGATACCTGCTCGATATGACACTTATCATATCCATATCCGCTTAAAAACGGATACTGATACACGATACGGGATATTCATCTAGAAAAAACATAACCATATCCATCTAAACTTAAACTGATACGGCTCTTATTATAAGCGGACATGGATACAATACGATGAATTAATCGATATTTGGGAAACGGATATAATCTGATAACAAAAAATACATATGATTATAATATTTCGACACTTAATATAACTAAAAACATTCATCTATTAAACATAATCAAGATAAGTTTATTCAACCATATAGAAAATGTCACCTCATGTATTATAAATACTAGTCCTCATGTAATTCTCAAGTCTAATCCAAACAACAAAAGTGTAAAACCGATCCTGATATCCTAATCAAGATCCATTTTAATTCGAAAACCATATCCAAACCATATCCTGATGAAAATCAAAAATCAAAGTGCGTAAACCAGATCGGTGCGTAAACGACCTGGATATCCAACCTGATCCACCTTCGATCCAAATCAGATCCGAAATCAGATCCGGATGAAAATCAAAACCATAACCGTATCCGAAACCATATCCGACCGGTTTCAATTTTTCCTACCATATCCTTTAAACGGATATTCTATACACCGATATATCCTGACTGCTTTGCACCCTAGTTATAACTCACGAAATTATGAAATTTGGCCTCCAAATTATTTGTCGAGGGTCAAAACGTAAAATAACTAAAAATCATGGGTTATAGCTCATGAAATCGTGAATTTTGGCCCAAACGAATTATTTGACCATGGGTCAAAACTATTAAAAAAATTATTGATTATAGCTCATGAAATCATGAACTTGCTCAAATCATTTGCTAATGATTCGAACTAAGAATGGCCAAAAACACAAAACGACTAAAAATGGCTAAAAATCATGGATTATAGCTCATGAAATCTTGACTTTGTCCTCAAATTAATATCCGGTGGGTCTAAATGACCAAATAGCCAAAAATTAGATTTGTTTGGTGATGATTCTAGCAAGCATTTTATGCTTCTATTATATCCGCTTGAGAGTTGATTTAGTTTTTGATACGTGTGTTGTACTAGTGTCTTGAAAAGGATATGTCGTGAGAATGGGATTATAAGGTGGCCTTTGAAGGTATTTTCTCAACATGTTCTATTTTGAAACCCCAAAATGTAGCTTTGTTTTGCTCAATATTTGTCCTTTTGTCAAGATTCTTTGTTGACAATGATGATTTATCGACTTGGATGCTTGACTTTTCAATGTTGCAAGCTAGGTTATGTGGACACTTCATTTTGGGTGCCATGTCCATGTCCCACACATGTTGAACACAGATGACCGGACACGCCATGGACATATATGGTTCAAAGCGAAACCGATTTCCCATTACTTATAACCTTAAACTGGTTTCTTTGGTATATCAGGTTCAAAGCTAATAGGACTTTTGAACCCGAAAACCAAAACCCATCAATTAAAGATTTGAAAAGTACCCATAGTATCCCATGCGATTAAAACTAAACCCGATTCTTCCTTTTCTTCTCCGCCTCACTTCATTTTCGACATGAAAAGGAACGAGGTCTCCATTCAGCTGTTTCGATGACTACAAAAGATCCTAATTCTTTGTTAGATTTAACTTAATTCTTAGTTGTTATTATAGATAATAAAATAAAATACAAGTGTTATAGGTATTTTAATGTAATATTTGATCTAATGTAATTTATAAAATAAAATACAAATGTAATTTAATTTATAAATATATATAGTCATGTCCCCTGTCCTATTTCTTTTAATGCGGTCCCGTGTCCCGTCCGTCCCACACTCTGATTTGTGCAACCTAGGTTGCAAAAATACATAATATCATTTACGCAGCTCTAAAATATAGTAACTTCTCTAGCATAACTGGTTTATATTTCTCCATAATTAAATCATGCTTAGATATCTTTTGTGAAGTTGAGTTACCTTTTGGGAGGGGGAGGGGCGGGGAAGATGCTTGTATGCTTACATTATGAAGGCTTCATTAAAAGAGAGAGAAATTCCTAATCTAGGAGAAAGAGAAGCTTCCGTGAAGGGGAGAAAGACTACTGTTATGCAAATGAATTACAACAATGGTCTTGAGTCATCATCAGTGTGCCTTTGCATACTAATTAAAAAATTCCCAATCCTATTGCGTGATAGGAAGATTCTGACCCATAACCCTCCACTAGAAAGTGATATCTTTAGCTTTGCTTTGGTATTGGGCATTTACAAGATGCTATTACTACGCTGAATGAATATGTAGATTCTGCCTTAATATATAATCTCTTGCAAGTTATTGATACATTGTATCAGTAAGTAGGCTCATTGTGACCATATATATAGCTAGGCCCTTTGAAGTAAAGAAATTAACTTTTCACTTTCCATTTTAAGATTCAAATTTTTCCACTATGATATCGGATCAAATAGAGGTCCAATACTTGTCCTAGAGATTGATGAATCGAAATTACTCATTTACTCATCCTTTTCACATTTTTATCACAAAATTGTTTTACAAAACTCTTCAGTCTTTACGAGCATTATTAGTTTGGCTTGCTTGCAAGTTTACACCTGAGAGAAGGTTATGGGCTTATCAACTGACTCTGATTACAAAGCAATAAATCATGGTGAATCATTCATTCTGGTTATTAAACATTCATTTATGTGAATAAAGAAACAATATTATGCTTGCAACATGACCATGCAGTCGTGCTTCTTAGTTCATCAGATGAGAGTTACAAAGCAAGAGTACTCCCCATTTTCCATGTGCCAAGGATCACGGGGCTGCCAGCTCAATAGCATTAATGAAGTGCAACGAGTTGAAGAGAAAACCCAAGTGATTTTGTTAAGAAAGTTGAATAGTGAAAAGTGCAAATAACATAAGGAACTTAACACATGAAAAGCAATAAAGCATGGGCCACTGCTTATATATATCAAGTAATGTTAAATGAGTTTACATAATCAATCCTACATTTTAAGCTTGAAAGTATACAAGTGATTTCCAGGAAACAGGTGGAACAAATTGGATAGTTATACATGCATTGATGGGTATAGTGATCTAGCGAAACATTAATCATGGCATCAATTGTCTAGAGCTTTGATGAATCTGAGCTAGCCAGAACACCACGACCACCACCACCAACAATAATGCCTTTATCCTAAATAAACTTTTGGGATCAGCTACATGAATCATATTCTTCCATTCAACTCTGTTGAAAAATTATTATGCATTATGTATGGTATAAACCTTCTTCTTTCTCCCCCCTATTGAAGGAAATTTATTTATATCCAGATTTTACATGAGAACTTCATTGGATAGCTCTAGTTGGGACTCACAATTATCCGGAAGCCTGATTGAGAAGTAGTTATAACATTTATCATCTATGACGTGGCAAATGCCATATGTTCTCAAATTACAGTTCTCGGTTTACAAACTGTTGCACATTACTTGATCGTCAATTTATCATAGTAGGAGAGGCCTTTGATTTTGTTCATGTAATCTTTCTCCTCTTTTTCTTTGTTTCTCTTTTAAATTGCATTCAAATGATGAAGAGAATGACCAGAATGAGAGATAGGATATCACCTTAAATTTCAACTGAAATGAGATGTTTCTAGTGATATTTTGGTTTTATTTTTTGTTGTTTTTTGTTCACACTTGGGGTTACTAACAGCGTTTTATGAACATTAAATGCTAGCAAAACACATGCTGGAAATGCACAGATCCATGTTGCTTCTGCATTCAGATCTTTGCTACCAACCACTACCATACCTAAGTGTCACTAGTAGTTGAGATAGAAGAGAGATGTATTGGGCCAGACAGGATATTATGTACCATAACAATTGGATCAAGCTGTTGTTATAGGGTCCAAGATGTATATACTCTTGAATTCAATTTCACTTGAAAGTAGTTTAAAGTAGCGGATAGTTTTCTCGAGAAAAGTTGAGCGTCCGTTGGCTGGTTTTATGCCCCTTCAGGCTTTTAGTTTCCTATCTATGTTCACTACATCATGGAAATGCACAGAGTTCCATTGGATTGTTAATGAAATGCTGTTTTGCCATCCCATCTATGGCTACTTCAGGCAGTCGGTGTGTATTGTATGTAGAATGTACAAAAATGTTCATGTTCACAACCTGAAGTTCATGAATTTTCATTTCAGGAATGAAAAGGAAGTCAGTTAACAGTAAACATTGACAATAATATAAGATGATCGAGAATTTTGTGTAAATTTTCTAACAATGATATGGAAAGAAGTCAGTAAGGCTACTTCTAAGGTATCTTATAGTTCCTATAAAATGTCATAAAGGTAAGCCCGAGCCAGAATATTGTTTGTTAGGTGGTGGTGGTGGTGGTTGTCGTGTGTGCGTGTGTGCACATGTCTATGTGTTGTTTTCTGTTCTTCTTTCCTTTTGGTTGGGGTGGGGGTTTGAATGGCAAGGAGGATAGGAGATTGGTCGTACAGCTGTGTAAAAGCAAAAGCTAACAGTTTGAGTTTAATTGATATTAAGTTCTCAGTTTCTACTTTTCTTCTCTTTTTGTTTTTTAAAAAGATATATTTATCTTTGCGATCGGAGAGAAAAAGGGGAGAGAAAGAATTTTTATTTTGTTTGAAGTTAACAATTTTATTTTATAGAAGATATTTATTTTGATTATCTGTTTGAGCCATGTGCTCAAGTTTGGCAAGAAATTTTTCATTTTTATAGCTCTTGGTTGCAAACTATCCTCGTCTTGTAAAAGCAGTCAAATGCTTTGAAATGAGTGCTAAACTTCATTTTTATTGATGTGATAACTTATATGTAATGGAATTAGGAAACTTTACCATTTAAGAACAAAATATATGAACTGAATTTGGTATGTTTCACACTTAGGATTTCTTAATTGTAACTTTAACAAGACAGCCCTTTTAGAAAATATCAAACTTCCTATGCAATCTATCGGAAGAGACTTGCTTCTTTCCCCAAATATCTGTTACTCATTTACATCGGTTTTTTTTCTTTTCGTTTGAAATCTATAAGCAAGAGGATATTGAGGTTGCCATTGAAACTAGTCCTGCCAAATAATATTTTGGAACGACATTACCATAACTAACAAAAGACAAAAACTTTCAGGGTATAAAGTGTGGCCTTTAAAAGTTTCAGAAAATAACTGGATCTGTTCTTATTGCCTAAATTGTAATCCATGGTCAAATTTAATATTTGATATGGTTTTATTGAATATGGAATGTTAGTTGGATCAAGTACTAAATTATTAATAGCTTTGGTGCTTTTAGCTATACCCCATAGTGAATGATGGGCAACAGTTGGGGTCCAACCTTCTTTCATCTTTTTGTGAGAATTTATTGAGCAGATTAATGAAATAAAAAGAACAGCATGTTTTAACTCTAGCCATAGGAAAAAGGTCGAATGTTCCTCCAAATGTTTTTTGAGAAATGGTGATCAAAATTCTTTTTTTGGTGTCCTAATTGAGGATGGATAAGGCCGTTATTCTCCTTTCTCTATTCACATCAGGAAAAGACACTTTCTTTTGAAGGCAATTTCAATTAGTTTCCAATTTAACATGTTATGCTGAATGTTTTCAGCACTCCTTCCATGGTCTTCGGAATCCTTCTACTGTTTGTTTTGCATAGTGCTTGATTCGATGATTGTGCTCAATCAGTTAAAGATGTTCATAATGTTGTAATGCTGCGTTGTTGTTCACTGTCCCACATTCTAATTATCTTCATTGCATATTCGTCTAGTTTCTTGCTGGGAAGACTATTGAGGATATAAAGAAAGAAGCTGCAAGAGAAAAATCAAAGGAGCAAGCTGCGTTATCCAATAAAGCCAAACAAAATCTTGATGCTCAAAAAATGTTTCCGTCAACTGCAGCTGGATTTTCAACTCAGTGAGTGAATATTCTTGTCGTATTTTGTACCAATGATGCCTATAAGGCTGTGATATTGCTCTGGGGAGGGTGAGCCTTGGCGCAACCGTAAGGTTGTTGCCTTGTGACGTGGAGGTCATGGGTTCAAATCCTGGAAACAGCCTCTTCACATGCGGGGGTAAGGCTGCGTACATCTGACCCTCCCCAGAGCCCACAATGGTGGGAGCCTCGTGCATTGGGCTACCCCTTCTTCTACATCAGTTTCTTATTAAAGCAAAGCTGATAATATTCTCTTTTTAAGAAATTTAGACCATCTGTGAAATTTTTTGAATAGATTGAAACAGAGATGGAAATTTGAGATACTAATAAAAAATTTCCCCCCTTCTCTGAGATCCTAAACTATTTTCAAGGCCTTATTAACATTTAAAGTCAAAAAATTAGATTACATTAATCTTGAATTACATTGGTTACTTTGGCTCTTGTCACTTTGATCATCCTAACTATCTGTCACTTCTACGCTGCCCTCTTTTACAAATCCTTCGTGAAAAAAAATCAACAATTCCAGTTGTTTTCCTCCAAAATTCTCAAATGGTCTTATGCTTAAGCATGAATGTTTTTGTATTAACTAAAGTTATGCATATTATTTTGATTGTTGGACTGACATATTTTTGGTTTACACAGCGGGAATCTAGTTCAGAGTATAACAACAGGACATGGGTTTTCTGCATCAGGGAATATGTTGCAACCACAAGCAAATAGAAGTTTCCAACATGGATTGCCTAGTACAGTCCAAAACCAGACAAGGCATATACCTACTTACTTTGATGATTTTAAATATGGGTTTCCAGCAAATGGCTTGTCATCTACTTCAATTAAATGGTGGGAAAGTAACAGCATTGAAAGTAGGGAGAAGATTGATTCGGCGAAGTCTGCAGCCAACAAAGAGGGAAAACAAAATTCCCTCAAATTCAATGAGTCCTCTGAGTGCATGATGATTGATGACCAATCTGATGGTAGTAGCATAAAGGACAGTGCCACTACAATAGAGCCATCAGCTTCCTTGATATCTCTAAGAAAAAGAGCTTTAGAATGCGGAATTGAGTCGCTTCAGGTTGGAATATCAAATTGTGAGCCCTACAAGTTGGGTAAGAGAAAGCGGTTACTTCTGTTGCAAGTGTTTGGATCTTCGTTGCCAGATCAATGGAAGGACGGTTGTTCTTGAAGTTATGAATCATCTATTATTCAGATCTTCAGAAAGGTAAGGCTCTAAGCATAACTTATAGTTTTGGCCCATTACTAATAACATTTCCAAATTTCTGCGCTTATCTGGCTAGTAACATGTTGATATTGTCGCCAGTACCACTTCAATGTGTGTGTGTGTGTGTGTGTATTACTCATTACATCTTTAGATAGATTTTCCACATACTGGGTAAGCTGATGGAAACAATATTTTTGGATATAAACAGGAAACACTTTGTTTACAGTAGACAATGCCTAGTACTTTTTTTGACTTAAACATCACAGTTTGAAACAAAATCGATGTTTGATATTTTCAAGAAATTTCAATGTAATAAAATTTTCCCCCCTTCTGGTTCTCTTGTTCTTCCTCAACTCTTCTTCTTCTTCCTCCTCAAATTCCACTTTAGTCAAATATCCTTGTGATACTGATCTATCCACATCAACTTCCAGTAATCAACATTAAAGTTCAAATCTAAATCTATGCTTGAGCACTTAAAATCATCATCTGATTCAGCACATCTTCCTCATTCTTTTCTTTCAGCTACCATGAAACAAAAATTAGTTTCTGTAGCATGAATGTAATAAAATTTTCCCCCTTCTGGTTCTCTTGTTCTTCCTCAACTCTTCTTCTTCTTCCTCCTCAAATTCCACTTTAGTCAAATATCCTTGTGATACTGATCTATCCACATCAACTTCCAGTAATCAACATTAAAGTTCAAATCTAAATCTATGCTTGAGCACTTAAAATCATCATCTGATTCAGCACATCTTCCTCATTCTTTTCTTTCAGCTACCATGAAACAAAAATTAGTTTCTGTAGCATGTTTAATTTTATCTTTCACTTAGGAGCTTAATTTTGTCCTGGAATTTGAATGTCATTAAAATTAGATATGGTTTTATTGAATGGAATGTTAGTTGATCAAGTACTAAATTATTAATAGCTTTGGTGCTTTCAGCTATACCTTATAGTGAATGATATGCAACAGTTGGGGTCCAATCTTCTTTCATCTTTTGTGAGCATTTATTGAGCAGATTAATGAAATAAAAAGAACAGCATGTTTTAAATCCAGACAGAGGAAAAAGTTTGAATGTTCCTCCAAATTTTTTGAGACATGGTGATCAAAATTCTTATTTTGGTGTCCTAATTGAGGATGGATAAGGTCGTTATTCTCCTTTCTCTATTCACATCAGGAAAAGACACTTTCTTTTGAAGGCAATTTCAATTAGTTTCCAATTTCCCATGTTATCCTGAATGTTTTCAGCACTCCTTCCATGGTCTTCGGAATCCTTCTACTGTTTGTTTTGCATAGTGCTTGATTCGATGATTGTGCTCAATCAGTTAAAGATGTTCATAATGTTGTAATGCTGCGTTGTTGTTCACTGTCCCACATTCTAATTATCTTCATTGCATATTCGTCTAGTTTCTTGCTGGGAAGACTATTAGATAAGAAGCTGCAAGAGAAAAATCAAGGAGCAAGCTGCGTTATCCAATAAAGCCAAACAAAATCTTGATGCTCAAAAAATGTTTCCGTCAACTGCAGCTGGATTTTCAACTCAGTGAGTGAATATTCTTGTTGTATTTTGTACCAATGATGCCTATAAGGCTGTGATATTGCTCTGGGGAGGGTGAGCCTTGGCGCAACGGTAAGATTGTTGCCTTGTGACCTGGAGGTCATGGGTTCAAAGCCTGGAAACAGCCTCTTCGCATGCGGGGGTAAGGCTGCGTACATCTGACCCTCCCCAGAGCCCACAATGGTGGGAGCCTCGTGCACTGGGCTACCCCTTCTTCTACATCAGTTTCTTGTTAAAGCAAAGCTGATAATATTCTCTTTTAAAGAAATTTAGACCATCTGTGAAATTCTTTGAATAGATTGAAACAGAGATGGAAATTTGAGATACTAATAAAAATTTCCCCTTCTCTGAGATCCTAAACTATTTTCAAGGCCTTATTAACATTTAAAGTCAAAAATTAGATTACATTAATCTTGAATTACATTGGTTACTTTGGCTCTTATCACTTTGATCATCCTAACTATCTGTCACTTCTCGCTGCCCTCTTTTAAAAATCCTTCGTGAAAAAAATCAACAATTCCAGTTGTTTTACTCCAAAATTCTCAAATGGTCTTATGCTTAAGCATGAATGTTTTTGTATTTACTAAAGTTATGCATATTATTTTGATTCTTGGACTGACATTTTTGGTTTATACAGCGGAATCTAGTTCAGAGTATAACAACAGGACATGGGTTTTCTGCATCAGGGAATATGTTACCACAAGCAAATAGAAGTTTCCAACATGGATTGCCTAGTACAGTCCAAAACCAGACAAGGCATATACCTACTTACTTTGATGATTTTAAATATGGTTTTCCAGCAAGTGGCTTGTCATCTACTTCAATTAAATGGTGGGAAAGTAACAGCATTGAAAGTAGGGAGAAGATTGATTCGGCAAAATCTGCAGCCAACAAAGAGGAAAACAAAATTCCCACAAGTTCAATGAGTCCTCTGAGTGTATGATGATTGATGACCAATCTTCTTTCATCTTTTGTGAGCATTTATTGAGCAGATTAATGAAATAAAAAGAACAGCATGTTTTAAATCCAGACAGAGGAAAAAGTTTGAATGTTCCTCCAAATGTTTTTGAGACATGGTGATCAAAATTCTTATTTTGGTGTCCTAATTGAGGATGGATAAGGTCGTTATTCTCCTTTCTCTATTCACATCAGGAAAAGACACTTTCTTTGAAGGCAATTTCAATTAGTTTCCAATTTCCCATGTTATCCTGAATGTTTTCAGCACTCCTTCCATGGTCTTCGGAATCCTTCTACTGTTTGTTTTGCATAGTGCTTGATTCGATGATTGTGCTCAATCAGTTAAAGATGTTCATAATGTTGTAATGCTGCGTTGTTGTTCACTGTCCCACATTCTAATTATCTTCATTGCATATTCGTCTAGTTTCTTGCTGGGAAGACTATTGAGGATATAAAGAAAGAAGCTGCAAGAGAAAAATCCAAGGAGCAAGCTGCGTTATCCAATAAAGCCAAACAAAATCTTGATGCTCAAAAAATGTTTCCGTCAACTGCAGCTGGATTTTCAACTCAGTGAGTGAATATTCTTGTTGTATTTTGTACCAATGATGCCTATAAGGCTGTGATATTGCTCTGGGGAGGGTGAGCCTTGGCGCAACGGTAAGATTGTTGCCTTGTGACCTGGAGGTCATGGGTTCAAAGCCCGAAACCTCTTCACATGCGGGTAAGGTCTGCGACATCCGACCCTCCCAGGCCCACAATGGTGGGAGCCTCGCATTGGGCTACCCCTTCTTCTACATCAGTTTCTTATTAAAGCAAAGCTGATAATATTCTCTTTAAAGAAATTTAGACCATCTGTGAAATTTTTGAATAGATTGAAACAGAGATGGAAATTTGAGATACTAATAAAAATTTCCCCCTTCTCTGAGATCCTAAACTATTTTCAAGGCCTTATTAACATTTAAAGTCAAAAAATTAGATTACATTAATCTTGAATTACATTGGTTACTTTGGCTCTTATCACTTTGATCATCCTAACTATCTGTCACTTCACGCTGCCCTCTTTTAAAAATCCTTCGTGAAAAAAATCAACAATTCCAGTTGTTTTACTCCAAAATTCTCAAATGGTCTTATGCTTAAGCATGAATGTTTTTGTATTTACTAAAGTTATGCATATTATTTTGATTCTTGGACTGACGTATTTTTGGTTTATACAGCGGGAATCTAGTTCAGAGTATAACAACAGGACATGGGTTTTCTGCATCAGGGAATATGTTACCACAAGCAAATAGAAGTTTCCAACATGGATTGCCTAGTACAGTCCAAAACCAGACAAGGCATATACCTACTTACTTTGATGATTTTAAATATGGTTTTCCAGCAAGTGGCTTGTCATCTACTTCAATTAAATGGTGGGAAAGTAACAGCATTGAAAGTAGGGAGAAGATTGATTCGGCAAAATCTGCAGCCAACAAAGAGGGAAAACAAAATTCCCACAAGTTCAATGAGTCCTCTGAGTGTATGATGATTGATGACCAATCTGATGGTAGTAGCATAAAGGACAGTGCCACTACAATAGAGCCATCAGCTTCCTTGATATCTCTAAGAAAAGAGCTTTAGAATGGAATCGAGTCGCCCAGGTTGGAATATCAAATTGTGAGCCCTACAAGTTGGGTAAGAGAAAGCGGTTACTTCTGTTGCAAGTGTTTGGATCTTCGTTGCCAGATCAATGGAAGGACGGTTGTTCTTGAAGTTATGAATCATCTATTATTCAGATGTTCAGAAAGGTAAGGCTCTAAGCATAACTTATAGTTTTGGCCCATTACTAATAACATTTCCAAATTTCTGCGCTTATCTGGCTAGTAACATGTTGATATTGTCGCCAGTACCACTTCAATGTGTGTGTGTGTGTGTGTGTGTGTGTTACTCATTACATCTTTAGATAGATTTTCCACATACTGGGTAAGCTGATGGAAACAAAATTTTTGGATATAAACAGGAAAGACTTAGTTTACAGTAGACAATGCCTAGTACTTTTTTGACTTAAACATCACAGTTTGAAACAAAATCGATGTTTGATATTTTCAAGAAATTTCAATGTAATAAATTTTTCCTCCTTCTGGTTCTCTTGTTCTTCCTCAACTCTTCTTCTTCTTCCTCCTCAAATTCCACTTTAGTCAAATATCCTTGTGATACTGATCTATCCACATCAACTTCCAGTAATCAACATTAAAGTTCAAATCTAAATCTATGCTTGAGCACTTAAAATCATCATCTGATTCAGCACATCTTCCTCATTCTTTTCTTTCAGCTACCATGAAACAAAAATTACAGCATGTTTTAAATCCAGACAGAGGAAAAAGTTTGAATGTTCCTCCAAATGTTTTTGAGACATGGTGATCAAAATTCTTATTTTGGTGTCCTAATTGAGGATGGATAAGGTCGTTATTCTCCTTTCTCTATTCACATCAGGAAAAGACACTTTCTTTGAAGGCAATTTCAATTAGTTTCCAATTTCCCATGTTATCCTGAATGTTTTCAGCACTCCTTCCATGGTCTTCGAATCCTTCTACTGTTTGTTTTGCATAGTGCTTGATTCGATGATTGTGCTCAATCAGTTAAAGATGTTCATAATGTTGTAATGCTGCGTTGTTGTTCACTGTCCCACATTCTAATTATCTTCATTGCATATTCGTCTAGTTTCTTGCTGGGAAGACTATTGAGGATATAAAGAAAGAAGCTGCAAGAGAAAAATCAAAGGAGCAAGCTGCGTTATCCAATAAAGCCAAACAAAATCTTGATGCTCAAAAAATGTTTCCGTCAACTGCAGCTGGATTTTCAACTCAGTGAGTGAATATTCTTGTTGTATTTTGTACCAATGATGCCTATAAGGCTGTGATATTGCTCTGGGGAGGGTGAGCCTTGGCGCAGGTAAGATTGTTGCCTTGTGACCTGGAGGTCATGGGTTCAAAGCCCGAAACCTCTTCACATGCGGGTAAGGTCTGCGACATCCGACCCTCCCAGGCCCACAATGGTGGGAGCCTCGCATTGGGCTACCCCTTCTTCTACATCAGTTTCTTATTAAAGCAAAGCTGATAATATTCTCTTTAAAGAAATTTAGACCATCTGTGAAATTTTTGAATAGATTGAAACAGAGATGGAAATTTGAGATACTAATAAAAATTTCCCCCTTCTCTGAGATCCTAAACTATTTTCAAGGCCTTATTAACATTTAAAAAAAATTAGATTACATTAATCTTGAATTACATTGGTTACTTTGGCTCTTATCACTTTGATCATCCTAACTATCTGTCACTTCACGCTGCCCTCTTTTAAAAATCCTTCGTGAAAAAAATCAACAATTCCAGTTGTTTTACTCCAAAATTCTCAAATGGTCTTATGCTTAAGCATGAATGTTTTTGTATTTACTAAAGTTATGCATATTATTTTGATTGTTGGACTGATATTTTTGGTTTATACAGCGGAATCTAGTTCAGAGTATAACAACAGGACATGGGTTTTCTGCATCAGGGAATATGTTACCACAAGCAAATAGAAGTTTCCAACATGGATTGCCTAGTACAGTCCAAAACCAGACAAGGCATATACCTACTTACTTTGATGATTTTAAATATGGTTTTCCAGCAATGGCTTGTCATCTACTTCAATTAAATGGTGGGAAAGTAACAGCATTGAAAGTAGGGAGAAGATTGATTCGGCAAAATCTGCAGCCAACAAAGAGGGAAACAAAATTCCCACAAGTTCAATGAGTCCTCTGAGTGCATGATGATTGATGACCAATCTGATGGTAGTAGCATAAAGGACAGTGCCACTACAATAGAGCCATCAGCTTCCTTGATATCTCTAAGAAAAGAGCTTTAGAATGGAATCGAGTCGCCCAGGTTGGAATATCAAATTGTGAGCCCTACAAGTTGGGTAAGAGAAAGCGGTTACTTCTGTTGCAAGTGTTTGGATCTTCGCTTGCCAGATCAATGGAAGGACGGTTGTTCTTGAAGTTATGAATCATCTATTATTCAGATGTTCAGAAAGGTAAGGCTCTAAGCATAACTTATAGTTTTGGCCCATTACTAATAACATTTCCAAATTTCTGCGCTTATCTGGCTAGTAACATGTTGATATTGTCGCCAGTACCACTTCAATGTGTGTGTGTGTGTGTGTGTGTGTTACTCATTACATCTTTAGATAGATTTTCCACATACTGGGTAAGCTGATGGAAACAAAATTTTTGGATATAAACAGGAAACTTAGTTTACAGTAGACAATGCCTAGTACTTTTTGACTTAAACATCACAGTTTGAAACAAAATCGATGTTTGATATTTTCAAGAAATTTCAATGTAATAAATTTTCCTCCTTCTGGTTCTCTTGTTCTTCCTCAACTCTTCTTCTTCTTCTTCCTCAAATTCCACTTTAGTCAAATATCCTTGTGATAGTGATCTAGACATCAACTTCCAGTAATCAACATTAAAGTTCAAATCTAAATCTATGTTCGAAAGCACTTAAAATCATCATCTGATTCAGCACATCTTCCTCATTCTTTTCTTTCAGCTACCATGAAACAAAAATTAGTTTCTGTAGCATGTCTAATTTTATCTTTCGCTTAGGAGCTTAATTTTGTCTTGGAATTTGAATGTCATTAAAAATTAGAGTTGTAGGTGAACTAAGACTTTATGTTTAGTCTATAACAATAACAAGTCTTGTACTTTGTTTCAGTTTTTAATGAGTGAAAAGTCAGTATTGATTACTGATATTATTTTGCAGGTAATCTTCTTGTGGAACCAACACGTTATCATTATCGTTAAGAAGGAATGCCTGATCAATAAATAAAATGGATTCAACTGCTCCAGCTAAAATTGGCATATAAATAAGACCATGTATATGTGTTTGCATCAGATTCACACCATATTTTTTAGTTTCTTTTGACAAAAAAATTATTTTTTAGCATTAAGACATAACAGAAAAAATAATTAGATTCTGTTTTCTTTGTTTTTTTATCTTAAAGAACTTGAAATACATTTACCTAGTGAAACTGTAGGATCAAAATGCTGATCGTCTTATTTCTGCTTATCCACCTGGCATTTCATTCATGATAACTCGTGATTTGGAAACCAATGACATCAAGGATACATACTCGTGCACTTTTTGGTAGCATCTTATTTCATGTGATAAACTCGTCTAGATACTAAAAAAAAAAGAAATAACAAAATGTCATGGGGGCGTGGTAGCAGGATCTTAGAATCCTGACACTATGACATGGGTGCTAGTTCTTCACCACTATCCTATGCTAATCTGCAAGTCAAACAAGAAGAAATATCCTCCAGAAAAATCCTTAATTGATTTCTTTCATACCGATTTTACATGTCATGTCCTTATGCATTAATAAAATTTGAGTTACTAACTTTTAGCATACTGATCGCAGGTTGCCTCAAATGATTCTGGTCACCTGTTCAAAGCCTACTGCTTTAGATTCTGGCAAAGCTGATAATTATTGCAAGGAAAATTTAACATCTAATTGTTGTAATATTGACATCATCTCTTTGAATTACTATATCCTTTTAATGATGTAATATTGACAACAATGATTAAATGAATTTTTCGCATCACAAGAAAGGTGATCTAATCATTTTTATGTCTTCTTAAAATGTTCTTTAGTTAGTAGTAGTGAAAATGCTATGTCATCTGCAATGTCTTGTGCTATTTTTTTAATTCAATGATCTTCATTGATAACCTTCAGCAACTGGTGAAACTACCATAATTTTGTTTTTTATTTTTAAGAAGATTGATTATGGTGAAGAACAGTGGAAGGACAAAGAAAAGAGAGACAAGTTGATCAAGGCTTAATTAAGTCGGAATTTGATGGTAATGATTGTTTTAATGGTGTGAATTAAGTATACTTTCTATTGGATATAATGCTAGTTATACAAGAAAGAAATCCCTATTATCTAAATACTATTGAGTAGTAATTCTAATTAAAATAAATGGCCTCAAAGGATCCAAATCTCTCCACAAATAAGCAATGGGGGCAGGTGTTACCTAACTTACCTTACAAGTTTGAAAGGAAAACATAAATGACTTTGGACTTGAACAAAAGCTATCCATTTAAACACAGTGAAGGCCCATTAACGGTGCTTGTTTAAGACCTCTTTCTAGTGGGAATTTGATGAAAATATACTTAGAATAGCAGGAGTTGTATTATTGGGGAAATGTGGGGTATGTTTGCTAAGAGGTGATTTATGAGTAGTAGCTGAGCAAGTAGAGAAGGCAAAACTAGTAAGAGTTGTAACAATGACTACATTTGCTAGACTGCAATCCTTTTCATTAATTGTAAATTGCATTCTTATCATTTTCCATTAATTAATTTATTAATACTAAAAGAATGGCCTCTGAACTTCGCACCCCAATCTTCTTTATCTTTTTCTTGACATTATATAAGAGTACCGGGCTTAAAAATCTTATATTCAAAATGTCAAAATGTTTACTACATCTTATATTTATTCATCCCTCTTGATCTTTCTTTAGAAATGAAGTTCACAAATGGATAAAAGTGATTCTAGACAATGCGACTCAACTTTCTTTAGTACCATTACTTTCTCTTCATTTGGGCTCATAAAGCCTTTCCTTAAGCATTATTCTCTTGATCAAAAGAGACAGAATGAATCCTCATTCAAATTTCTTTTTCTATATGAGAACTCCTAACTGGACCACAAACATTAACTCTGTTGCTTTTTGTTTTGTTTTCTCACTGTTGGCTAAAGCAAACAGGGACAAAGATGCAAGAATATCAACCACCTTAAATGTAGTTTAAGACTTTCACTCTCTCTCTATATATGCAAATTAACCTCTCATTCTTTCATTTCCATTCTCTCTGTTGATTGATAGAGAGCTAAAAGAATGGCAAGAGGAGCTTCAGCATTCCCATCTCTTGCACTTATCTCAGCTGCATTCATCCTGCTTACCTTCACCTCAGGTTATCGTTTTCGGTTTGACATCTTCTTCTTCATCTTATAGTATTACTTGTTCCCTTTAGAATGTGCCATATATTTTGCACATGATTCCATTAGAAAGCAAAACTTCAGGCTTTATTAGTTTCAACAGTGTATATGATTGCATATGATTTCATGACAAGGCAAACTTCTACACCTCAGATTCCTATTTCGGCTTGACGTTTCACTTCTTCGAGTAATTATTTTGACTTGTTTCCTTTAGACCATAGCATAAGGATATGATAATAGTTAATAATTAACTTAATAAAGGAGATAACCCTTAACAGAATTGAATGGAATACTAGGATCCATATAAATGGCCCTAAAAATTTAGGATACAGGCTTTATTGTTGTAGCTGTAATTTGTCTCACCATGTGAGTCTTCAACACTGTATAAGCCAACACTTGAGCTTGCAACCCTTTCATATAGATTACTGAACACTCAATTCGTATGCATCCTCATTCTCCTGTGACTGATCTATACTTGTTTTCTCTGTCAGTAGGAACTCCGAGATCAGTTCAGGCACAGGTATAGAAAAGATACTGATTTCTTGTAAATTTGCACTGCTAACAAATAATCGAAGTTTTTTCTCCTTCTTCACAGAAAACTTGGTGCATTGCAAAGCCTTCATCAGACGAAGCAACACTTGCTGCAAACATCAACTATGCCTGCTCTCAGGTCGACTGCAGCATTTCGCACCAGGGATTCCCTTGCTTCTACCCTGATACTCTCATCTCTCATGCTTCTATTGCGATGAACCTCTATTACCAAGCAAATGGAAGGAACTACTGGAACTGTGATTTCAAGAACTCTGCTCTCACTGTGACAACCAATCCAAGTAATGAAACCTGTAAATTATCCATTTAAGTTTCACTTTGTCATTGTTTGAAGGTTTCTTTGTGTTGATCTTGTTTGCAGGTTTCGTATCTGTGTTTATGCCTGATGTGCATGATATCAGAGAAGTACTCTTCTGCTATACTGACTTCAAAGTTTGTAGTACAGATTGAAGATGGAGAAATATGTGATAATATGAATAATCAGTATATGTAATAGAATGATTTAGTATGAGACTTTCAAATCATCATATGTAGCTCAGTATGTTTGGTACTTGGGTCAGTCATTTTGTTGTTTATGATGGCCAACCATAAAACTTTTCCAGTAAACACCTGAAGTTTAAAACCACAAAGCAACTTTTCAAGCAAACACCTGAAGTTAAACAACAACAACAATGACAGCAAAGACTTTATCCAAAAATTTTGCGTTGGCCATATGAATTATATTCTTCCTTTCAGTTCTGTTTAGGGCTATCTTCTCCGTAACATCAACTATTATCAATTCTCTCTAATTTTGTCCTCAAAATGAGTAACCTCTAACCTCCCACGAATACATACATATATTACCTTATTATAGTCTATATCCACAAATCCATCACATATGTTGTTTCTTAATTGCTCAACATTCTGTTGCCAAAAGAAAACAGGGACAAAGATGCAAGAATATCAACCACCTTAAATGTAGTTTAAGACTTTCACTCTCTCTATATATGCAAATTAACCTCTCATTCTTTCATTTCCATTCTCTCTGTTGATTGATAGAGAGCTAAAAGAATGGCAAGAGGAGCTTCAGCATTCCCATCTCTTGCACTTATCTCAGCTGCATTCATCCTGCTTACCTTCACCTCAGGTTATCGTTTTGGTTTGACATCTTCTTCTTCATCTTATAGTATTACTTGTTCCCTTTAGAATGTGCCATATATTTTGCACATGATTCCATTAGAAAGCAAAACTTCAGGCTTTATTAGTTTCAACAGTGTATATGATTGCATATGATTTCATGACAAGGCAAACTTCTACACCTCAGATTCCTATTCGACTTGACGTTTCACTTCTTCGAGTAATTATTTTGACTTGTTTCCTTTAGACCATAGCATAAGGATATGATAATAGTTAATAATTAACTTAATAAAGGAGATAACCCTTAACAGAATTGAATGGAATACTAGGATCCATATAAATGGCCCTAAAAATTTAGGATACAGGCTTTATTGTTGTAGCTGTAATTTGTCTCACCATGTGAGTCTTCAACACTGTATAAGCCAACACTTGAGCTTGCAACCCTTTCATATAGATTACTGAACACTCAATTCGTATGCATCCTCATTCTCCTGTGACTGATCTATACTTGTTTTCTCTGTCAGTAGGAACTCCGAGATCAGTTCAGGCACAGGTATAGAAAAGATACTGATTTCTTGTAAATTTGCACTGCTAACAAATAATCGAAGTTTTTTCTCCTTCTTCACAGAAAACTTGGTGCATTGCAAAGCCTTCATCAGACGAAGCAACACTTGCTGCAAACATCAACTATGCCTGCTCTCAGGTCGACTGCAGCATTTCGCACCAGGGATTCCCTTGCTTCTACCCTGATACTCTCATCTCTCATGCTTCTATTGCATGAACCTCTATTACCAAGCAAATGGAAGGAACTACTGGAACTGTGATTTCAAGAACTCTGCTCTCACTGTGACAACCAATCCAAGTAATGAAACCTGTAAATTATCCATTTAAGTTTCACTTTGTCATTGTTTGAAGGTTTCTTTGTGTTGATCTTGTTTGCAGGTTTCGGTATCTGTGTTTATGCCTGATGTGTGCATGATATCAGAGAAGTACTCTTCTGCTATACTGACTTCAAAGTTTGTAGTACAGATTGAAGATGGAGAAATATGTGATAATATGAATAATCAGTATATGTAATAGAATGATTTAGTATGAGACTTTCAAATCATCATATGTAGCTCAGTATGTTTGGTACTTGGGTCAGTCATTTTGTTGTTTATGATGGCCAACCATAAAACTTTTCCAGTAAACACCTGAAGTTTAAAAACCACAAAGCAACTTTTCAAGCAAACACCTGAAGTTAAACAACAACAACAATGACAGCAAAGACTTTATCCAAAAATTTTTGCGTTGGCCATATGAATTATATTCTTCCTTTCAGTTCTGTTTAGGGCTATCTTCTCCGTAACATCAACTATTATCAATTCTCTCTAATTTTGTCCTCAAAATGAGTAACCTCTAACCTCCCACGAATACATACATATATTACCTTATTATAGTCTATATCCACAAATCCATCACATATGTTGTTTCTTAATTGCTCAACATTCTGTTGCCAAAAAGAAAAATCTATACAAAATTTGCCATCCAGAATACTGGCTCCAAAAACCCAAAAACCCAAACCAAAAATATTTCACCAGCCTAGAGTATACAAAAGAAAGAAGTCGAAATATTTATTTTTATTCTGAGAACAAAGGTTTCTTGAACTCAACAAGAAAGTTCAGGGTGCTTACTGGACACAATACATGAGAAACTTCAAAGTAAGAGCGCTTGCATAATAATACACAGTGATGAAGCTTTGATTAAGCACTAAAAGTTCTAGACACCAAATCTTTCTCGGTCATGTGGAGAAGAGAAATCAGTATTGGAACCAGCAGGGATGATACCATAGGGATTAATAGTAGGATGGCTTCCATAATAGTGCTTCTTGATGTGGTCCATGTTCACCGTGCTGCTCATGCCGAATTTGGTATATGTCTTTGGTGTAATTGAACAAATTTGGACATTCAGCAATAGCTTCTTGTTGCACTTGAAATAAACTGCATAAACCTGGATAATATCTCTCTCCGTCAGCCATAGCTCACAAATCCACGGAGAAAAGACAGACGGTCCATAATATTTTCACAGGCATGTTTTCAAGTTGATACTTGATACTTTTAAAACAATATTGTTATCATAAGAATTTGATGCAATAAAAATTGAATGATTTTTCGCATCACAAGAAAGGTGATCTAATCATTTTATGTCTTCTTAAAAGTTCTTTAGTTAGTAGTAGTGAAAATGCTATGTCATCTGCAATGTCTTGTGCTATTTTTTAATTCAGTGATCTTCGTTGATAACCTTCAGCAACTGGTGAAACCACCATCATTTTGTTTTTATTTTTAAGAAGATTGATTATGGTGAAGAACAGTGAAAGGACAAAGAAAAGAGAGACAAGTTGATCAAGGCTTAATTCAGTCGGAATCTGATGGTAATGATTGTTTTAATGGTCTGAATTAAGTATACTTTCTATGGATATAATGCTAGTTATACAAGAAAGAAATCCCTATTATCTAAATACTATTGAGTAGTAATTCTAATTAAAATAAATGGCCTCAAAGGATCCAAATCTCTCCACAAATAAGCAATGGGGGCAGGTGTTACCTAACTTACCTTACAAGTTTGAAAAGAAAACATAAATGACTTTGGACTTGAACAAAAGCTATCCATTTAAACACAGTGAAGGCCCATTAAAGGTGCTTGTTTAAGACCTCTTTCCTGTGGGAATTTGATGAAAATATACTTAGAATAGCAGGAGTTGTATTATTGGGGAAATGTGGGGTATGTTTGCTAAGAGGTGATTTATGAGTAGTAGCTGAGCAAGTAGAGAAGGCAAAACTAGTAAGAGTTGTAACAATGACTACATTTGCTAGACTGCAATCCTTTTCATTAATTGTAAATTGCATTCTTATCATTTTCCATTAATTAATTTATTAATACTAAAAGAATGGCCTCTGAACTTCGCACCCCAATCTTCTTTATCTTTTTCTTGACATTATATAAGAGTACCGGGCTTAAAAATCTTATATTCAAAATGTCAAAATGTTTACTACATCTTATATTTATTCATCCCCTCTTGATCTTTCTTTAGAAATGAAGTTCACAAATGGATAAAAGTGATTCTAGACAATGCGACTCAACTTTCTTTAGTACCATTACTTTCTCTTCATTTGGGCTCATAAAGCCTTTCCTTAAGCATTATTCTCTTGATCAAAGAGAATGAATCCTCATTCAAATTTCTTTTTCTATATGAGAACTCCTAACTGGACCACAAACATTAACTCTGTTGCTTTTTGTTTTGTTTTCTCACTGTTGGCTAAAGCAAACAGGGACAAAGATGCAAGAATATCAACCACCTTAAATGTAGTTTAAGACTTTCACTCTCTCTCTATATATGCAAATTAACCTCTCATTCTTTCATTTCCATTCTCTCTGTTGATTGATAGAGAGCTAAAGAATGGCAAGAGGAGCTTCAGCATTCCCATCTCTTGCACTTATCTCAGCTGCATTCATCCTGCTTACCTTCACCTCAGGTTATCGCTGGTTTGACATCTTCTTCTTCATCTTATAGTATTACTTGTTCCCTTTAGAATGTGCCATATATTTTGCACATGATTCCATTAGAAAGCAAAACTTCAGGCTTTATTAGTTTCAACAGTGTATATGATTGCATATGATTTCATGACAAGGCAAACTTCTACACCTCAGATTCCTATTTCGGCTTGACGTTTCACTTCTTCGAGTAATTATTTTGACTTGTTTCCTTTAGACCATAGCATAAGGATATGATAATAGTTAATAATTAACTTAATAAAGGAGATAACCCTTAACAGAATTGAATGGAATACTAGGATCCATATAAATGGCCCTAAAAATTTAGGATACAGGCTTTATTGTTGTAGCTGTAATTTGTCTCACCATGTGAGTCTTCAACACTGTATAAGCCAACACTTGAGCTTGCAACCCTTTCATATAGATTACTGAACACTCAATTCGTATGCATCCTCATTCTCCTGTGACTGATCTATACTTGTTTTCTCTGTCAGTAGGAACTCCGAGATCAGTTCAGGCACAGGTATAGAAAAGATACTGATTTCTTGTAAATTTGCACTGCTAACAAATAATCGAAGTTTTTTCTCCTTCTTCACAGAAAACTTGGTGCATTGCAAAGCCTTCATCAGACGAAGCAACACTTGCTGCAAACATCAACTATGCCTGCTCTCAGGTCGACTGCAGCATTTCGCACCAGGGATTCCCTTGCTTCTACCCTGATACTCTCATCTCTCATGCTTCTATTGCGATGAACCTCTATTACCAAGCAAATGGAAGGAACTACTGGAACTGTGATTTCAAGAACTCTGCTCTCACTGTGACAACCAATCCAAGTAATGAAACCTGTAAATTATCCATTTAAGTTTCACTTTGTCATTGTTTGAAGGTTTCTTTGTGTTGATCTTGTTTGCAGGTTTCGGTATCTGTGTTTATGCCTGATGTGTGCATGATATCAGAGAAGTACTCTTCTGCTATACTGACTTCAAAGTTTGTAGTACAGATTGAAGATGGAGAAATATGTGATAATATGAATAATCAGTATATGTAATAGAATGATTTAGTATGAGACTTTCAAATCATCATATGTAGCTCAGTATGTTTGGTACTTGGGTCAGTCATTTTGTTGTTTATGATGGCCAACCATAAAACTTTTCCAGTAAACACCTGAAGTTTAAAACCACAAAGCAACTTTTCAAGCAAACACCTGAAGTTAAACAACAACAACAATGACAGCAAAGACTTTATCCAAAAATTTTTGCGTTGGCCATATGAATTATATTCTTCCTTTCAGTTCTGTTTAGGGCTATCTTCTCCGTAACATCAACTATTATCAATTCTCTCTAATTTTGTCCTCAAAATGAGTAACCTCTAACCTCCCACGAATACATACATATATTACCTTATTATAGTCTATATCCACAAATCCATCACATATGTTGTTTCTTAATTGCTCAACATTCTGTTGCCAAAAAGAAAAATCTATACAAAATTTGCCATCCAGAATACTGGCTCCAAAAACCCAAAAACCCAAACCAAAAATATTTCACCAGCCTAGAGTATACAAAAGAAAGAAGTCGAAATATTTATTTTTATTCTGAGAACAAAGGTTTCTTGAACTCAACAAGAAAGTTCAGGGTGCTTACTGGACACAATACATGAGAAACTTCAAAGTAAGAGCGCTTGCATAATAATACACAGTGATGAAGCTTTGATTAAGCACTAAAAGTTCTAGACACCAAATCTTTCTCGGTCATGTGGAGAAGAGAAATCAGTATTGGAACCAGCAGGGATGATACCATAGGGATTAATAGTAGGATGGCTTCCATAATAGTGCTTCTTGATGTGGTCCATGTTCACCGTGCTGCTCATGCCCGGAATTTGGTATATGTCTTTGGTGTAATTGAACAAATTTGGACATTCGCGCAATAGCTTCTTGTTGCACTTGAAATAAACTGCATAAACCTGGATAATATCTCTCTCCGTCAGCCATAGCTCACAAATCCACGGAGAAAAAGACAGACGGTCCATAATATTTTCACAGGCATGTTTTCAAGTTGATACTTGATACTTTTAAAACAATATTGTTATCATAAGAATTTGATGCAATAAAAATTAGATGGATTGAATTTAAGAACATCCACAAGCTTCCACTATGTTAATCATCAATATGATTGCATTTAGTGTAGAGTTTGCAATGTCCACAAGAGATGAACTCATTGGATAATATTCAGTTGATCTAGGGAATGCACTGATGATAGCACTCAAAGCTGGTTCTGAGAATAGACGAATTCCTAAAATGCAGTGCAAGCTTGTTCAAAAACTAAGCGGTGATGATAAATGCTGCCTTCATGTAAATTTGCACTGCTAACAAATAATCGAAGTTTTTCTCCTTCTTCACAGAAAACTTGGTGCATTGCAAAGCCTTCATCAGACGAAGCAACACTTGCTGCAAACATCAACTATGCCTGCTCTCAGGTCGACTGCAGCATTTCGCACCAGGGATTCCCTTGCTTCTACCCTGATACTCTCATCTCTCATGCTTCTATTGCGATGAACCTCTATTACCAAGCAAATGGAAGGAACTACTGGAACTGTGATTTCAAGAACTCTGCTCTCACTGTGACAACCAATCCAAGTAATGAAACCTGTAAATTATCCATTTAAGTTTCACTTTGTCATTGTTTGAAGGTTTCTTTGTGTTGATCTTGTTTGCAGGTTTCGGTATCTGTGTTTATGCCTGATGTGTGCATGATATCAGAGAAGTACTCTTCTGCTATACTGACTTCAAAGTTTGTAGTACAGATTGAAGATGGAGAAATATGTGATAATATGAATAATCAGTATATGTAATAGAATGATTTAGTATGAGACTTTCAAATCATCATATGTAGCTCAGTATGTTTGGTACTTGGGTCAGTCATTTTTGTTGTTTATGATGGCCAACCATAAAACTTTTCCAGTAAACACCTGAAGTTTAAAAACCACAAAGCAACTTTTCAAGCAAACACCTGAAGTTAAACAACAACAACAATGACAGCAAAGACTTTATCCAAAAATTTTTGCGTTGGCCATATGAATTATATTCTTCCTTTCAGTTCTGTTTAGGGCTATCTTCTCCGTAACATCAACTATTATCAATTCTCTCTAATTTTGTCCTCAAAATGAGTAACCTCTAACCTCCCACGAATACATACATATATTACCTTATTATAGTCTATATCCACAAATCCATCACATATGTTGTTTCTTAATTGCTCAACATTCTGTTGCCAAAAAGAAAAATCTATACAAAATTTGCCATCCAGAATACTGGCTCCAAAAACCCAAAAACCCAAACCAAAAATATTTCACCAGCCTAGAGTATACAAAAGAAAGAAGTCGAAATATTTATTTTTATTCTGAGAACAAAGGTTTCTTGAACTCAACAAGAAAGTTCAGGGTGCTTACTGGACACAATACATGAGAAACTTCAAAGTAAGAGCGCTTGCATAATAATACACAGTGATGAAGCTTTGATTAAGCACTAAAAGTTCTAGACACCAAATCTTTCTCGGTCATGTGGAGAAGAGAAATCAGTATTGGAACCAGCAGGGATGATACCATAGGGATTAATAGTAGGATGGCTTCCATAATAGTGCTTCTTGATGTGGTCCATGTTCACCGTGCTGCTCATGCCCGGAATTTGGTATATGTCTTTGGTGTAATTGAACAAATTTGGACATTCGCGCAATAGCTTCTTGTTGCACTTGAAATAAACTGCATAAACCTGGATAATATCTCTCTCCGTCAGCCATAGCTCACAAATCCACGGAGAAAAAGACAGACGGTCCATAATATTTTCACAGGCATGTTTTCAAGTTGATACTTGATACTTTTAAAACAATATTGTTATCATAAGAATTTGATGCAATAAAAATTAGATGGATTGAATTTAAGAACATCCACAAGCTTCCACTATGTTTATCATCAATATGATTGCATTTAGTGTAGAGTTTGCAATGTCCACAAGAGATGAACTCATTGGATAATATTCAGTTGATCTAGGGAATGCACTGATGATAGCACTCAAAGCTGGTTCTGAGAATAGACGAATTCCTAAAATGCAGTCGCAAGCTTGTTCAAAAACTAAGCGGTGATGATAAATGCTGCCTTCATGTTTTGGTATAGCTAGTTATATACATAGACATCAGTTATGTTCTAAAACAAAAATCATTAAGGATGCATATGTATTGTTAAGTCTAAAGACAAAACTTCATAATTTTTTTCTTCCTTGGCAGAAGAAACTGTTAAAGGTACTTCAAATTTAGCATATAGAAAGTAGCATATCATTAGTAGTAAGTTTCTATTACAAACAGAAAAGAGGATGGGGGTTAACAGCTACCTTCCTACAGCATTTATAGTTTAAGAAAACACAGGATACTTACGAATCTATAATGAGATACATACCTCATCAAACCTTATGAGAGTTACAAACAAACGGATATCAGCTTCAGTCAGTACATTCCCACAAATATACCTCTGATTAGCTAGTATTTCCTCGCATTTGTCCAGAGCTTCAAATAACTTAGTTACTGCCTGCACGATCATAAAAGAAAAGAAACTTCACCCTTGATAAGGTAAAATATTCACTTAAACAATCCACAGTATAAACAACTAAGTCAATTACCTCATCATAAGGTCCTTGTTTCTTAGCAAAACCACACTTGTAAACACCATTATTTATCGCATCATAAACCCATCCGTTGACATCATCGATAGTTGCTTGCAGGTGAGAGGGGTACAAGTCCAGCTCAGCATTCTTCGCTATTTCATTAAATTCACTGTTCATCATTCGAATTATCTCTGCACTCTCATTGTTCACAATTGTCTTCAATTTTTTATCCCATAGAACCTGCAATATACAGTGTAAGAAAAGTAACATCTAGTAGAATAAAGGGTTGATTACACATAGACTCCCTGTAGTCACTGTTTTGAACTTACTAGGCATGTAGTTTCATTGTAGCAGATAAACTCCCCTGTTTTAAATTTTTTTCACTCACTAATTTCATCAAGATGCTACATCTTTCAAAGTTTCACCAAGGGTAAAAGAGTCTGAAAAATTAACCCACAGGGTATATCTGCAACAATTAAACTGCAGGGGTAGTAAGTGCGAAACAAGAAACACTACAGGGGATCTATGTGCAATTAACCTTAAAGTAAATGGTACTAAGAGCTTGGACATGCAAACCGAAAATAAGATACATACAGGAACAGTGTATTTCCCAGAATAGTTTGAACTGGCAAGCTCATACAATTCCCTGACACTTTTAGCTCCATTCAGAGGGTCGAGATCAGCTCTGGCTTCTTCTGCCTCAGAAACAGGAAAGACCCATCCAAAATGGTCATCGGACTCTTTGGTCCTCTCCCACTTTGGATTAACTGACTATAAAATAGACCACACGACTTTTAAGATATTATGTTATCTATAAATAAAAATATAAATGATGAGTTTTGAAGAGAATTATACTGTAAAAGTGATCGCCTCATCAAGGCCCTTGAGTTTGATAAAGGATAGACATCTGGATGCCCAAGGGCATGCATACGATATGTAGAGATGATATCTTCCAGCTTCTGCAGGAAATTGTGATGTCTTATCTTTCGAAATAAAATTGCGAAAGGTTGATGGTGTGCGGTTGAAAGCACCAGTCTCTGTCATTTCATCTAGTGCTGATCGAGCCATTTGAACAGTGTTCTACACGATGATAGAAGTTGCAGTTTCAATATGAACCCACAAACCAAAAAAGAATAAGAATAATAGGATGATTATATACAAAGAAAGGTTTAAGTACCACAACCTCTCCAAACATGCAATAGATCACAAAAGGAATTCCGTAATAGTTTTGAAAATGATCACTAGCGTATCCATCTAGGATAAACCTTTATCTTTTTTGCTTCGTACTAAACATGATTACGAAAGTATAATACAAGAAAATAAAATAATTGCTAAATTTCTATTGGGCAAATTATTGGTCAAAATATCATCCCGTAAAATTGGCAAATAGTAGAGATTTCAAAATTTCAGGGATTAATTGATTGGTTTTCTATTACATCAATGTTCTAGCTTATATAGAAACCAAAGCTTCTTCCTTTTGTAGGCACTGACCAAGATAAGGACGGCCACAACAATAGTTCTCTCGATAATCTTATGGAAGAACACAAAATGCATTAACTTGGAGAGCATCAGAGGTAATTTCCATGCAAGTCATGAAGATGTACAGAGTAGATAACTCACATGAGGATCCATTTCTCATATGTATACTATATACCGGAAATAGATATGCTAGAGAGAATTTAGTTTCAAGTTGCATGAAGTCAGTGACAGAATCAAGGTGTTTTTGCGACACAGATTACTCCTCTTTGAAGAGGATGATTAGATTCAGTAAAACACAAAATGTGAGGCATAATCCACGAAATACATACATAACTTTTTATTTAAAAAATAAATAACATCATATATATACTGTAACATTTTTTTCAATCACTAATAACATTTTCATGATTAATTCTTATTCATTTGTCAACAAAAAAAAAAAAAAAGAGTTATATAAACACTACATAAGTTTAACATATTGCAACTAAAAAATTGAGAATTTGAGATAGCCCGAATTTCATAGAGTTCCACAGCATGAAAGCCTTTCATAAGCCAAAACAAGTTTCCATAAATGTGCTGACCAAATACAAACCAAATTACGAATTAGCACTCTCAACAATCAAATGAACAGCATCATTGTAAATTCTCAGACATAGTGAACAAAAATTCTTCATTTCGAATCTTCCAATGCCTTTTTGGTTTACAATCTAGCAATCGATACATAAAATGGTTCTCGATTCCTGTGAAAAGACACACAGATCAAAGTCTTTTCATACAAATTAAGTTTCAACAATCCAAACAAAAGTTTTGAAAGTACAGATTTCTTCTTCTTCCTTTTTCTTTCTAGAATCCTCTCTAATGAATCAATAACCTCCCCTAATTTTCCAGTTTTCATCCTGTCATTAACTTGGGAATAGAGGAAAATACATTTCTTCGCCTTAAAAAATAAAATTCAACCCCCTTTCAAGACTCTTTGCATGTATAACATTCATAATTTAAAGCTTCATCAATTTCTGCAGTCCAAACACCCATTCATAGAAAAATACTCAAAAAACTTATGACAAACAAACATGCACATGCCTTAATTTCATAAGAAACCCCACTTTTTATCATCCAATTCTCAATTGGTCACATGAAGGAAGAAGGCATCAACATACCCATAAGCCAAAAAACTTTAGAAAATGCTACAATTCACCCACATACCAACAATCATAAGGGCCCAAATCCCAATTTTGCAAACAAAAAATGAAAATCAATGAACACATAATACCCATCAAAAAGAAAATTTAAATAAATATAATATCTGAGAGAAGAGAATCATACCTTTATAGTGGAAAATGGTTTCTTTTGTAAAAAGGGTCTCAATGGCAGCTGAAGAGAAACTGAAGAGATCATGCAGCAACCCAAAACTAGCTTTTAAAGGAAATCAAAGTGGGCTTCAAATTTTATTTTATTTTAGCAGGACTGCACTAAATAATGAAAGAATAAATGAAAATAATAATAATAAATTCTTTGTTACATAAATAAAGAACTGTTCAAATTTCATACGTATGGCATGAGATAATCGCGGAGGCTGCCGCTTACTGAGGTTGACTACCACTTTTTCAAAAAAGAATAAAATAAAATTAATGAAGAAATAAAGAAAAAAAAAATAGAAAAAGGAAAAAAGTTGTTGCTGTGTCTCTCTCCCAACCGCCAGTTATTTCTTGAGCAATAACGTAAGCTGATGTAATCGGTTGTTGTACTTTTGGCGCGTAGGGCGGAAAACGGGTTCCAAATCGTCGGATCAATCCGAACCCGACCCGATAATTGTAGAAATGATTATAGCTCAAGTGGATAAGTAACCCCAATCAGGTACGGGTTAATTAAACTTGATCTACTCAACTCTTTTGACCCAATTGGTTTCTGTTCATTTATTATGTTTTCTTCTTAAATTATTATTTATTAAAATGTTATGGGTAATTGAAATTTTTAGAATTTATTGATCATTGTAGGATCTTGGTTTATTTTATGAGATAAAAAATAGAAATTCTAAAAAAATATGCCCAACCATATTTTATCCAATGAGTGGGCTTATTAGGTGAAGTATGGATATCCTCTTTTCCATGGGGATGGATATGGATAATGGTACTAGATGAGTTGAGTGGAGATTGGCTTATGCGGATCGGGTCAATTTCGGATTTGATTTGCTCTCGACTAAAAGATACATAGTAAGTAAGATTGGGTTAATTTTGGGTTTGATCAGCTCTCCACTTAAAAATGCATAATAAAACGATATTATTCTGTTTGGTAATAAGAAAAGGGATTGTCATGCGGCTCCGTATGACTTCGATGTGAAGTGACTCAGGCAAACAGAGCACAGATGATGCTCTTGGAAATTGTTTAGATAGGGAATGGGATGAACTCTCTTAAGAGGATGTGTTATAATAAATCTCTTGGATAAACTAATATCAATTATAAGAAAGCATGAAAAAATATCGAGAACTCAAATAACACATGGATATTACGTAGTTCGGCTTGTAGCCTACGTTCACGGGCGAATGACGAGAATATCTTTGCTAAATTGTGACGAAACGTTCACGGGTGAATGAGGAGAATATCTTTGCTAAATTGTGAGTATACAATGTGAAGATCTCTCAATCACTCTATCTCAAAATCACACCCCTGAAAGCACCCCTGAAAGCACTTAATCTCTCTAACAATCTCTAACACTTACAGAGCCAACCAAATAGAGAGCCAAATCAAGAATCTATTGAATATATTGTTTCAGCCTGTAGAGCCCGTCTCAATGCTTACTAGATCACAATCTCTCTTAAATAATAGGAGCACAAAAGAGAGCCATACCGAAAACCGAATTACTTCACACACCTTCACAAAGAAAACAACCTGTTTTCATCTCGTCATGCGGCAAACAACCTTAATCATTTCTTGATGTTGCTGCCATCCAAAAGTTCACGGGTGTTCTCACCAAAGAGGCTTCAACCTCTATTCTTGCTATTTATAGATAAAGGATATGTAACATGATCTTGCTATTTATAGATAATATTAGAACTTTGTTCTTATCCAACAACTAGGAATTCAATCCCTTAGCAAACATAACCAGCATGAGTCAAATACCGAGCCAAGTTCGGGGATGCGTATTCGATTATTTGAGGCACAACATAACAGGGTCATCGTTGAATTTTTTTGGTTACGTGATGGCGATCCCTCTTAGAGAATGAGGTCAAAATAGAAGCCTCAAAAAAGATCAGCCCCTCTCCCTTTAGCAGGAGGGTCATGATATTTGTTACAAAAAAAATGTAATAACTAGCGTCGGGATAGAACGTGGAGGCGGCCTCTATATCTGTTGGAGGCCAGTCTCGACCGGTGATGGCATTTGGAAAAAGCATGTTAGTCGGCGAGAGATCTGGTTGAACAATCTTACGTGGATTGCAGAGCTGTCTTCAATTGGGTGATGGGCAGGGACGAGTAATTTTCCTGGCTTTTTTTGGATATGCTGACATGTGCTTTTTTTTTTGGGGGGTGGGGGTGGGGGTGGGGGTGTAAGATCTTTAATAAGACTTGATTATCTCAAAGAGATTGATAAAAAACTAAAGCGGAATTATACATGAATCCATGGTTTGGATCTTGAGTGGATTGATGGATCTTCTAATCTTAGGGCTTATCCTCTTCCTTAGATCTCTTTTTTAGATGGGGGTAAAAGAGATGAGAATTCTTGTGTTAACCCTAGATTAGGGACCATAACCCCATATATATAGGTGTTGCACTTTTACAATTTGGCCCCTCATCAAATTGTAATTACAACCTGGTATCTGCACATTTAGCCCATGACAATATATAAATACCCGATAACCCAACTTAATTGATCACTTTAGTGGGTTTCCTTAAGTGATAGATTTACACATTAATTTAACATATGTGCCCACAAATAGATTTAATTAGATTTAAATCTAACAATCTCCCACTTGGGCACCATATGTATCCTTAAAATGTGTATTACCTTATGAGCTCAAAATCTCTATCACATACAAGGGTATTTCCAAACAATCTCGTCCATTGACCATATCAATATAGGATCAAAGCGGTTTCGTCACATTTATCGTGACTAAACCCATCAATGGTCACATATACTAGTACGACCAAATGACATAGATCAATCATGGATGTACAAAGATGAAAATTACATGCAATGTGATCGTGCATGCCTATTTTCAACTGGTCCTACCGAAAACTTTAGTGAGGTCAACTTTAATCATAATGTAACGAGTGGTTAACGAATACTTTATTCTCGACGAAAAATAACCAAAGCACGAATAGGTCCAAAATACTCATAAAGCAATAAAATCACAAACTCCCACTAAAACATGATATCCTCAAATATTACCACCCCATATGGCGGTGTGCTCTTGAAAAATTTTGGTGGTAATCCTTTAATAAGAGGATGCGCTATCATGGAGTTTGTCCCAATATGCTCTATGGATATCCATTCACTCGTACTCTTTCTTTCACAACTAGGAACTTAATGTCAATATGTTTTGACTTAGTTGAGCTTCATTGTTGTTGGAATACATGATCGCGGATTTATTGTCACAAAATAACTTTAGTGGTCTTTCAATATTTTCGAATCACGCACCGCTGACAAAATTTCGCAGCCATATTCCATGATTGGATGCCTCATGACAAGCTATAAATTCTGCCGCCATAGTGGAGGAAGCTACAAGTGTCTGTTTGACACTTTTCCATGATATAGCTCCTCCCGCTAACATATAAATGTAGCCTCGGTAGACTTTTTCGCTGCTTGGCATCCAGAAAATCGTAATCGAGTACCCAATGACCTCCAACCGATTCGATTTCAGTATGTGAGCATATAATCTTTTGTTTTCTGAAGATACCGCATAACCCTTTTGACTGCGATCCAATGATCCATCCCAGGGTTGCTTAAGTATCTGCCTAACATCCCAACAATGTACGCAATATCCGGACGCGTACATACCTGAGCATACATTAGACTCCCTACAGTTGAAGCATAGAGAATCTTCTGCATTTCCTGAATTTCAAGGTTGCCTTTAGGGCATTGATTGAGACTAAACTTGTCTCCTTTAGAAACAGGTATCACCAGTGCGCAATTTTGCATGCCAAACCTTATGAGTACTTTATTGATATAGCTCTTTTGTGATAGTCCAAGTATACCTCGAGAGCGATCTCGATGTATCTGGATTCCTAATATAAAAGAGGCGTCCCCAAGATCTTTCATCTCAAAATTCTTTGATAGAAATCTCTTGGTTTCGTGCAACAAGCCTATATCATTAGTGGCAAGCAAAATGTCATCCACATACGTAACTTAAAAATATACTTACTCCCCTTGAATTTTTGATATACACAATCATCAACAATATTCATCTCAAAACCAAACGAGATAATTATTTGTTGAAACTTGTGGTACCATTGACGAGGAGCTTGCTTGAGTCCATAAATAGATTTCCTTAGTTTACAAATCATATTCTTTGGGTCTCGACACAAAGTTTTTCGTTGTACCATATAGATCATCTCATCAATGTCTCCATTGAAATCTGATCTTAACATCCATTTGATGTAACTCAAGATTGAAATGAGCAACAAGTGCCATGATAGTCTCGAAGAGTCTTTCGATGAAACCGGAGAGAAAGTCTACGTATAGTCAATGCCTTCCTTACGAGTATAGCCTTTAGCTACAAGGCGTGCTTTATACTTTTCCACATTACCATTTGCATCCGGCTTGGTTTTAAATATCCATTTACAACCAATTGGTTTTGCACCTTCGGCAATGGGACAAGTTCCCAAACCTTATTGTCTTGCATAGACTTGTACTCCTCATTCATGGCATCAATCCACTTTTGAGAGTTAGAACTTTTCATGGCTGAAGGAAGTTGATTGGATCATCTTCCATCATTCCATTACTTTCCTCATGTTCTTGAAGAAATACAATATAATCATCGAGATAGCATTTCTCCTTTCTCGTGGATCTCCTTAATGGCCTTTGGTTCTTGAGGTTGTTGAGTTTGTTCTTAGGACAGGGGAGTTGTTCAATATTGCCTTCTTGAGGTTCAGTTCATTTCTTGAACAATAAATTATAGGTACTTGAATATTGTCGAAATTTGTATGGATTGGATTTAAAGCCAATTCCTCCTCAAAGGCAATGTCTCTAACCTTATTTCTCCCCAAACTCAACATCCTCAAAGTGTAATTTGTTCGTCTCAAAAATATTCACGAGTGTGGGATCATAAAACTTATAGCCCTGGATGGTTGAATACCCAATAAAGTAGGCTGCTACTTTGTTTGGAGTCAATTTCTTTTCATTTGGCCTATAAGGCCTTGCCTGTTGGACATCCCCAAATATGTAATTGCAAATTTTGGACTTCGACCGGTTCAAAGCTCATAAGGTGTTTAACAAGCTGCTTTACTTGGTACTCTGTTAAGAATGTAGAGCTGCGATCTTTAGTGCTTCTCCCAAGTGACTCACGGTAGAATGAGCAATCATACTTCTTACCATATCCTTAAGAGTCTGTTTAGTCTTTCGGCTACACCATTCATGCTAGGTGATCACGGCATGGTGTCTTGTCAGAGACGATCTTAAATTCCTCTAGGTATCTAGCAAATGGTCACGGGCGTTGTTCACGAACCATCATATCTGTAGTAGTACTCACCACCGCGTCAGATCTAGCGGTTTTAATCTTTTATTGAGTTGGTTCTCAACCCCATTAAAAGATTTGAATACGTCGAGACTCGAGATTTTTCTTTAATGAGATATAGGTACCCATAGCGTGAGTAATCGTCTATGAATGATATAAAATATTGTTGACCATTCCGAGGATGCGGTAGGGAATGGCCCACAAATATCTGTATGTATCAATTCTAAGACATCGAAGATCTGTTGGCACCTAATCTCTTAACTTTAGTCTGTTTTCCTTGATCACGGTCAATACATACATCAAAGTCGTAAAATCAAGAGAATCTAAAATGCCATCGGACACAAGGCGCTCAACTCTACCTTTTGAGATATGACCAAGCTTATGCCATAATGGCGCTGAATTTTCCTTATTTAATTTAGCTTAGTACCCGCGTGATTCCACATTCGGGTTTCATTATGAAGCAAGCGTATCAAGCAAATATAGGTTATCAAAAGTGCTCAAGAAACCGGTTCCACAATATTTGAATTTAAAGATAAGCTAGCACGGTTATTTCCAAATGAACAATAATAACACGATTTGTCCAATAAAGGAATAGAAACCAAATTCGTCTAAAGGCGGGACTACAAAAGTATCTTTCAAATCCAAATAGGAACCGGTTCCTAAAAGCAACCTAAAGTGCCCAATTGCTTCCACATCTACCGATTGGCCATAGCCCACAAAGATGTATTTTTCACCATCGGTTGGCTTTGGTAGTTGGGACCACAATATAGAAACACTATGTGAGTAGTAGCCGAATCTAACCACAAGTGTTTCTAGATGCTGAACTAAATTAACCTCGAGCGGACCAAAGTAAGAGGCATTACCCTTTTTGACCGCGGCGTGATATTTGTACTCCTCTTGCGTGTCCATCCTTATGACAAAAGAAACAACCACGATTATCCTTATGTTGTTTCTTTTTTGAACTATGCTTGACTTCCTATCATTCTTTCTTTTTCTTATCTTTTATGGTGAAGCCAAATGAGCACTTTACGTCTTATCTTTAACTGATGTCTTCTTCTTGCACCTGATATGAAATGAGATCATTGAGTCCATTTCTCCTTAAAGCAGTTATAACTGATCTTAAATTGATTAAAGTGTGCGAGGAAAGACACCAGTCTGCAATAACTCATCACATAGATCGAGTTTGGTGCCTTAAGTTTTGAAGCAATATGAGACATTTTCATAATGTACTCCACGATATTTCCTTTGCCTTTATACTTCATTGAAATCAAGCGAGCTAATGGCGTGCTTGTTTCTATATCGTTTTAGCAAAACGTTTCTCAATTTAATGAGGAAATCTTTGGCTTTAGTAATCCCTTGATTACATTGCCCTAAAGGCTTCAGGAATGCAGCTTGATGATCATGAGACTCATGCGATTTGAGCGCTCCCACCTCTCATACTCCTTCTTTGCATCGAGTGCTTTGAAGTGAGAGGTTGGGGTTGTTCAGTTCTATATGAGTCTAGATCCATGCGGCAAAACAATTAAAATGTTCTCTTTCAAACCTTGAAATTAGTCCCATTTAGCATGGGAATTGAGTTGATGTTAGCGGTTGATGCGGAGGATGCATTAGCTGAAATAAACAAAGATTTCACATTAATATGTAATTAGTAATCAATGAAATTCAAATAATGACATATCCCCATCCAAGATATCTTGTACAATATTAATATCAAGTCTTTGGGCCAATGATATTAGCTGCAAGTGATATCTTGTTGCAATGATCAAACAGCGACAATAACACATGTCAAACAACAAACCCATCTTTGGATTGATTTGTTATCCACATGTAAACCTTATAATTGTACGTTTATCATCGCGATCGCATTATACTGATCTAAATAAATATTAATCTTCCTTTGGGCGATTAAATATCTACCGGAAAAAGTATACACACAACCATCTAACATCCTTCATGAACAATCTACACAAGAGAGGTTACTTTGGCAACATCTTGCTTCAATTAATCATTTAGAATGAGAGACCAACTTAATTCCTTAGTGTCATAATACTTGAATGAAATAATTGATTAAACGAAATTTAATTGAGTTTGAGGCTGCGAGGTTAGTCTTGAGTTGAGCGGCGAGTTCGACTTGTGTTGAACTCTGAGGTTCGACTTGAGTTGAGCGAGTTCGACGAGTTCGCTGCGAGGTTCGACTTGAGTTCGACAGCGAGGTTGACTTGAGATTCGAGCTACGCGAGGTTCGACTTGAGTTCGAACTCGAGGAGTTCGACAAAGCGAATCGAAGTTATTAAATGAACTGAAGTTCGGCGAAGCAAACACGAGGTTCGCTAAAATATGAGGTTTGCCAAGAGAGCGAGGTTAAGCCAAAGGTCGCAAATTCTTGAGGGATTCATAAAGCGAGTTACGCCAAATGAATCGAGTTCGCCAAAAGGCGAGGTTCGCCAAAATGAACGAGGTTCGCCAAAATGAACGAGGTTCGCCAAAATGAACGAGGTTCGCCAAAATGAACGAGGTTCGCCAAAATGAACGAGGTTCGCCAAAAACGAGGTTCGCCAAAATAGGCGAGGTTACAAAACGAGGTTCGCCAAAATGAACGAGGTTCGCCAAAATGAACGAGGTTCGCCAAAAACGAGGTTCGCCAAAATGAACGAGGTTCGCCAAAATGAACGAGGTTCGCCAAAATGAACGAGGTTCGCCAAAATGAACGAGGTTCGCCAAAATGAACGAGGTTCGCCAAAAGGCGAGGTTAAGCCAAAATGAACCTCAAACCTCGTCGAACTCTGAGGAACCCCTTAGGGTTTAGATCTGAACCATCAAAGCAGCTTAGGCACCCGATAGGGTTTATTAAGTGATGAGCTGGCCGTCACAAAACCAAAAATTTTTTTTCTTAAACTCAATCCGGATCAAACCTTATATTAATTTTCTAAAATCATAGAAAATTTAACCAAAAATCGAAAAAGTTCTGTTCACGGCGATATTTTTCTTGTTTATCATGATTTTATTCTTGTTCATCAGAACATAAATTCTTGTTCATCGAGATCAAACCTTACTTCATCGAAAAAAAAAAACTTTTCGTTCATTCCAACAAACTTTCTTGTTCATCAGAAAAAAACCAATCCGAAAAAGATTTGATCTTTATTCATAAATCCACCCAAAAATCATAGAAACTCAAAAATCTCTAAGAGTTAATCAAGAGGCTCGATACCACTTGTAAGATCTTTAATAAGACTTGATTACCTCAAAGAGATTGATAAAAACTAAAGATTATACACGAATCCATGGTTTGGATCTTGAGTGGATTGATGGATCTTCTAATCTTAGGGCTTATCCTCTTCCTTAGATCTCTTTTTAGATGGGGGTAAAAGAGATGAGAATTCTTGTGTTAACAGATTAGGGACCATAACCCCATATATATAGGTGTTGCACTTTTACAATTTGGCCCCTCATCAAATTGTAATTACAACCAGTATCGCACATTTAGCCCATGACAATATATAAATACCGATAACCCAACTTAATTGATCACTTTAGTGGGTTTCCTTAAGTGATAGATTTACACATTAATTTAACATATGTGCCCACAAATAGATTTAATTAGATTTAAATCTAACAGGGGCTGTTAGCAATTGTTACTAGTATTGGAAAAGTATTATTTTTGTAATAATTTATAAGGAATAAACCAAGCAAAAGAGTTTCGTTTGTGATATTAGAAAATATATATTAGCACGCTAATGATTATTAAACATGTCTGTTATTCTATTTGCAATTTCAGGAAATGTTTATGAGCATGTTGTTGTCCTAGTGGGAAGGACGAGAACAAATTGTATTTGGAAGAGCATTTAAATTGGATTTTCTCAACTTGTTGGAACAGTCGAACTAGGGCTAATTGGATCACTGGTCACTGTATTTATCACCTAATTAGACGTTCATACTTATATTTTAATTGCTTGGACGACTACTCATGTAATTAAAAATATTAATTGGACTGTTAATCATGACTAATGCTTTCCGTAAATTTTGTTGACCTGACATAAAAATTCTTGATCATTTGATATAACGATTTCTTCCTGTGTGTAATATCTTGATCACCTGAAATGAAAATTTGTACCATGTTGTGCTACTTGCATTGAGTAATTATATTGCATTTGGCATTGTGTTTCTTGAAAATATTTACCTGTGACAATTGAGAAAACTATATTGCTTACAAATAAATAAAATATACAACTCAAATTGGTAAAAGTGCTAAAGTGACTAACAATCTAATTTGTATTTAATTACATGATTGATCATCCAATTAGCAACTAACATTTAGATATAAACGTCCAATTAAGAGAAATATACAGTGAATAACCATCCAATTAATCCGTTGAACTAAGTTATACAAGAGAGCTAATATTATACCTCAAATGCTGAGTTGTCATAAAGTGTTAGTACTGCTATCAACTATCAAGTTATTCTTGAGCTCGTTCACCTACCATCTATACTTATTTCCTCTGCCAGGAGAAATCTGAGATCAACTAAGGGACAGGTAAAAATACAGATTTCCTGCAAATTTGCACAGTTAACAAATATTACATAGAAAACTTGGTGCATCGCAAAAGTCTTTATCGGAGGAAGCAACATTAGTCGCAAACGTAACTATGCCTGCTCTCAGATAGATTGCAGCATATTTCAAAAGGATTTCCCTTGCTTTTACCCTGAAACCCTATATCTTATGCTTCTATTGCGATGAACCTCTATTACCTAGAGAAACTTGTTGGAAACAATAAAGAAGGATATGATAATCGTTAATTTAATGGAGAAGATAACCCTAAATAAAACTGAATGGAAGAGCATGAGTATGTAGCGACTCCAAAAATATTAGGATAAAGGCTTTGTTTCCATTGTTTCTTGTTACTTCAACATTTGAAGTACAACTGAAGATGGAGGAACAACGTGCATAATGTGTAACAGAATAATTTAGTATGAGACTATATACAGAACCATCATCGTCAGTTCGGTATGGTTGATCATATATTAAATCACTAAATTTTCTTTTTAAAAAATTGCAGATGGCACATAAAGTTACATGGACAAGTTCGCCTAGTATATGATGGAAAACTATAAACCACTGGCAAGCAAACACCTCAAGATGGAAAAGAATCATACACATAGGAACTAGAATCATTGATGCTTAACCAGCCTAGGTTACTGAAAGGAAATAAGTTGGAGTTTTATTCAAAGCATAGAGATCTATTGAACTCAACAAGAAATTTCAGAACAAATTCAGGATACAATACATGAAGAACTTGAAAGTTCAAAGTAAATACCATAACATCCAAACATTCACTAAAGGGATAAAAAACCAGAAACCTTGGTTAACTAAAAGTTTTAGCTGCCAAATCTTTTTCGATCGTGAGGAGAAGAGAAATCGACATTGGAACCAACAGGGATGATCCCGTAGGGATTAATATGAGGATGGCTTCCATAGTAGTGCTTCTTGATGTGATCCATTTTCACCGTGCTGCTCATACCTGGGATTTGGTATATGTCTTTGGTGTAATTGAACAAATTTGGATATTCACGCACTAGCTTCTTCTTGCATTTGAAATGAACTGCATAGACCTGCGATAACAGAAATGTCTCTTAAACTCAATTATCAGTGGAACAGGATTGATAGTCCGTAGTATTTGTGTGTATTTTTGAAAATTGAAAGTTGACATCATGAATTTTGTTGAATGATATTATTATTCAGAAGAATTTGATGCAACAATGATTAGGTGGCTAGAATTTGGTAGAATAGTATTATTATTCAGAAGAATTTGATGCAACAAAGATTAGGTAGCTAGAACTCGGACAATATTGAGTTGTTCTTCATGTATAATACACTGATGATGAACTCAAAGCTGGTTTTGAGAATAGAGGAATTATTAAAAGACAGTCATAAGCTTTGCTCAAGATTTTGAAGTGACAGTAAATGCTGCTTCATTCTTGCAGCTAGTCGTACATGTGTTCAAACCAAACCCATTAAGGATACATATCTTTGTAGAACATGCACAAAACATGCACAAGGCAGTTTTGAGGTTGATGAGTCGACTACTAGGCATTGTAGTCGACTAATGGGCATTGTAGTCGACTAATGGGCATTGTAGTCGACTAATGGGCATTGTAGTCGACTACCTTAGCGAAGGTGTATTTCTGCGTTGGAGTGCAGTAGTCGACTAATGCGTTTTATAGTCGACTAATCTACGATGCATTAGTCGACTAATATGAGTTGTAGTCGACTAATCGGTAGATTCAAAAGTTCTAAGGAATTGGTTTTAAACCCAATTCGTTTAGAGGCTATTAATACCCCTAACGATTGTTAGGGTAAGTTTGAAGCACGTTTTGGAGCGCCTTTGAGAGAGTTTGGTGCATCTTTGGAGAGGAGATCTTTTGAGAGATTGAGAGGTTTGTTTTAGGGTTTCTTTGTGAGAACTTGTAATCCTAATTTGTATTCTCTCTTTCTATTAGTGAAAATCCCCTCCTTACCCGTGGGCGTAGGCAACTTGCCGAACCACGTAAATCTCGTCTTTACTCTTTTATTGTGTTTGGCTTTTCGTTTGTGGTGGTTTCTCTCGGCGGTTCAGCGGTCCATCTTAACAATTGTGAGCTATTGTTGGTTGGAAGTGGTGTAATTTCTAATTTGAGGGGTGTTGGTGATTCACGAGAGAAGCGGATTCACGAAGACAAGCAGAGGATGGCGTCAACGATGAATCGATCAAAGTGGGAAAATTGAGATTGAAAAGTTCAATGGGAAGAGCGATTTTTCTTATTGGAGGATCGAGATGAAAAACTTTCTAATTTCGCAAAAATTGCACAAGGCTTTGGATGGAAAGGAGAAGAAGAACAAGGATATGTCGATGAGGATTGGGAGGAGTTGGATCACGGAAACACGGTCGATTATCCTATGCCTTGAGAGGGATGTAGCTTTCTTGGTAGATGGAGAGGAAACTACCGCGCATGCAGGGAAGAAGTTAGAGGGTACCTTCATGGCGAAGAGTCTAACTAACCGGATCTACTTAAAATCCAAATTGTATACTTGCAAGATGGAGGAGGGCTCATCAATCAGGGAACACATCAACAAGTTTGATAGGATCATATCAGATTTGAAAGACATAGATGTTAAAGTAGGAGGCGAGGATCGGCGCTTCTACTACTACGTCTCTGCCGAAGTCTTATGAGAACAGGTGCAAACGAGGCTTGTGGGAGAAAATCTGAAGATGGATGAGACTAGAACGGCACTTCTAGCGGACGATCTTCTAAGATCGCAACTAGTGACATGGCTAACGGCGGTAACAGGAACAAGCGCAGGATTGTTTGCAAGAGGAAGGAGCAATGAGCGAGGAAAAGGCAAGGGAGGAAAGTCTAGATCTAAATCAAGACCTCTTGCGGGAAAAGGATGTTTCAAGTCGCGGTGAAGTGGGCATTTCAAAGTCGACCGTCCAAATAAGAGTAGGTGGAAAGAAGAACAACAACAAGACCGGAGGAGAGAGGGCAAGGAAGAAGCGAGCTACGTTTGAGGAAGGGCGATAAGGAATGCTATGTCGTCCGCGGGTGGCGAGGAGATCTCCGGGAAGTGGATACTTGATTACGGTTGCTCTTACCATATGTGTCCAAATAGGAAGTGGTTTACTACCTACGAGGCATTGATGGGGAACTGTATTGATGGGGAATAACCATGCTTGTAAAACAAGGCTAGGTAATATCAAAATCAAGATGCATGATGGAGTGGTTCGAACCTTGGCGGATGTGAGGCATGTTCCGACTTGCGGAAGAATCTTATCTCGGTTGGTGCTTTGGACTCCGGTGGTTGCGGATTGTGACGGAAAACGGAGTGAAGAAGGTTGTTCGTGGTTCCTTAGTAGTGATGAAGGGTGTTCGTCACGGTAATCTATATACTCTCTCGTGCAATGACGTGACAGAGATGCATGGGTTGGAACTGGGAAGTGGTGGAGACCCATGTGAGCACACGGTTATGGCATAAGCGGCTTGGGCATATGTCGAGAAGGGTCTAGTTACGCTTGGTAAAGAGGGTCTGCTGAAGAATCGAAGGAACCTAGCATGGATTTTTGCGAGGATTGTGTGTATGGAAAGTCACACGGGGTCAAGTTCTGAGCAGCAAGTCTAAGAGCGAGAGGATACTAGATTATGTGCACACGGATGTTTGGGGTCCGGCTCGGACAACTTCAAGGGTGGTTCAATTATTATGTCGTTTATTGATGATTATTCTAGGTATGCTTGGATTTACTTTCAAGCACAAGAATGAGGTGTTCGAGACATTCAAGAAGTGGAGAACAATGGTTGAGAACAGACAGAAAGAAATTGAAGACGGCGAGATCGATAGCAGTGCAAGTATGGATGGTGCTTTCAAGGAGTTCGTGATCGAGGGAATTGTTCGACACCGACAGCCAGTCTACACCACGCAGAATGGGGTCGCGGAGAGATCGAACTGAACACCGCGGAAAAGGCGCGAGTATGCGATCTTATGCGTGATTGGGCAACGAATGGTGGGCGCGTGTGCTCTGACTTGTTACATTGTGAACCGTTCACCACATTCGACATTGGATGGTGATACACCTATAGGTGTGGTCGTGGGAGCATCACAGTTATGATAGGCTCGAATTTTGGATGTACCGCCTACTATCCGTCAGCGAGGAAAGCTTGACGCGAGGGCCAAGAAGGCAATATTCTTGGGATATGCAAAGGCGTAAAGGCTATCGCCTTTGGTGTCTGGAAGATTCAAAGTTCGTGATCGCCAGGATGTTACCTTTGATGAGAAATCCATGATTGCTAGGCGTCCAAGGATGATGGTGTTATGGTGGTGAGACTTCTAAGTCTCGAGGTTATTGAAATAGAACCTAAAGACCAACTAGGTTCTAATCGTGCTCAAGTGGGAAGTCGGTAGATGATGAGTTTGGCGGGGAGGAGGTTCAGCGAGGAAAATACAGGCACAACAACAACGGCTCGTGGATAATTTGGCTTCCACTAGGCCAAAGCGAGCATACAAGCTGTGCATCGGCCGGGGCTGATCAACCCCTAAAGCACTATGGGCAGGCTAATATGGTTGAATCGCACTCTCGGTGGAGGAGGACGAGCGGTCTCCTTCAAGGAAGCTATTCGGGACAAGGATAGTGAGAGTTGGTTGGCTGCGATGGAGGAAGAGATGGAATCTCTTGGAAGAACAAACATGGGAGGTGGTCCCATTGCCGTAGGAAGAAAAGCTATTGGTTGTAAGTGGGTGTATAAAAGAAAGGAAGATCTCGAGCTTCGGTGGTGTAAGATACAAGGCGAGGCTAGTGGCTAAGGGTTTTGCACGTAAAGAGGGTGTGGATTACAATGAGATATTTTCTCCGGTGGTGAAACACACTTCTATTCGGTGCTATTGAGTATTGTTGCTCATGGTGATTTTGAGTGGATCAACTCGATGTTAAAACAGCCTTCTTACGGAGACTTGGATGAAGAGATCTACATGCATCAACCCGAGGGCTACAAGGTTGAGGAAAAGGAGAATCATGTGTGTCGTTTGAGGAAGTCACCGTATGGATTAAAGCAATCTCCGTGATGGTACAAGCGATTTGACTCCTTCATCTTTGAAGCATGGGTTTTCAAGCAATCATGATTGTTGTGTTTACATTCGAAGCTTCAGGAGGTAATTTTATCTATCTTCTTTTGTATGTGGATGACATGCTTATTGCTTCTAAGAGCGGGGTGGAGATAGATAGGTTGAAATCTCAACTTGGTGAAGAGTTCGAGATGAAGGACATGGGTGCCGCTAGGAAAATACCGGGTATGGAGATTAGAAGCAGGCGAATCGGCGATTGTTCTTGAGTCGGAGGGCTACATAGAGCGGGTGATCGCGAGGTTCGAGATGCAAAGTGCTAAGTCGGTGGTGACTCCATTGGCTCCACACTTTAGGCTTCGGTAATCAATCTCCCACTCTGTGGAAGAGAAGGCACATGGGCGTGTTCCCTATGCTAGTGCGATTGGCGGTTTAATGTATGCAATGGTGTGTACACGCCAGATATTTCCGCAGTTAGTGTGGTCGATAGATTCATGGCGAATCCGAAAGGCGACCGGAAGCAAAGGAAGTGGGTCCTCGTGTACTTAAAGGGTACAGTTGATCACAGTGCGTGTTTTGGTGGAGAAACATGTCGATTGACGGGTTTGTGGACTCGATTATGCAGGCGATCTAGATAGGCGGCGATCTACTACGGTTATGTATTTAAGATACATGGAGCTCCGGTTAGTTGGCGATCGATGTTACAGCTACGCGGCACTTTCTACTACGAGGTCGAAAGTACATGGCCATGGCAAAGGAGTGAAGGAAGCATTGTGGTTGTGGGGTCTTCTAGGCGATTTGGGGATTGAGCAGAAAACGGAACTTGTGGTGTGACAAATGAGTGCAATTCACTTGGCGAAGAATCAGTTCATCATGCTCGTACCAAGCATATTGATGTCGGTATCATTTTGTGCGGGATGTCATAGAGGAGGTGATATTTCTCTCATGAAGGTGCACACGAATGAGAATCCGCGGACATGTTAACCAAGGTGGTCACGGTAGTAAGTTTAAGCATTGCTTAGACTTGCTTCATATCGACTCTTGTTGATTTGCCCAAGAGGGCATGGCCCTTGGTAATGGGTAAGGTGGAGATGATTTGAGGTGAACTACGGTGAGCTTGATCCCGTGGAGGGGCACGAGGGCAATGCGTAGTGACGCTACCGGATTGGCCCGATTGGTCGATGGTGATCTCTAGATGTTCTTGGTGTTCTTCGTGTTCGGTCCAAAATTTGAGGTGAATCAAATGATGTACGAGGTGGAGAATTGTAGAACATGCACAAAACATGCACAAGACAGCTTTTCAGGTTCAAGAGTCGACTACTAGGCATTGTAGTCGACTACAATCAGAGCGCATGTAGCAAGTTTTCTGTCAGGAACGTGAGTAGTCGACTAATGGGCATTGTAGTCGACTACCTATAAGCAACGAAGGTGTATTTCTGCGTTGGAGTGCGAGTAGTCGACTAATGGGCATTGTAGTCGACTAATCTGATGCATTAGTCGACTAATATGAGTTGTAGTCGACTAATCAGGCGATTCAAAACGGGTCTAATTAGGAATTGATTTTAAACCCAATTCGTTTAGAGGCTATTAATACCCCTAACGATTGTTAGGGTAAGTTTGAAGCACGTTTTGGGCGACCTTTGAGAGTTTGGTGCATCTTTGGAGAGGAGATCTTTTGAGAGATTGAGAGGTTTGTTTTTAGGGTTTCTTTGTGAGAACTTGTAATCCTAATTTGTATTCTCTCTTTCTATTAGTGAAAATCCCCCCTCCTTACCCCGTGGACGTAGGCAACTTGCCGAACCACGTAAATCTCGTGTCTTTACTCTTTTATTGTGTTTGGCTTTTCCGTTTGTGGTGGTTTCTCTCGACGGTTCCGCGGTCCGCGCGCCCAACATATGCATTGTCATCTAGGATACTGTATCAGCCGGTTTTTTATCTTTTTTTTTTCAATTAAATCTTTTTCATTTTTGGTATAAGGCATAACAGCTGATCAGTCAAAGTACTTCAAATTTAAGCATATAGAAGTGGCATGTGTTTAAAAAATTATTATATCTATATGTTACTAATTAGGGTAAATTTCACAAAATTCCCAACCAGCCCCAAACAAAATAAATAAATAAATAAATAAATAATAAAACCCAAACAAACGGGAACTTTGTTTCTCACTAAATCACCCTAAACTTTCACTCAAAACCCCCCAAGTTTCAAATCTTAAATATTCTGTACTGAATTTTGTTCTCGTATTATGAATTTTGAAATTTCATTGTTAATTTCCAAGATTGTTTCCTTATCCAAACTCATTTAATTGAAGATATATTTTGTTGGTTTAAGAACCACTACACAGATCTCTACAAATGCAACTAACCTGGACAGAGTTTATGGTTCAAGACTGACGTTGTTAAAAGTTGGGGCGTTTTGTGGGAAACAGTAGGGACCGGGTTTATTAATTGGGGAAAAAAGTTCAAGGGACTTCCAGGGAAATGACCCATTGTTTGTTTTTTTTATTTAAATTTACCTATAAATTACAAACAAAAAGGAGAATGGGGGTTAAGAACTATGTTCATTCAGTATTTAGACTTTAAGAAATCACAAGATAATTACGAATTTATCGAGATACACACCTCGTCAAACCTTATGAGCGTCACAAACAAGCGGATATCAGCTTCAGTCAGTACATTACCACAGATATACCTCTGATTAGCTAGTATTGCCTCACATCTGTCCAGAGCTTCAAATAACTTAGCTACTGCCTACATGATCATACAAAAAACAAATATGTCATCCTTCGAAAGGTTTAAAAAAATTACTTTAATGATCTACACCACTAACAACTAATTCAATTACCTCATCATAAGGCCCTTGTTTCTGAGCAAAACCACACTTGTAAACACCACTGTTTATCGCGTCATAAATCCATTCATTGACATTATCAATCTTTGATTGAAGGGGAGAGGGGTACAAATCCAGATCAACATTCTCCGCTACTTCATTGAATTCACTGTTAAACATGCGGATTATCTCTGCACTCTCATTATTCACAATTGTCTTCAGTTTTTTATCCCATAGAACCTGACATGTAAGAAAAGTAAAATCTAGTAGTAAAATAAATAACACTAAGAGCTTGGACAACCAAACACTAAAATGAGATACCTACAGGAACAGTGTATCTCCCAGAATAATTTGAATTGACAAGCTCATACAATTCCCTGATATTTTTAGCTCCATTCAAAGGATCAAGATTAGTCCCGGGTTCTCGTCCTCGGAAACTGGAAAGACCCATCCATGATGGTCGTCGGTCTCTTTGGTTCTCTCAAACTTTGGTTTGACTGACTGTAAGATATAAATATGTGATTTAAGATATTATGTTATCTACAAACATATACAAAGATGATGAGATTAAAGAAAATATACTGTGTAAGTGATCGCCTTCTCAAGGCCCTTGAGCTTGATAACTGATAGACATCTGGAAGCCCATGGGCATGCATATGACATATAAAGATGGTATCTTCCAGCTTCTGCAGGAAACTGGGATGTCTTATCTTTCGAAATAAAATTGCGAAAGCTTGATGGAGTTCGGATAAAAGCACCCGTCTCTGTCGTCTCAATCAGTGCCGATCGTGCCATTTGGATGGTTTTCTACAAGATGATAGAAGTTGTAGTTTCAGTATGGACCCGCAAACCAACAAAGAATAACAATCATAGAATGGTAAGATAGATGAAATTAAAAAAAAAAAAATGGATTATGCATCAGTACTTCTCCAAACAAGCAATAGTTCACAAAGGACTGTTGATACACACCTACCGCAACCCGATACTGATTGTCCTATTTGACGCCTTGCAACCCGATACCCAATACCAGCAAATAGTGATGACTTCTTCATTTTGCCACTTTGACTGCTCCTACACCTGTGATGTCACATCTTGTGGCCTCTGTCATTTAGACAATCTCCTTGACTCCTTGCACCGAGGAGTCAAATAGGCTCATATGGGAACATATATGTGCTAATGTTCCAGAATCCAATACCCAACCACCAGAAGAAGTGTTGTTTCTAGAAACTATCAATACCTCTACTTATTGAATTTTATCCTTCGAAACCGCTGTTGATTTTCTATAATACCCATTGCATATGATAACTGGGCCATAGTCCGATCCTCCATCTTCTGCCTCATCAACCACTCTTGTCGTTTGAAGCAGTCTTTCTTAACGTGGACCCTTCCTTTGGCAAAGTAACACCACTTAGTTCGTGAATTTGTTCTGCTTGAAGATCTTCACTGTTCACATCAACCACCAACCCAGCACCCGACTCATCACCAACATCCGGTCATCACTGAAACTCCTGCATAAGAAGCGTCGCTTGAACACCGTCCATGGTAATTGTCTCCTTGCTTACAAACATCGATGTTTTTAGATGTTGATAACCCCCGGGAAGAGAGTTCAGGAAAATCATCGCCTTCTCCACATCTTCAAGATTTGACCTTATCGCCACTAACTCGGTCATGATCTTGTTGAAGGTGCTCACATGCTCCAATACGGTGTACCTTTATTCATTTGCAGTCCATAGAACTGCAGTCCATAGAATTGCTGCTTCCAGTACAAGTTGGTGAATAAACTCTTGGCCACGTACAACTCCTAGAGTTTCTTCCACATCCTAATTGTGGTCTTTCCTCAATCACGTGTATGCCACTTCATAGATAAAAAGAGTCAAACCGTACTCCACGCCTTCTGATCCGTCTTCATCCACGCATCACTTGTCATCTTTTTCTGGATTATTATTAACTCATAGCAAAGCTTGATCAGTTCGTGTTGAATCAAGACCACCTCCATCCTTTTCTACCAAAGCCAAAAATCCCTCTTACCATCAAACTTCTCTCTATCGGTCTTCATCATTGAAGAAATTTCTATTTCCATGCCCTAAGATCGAACCTTTTTCTAAAGACGAAATAGATGCTAATTGATCATGCTCTGATTCCAAATTGATTCTTTCAAATAAAATTCAATCCTCAATCTAAGTCCAACTAGGATTACCTAAAATACAAGGATGATCCTAACAGTGGACATCCATAGTAGTTTCAAAATCGATCATTAATGTGATGGTGATACGCCGTTTACTTATTCCATATTGAGAGTTTACAAAAGTATGGATGCATTTATAAGGTGGGTCATGGAAATCAAGTGTAAAAGGGGCTAGTCATTCTGGCAGTGGTTTGAGTCAAATCTATTGCACTCAGTGAGTCTCAATACAAAACAAATTACTCATTTGCATTATCAACAACTCAAATGAATAGTGTCATCCAAACCCTCAAGTGACTTTTCGGTTCACAATCTTGAAACTAGGGTTGGGCATAAGTCGGTTCGAACCGCGGACCAAAATGGCTCAGCCTGGTTTGGGTCGAAACCCGGCTCGACTCGCACCTGGCCGGGCCTAACCCGGCCAACATTGGAGGTGGGTCATGGGTGGTTGGGTTTTGAGCCAGACCCGGAACCAAAGAGGCAGGCCCGACCCACCAGTGGCTCGGCCCAGCCCCGCCCTTGTATTTGTAATTTAAATTTAACATATTTTCTCTCTTGACTTTGTAATTTAAATTTAAACTAAATGAAAGTTATTAACTACTCGTGGATGTAGATCTTGTTCTGTAGTCCGAACCACGTGTATCTGTATGTTTGCGATGTTTTTCTGTGTGATGTTTATCTCTGTGCAACACACACGCACGCATAATATCGAATAAAGAGTTTGAAATAGGAAAAAATAAATTAAATATAATTTTATAAATATAAATACAAGTTTAATATATTTTAAATAGGAAAACATTGAAAAAAGAAACTCATGAGCCCGACCCATGACCCATGGGGCGTGGTAGGGCGGCCAGCAGCCCTAGGTGGGTCATGGGTGGGCTGGGTTGTCGACTCGAGATCGGGAGAGCGAGAGCTTGGCCCACTCGACCGGCGGGCTCGAGTTAGACAGCTAGGCCTTCAACCCGGCGGGCCTGATCACGGGCCTAAACCGGCCCGGTCCACGCCCACCCCTACTTGAAACGAACAAGATTTCCTCTTACTATGCAAAAACACATAGATTGAGTTTCAGCATTCCAATCAAAACCCTGAAAGTACAGAGCTCGATCATTTTCTAGAAGCCTCTCTATAGAACACCAATCATTCAAAGCCACAGCCCCCTCAGCATTAGCATCATAATGTCCTTTATTTTTTACATTTTTCATTCAAAAGCATTAGCATCATAGTATTTCTTTCATAAAGAGGGCTTCATCAATTTCAACAGATCCAAATACCCATCCATAATCAACCCTTCAGAATTTTTTGACATGCATTAAAATCCTTACAACGCCATAAGTTAAAAATTCTAGAAATGCAATAAGATTACACTTCTAACCCAATCAAAAGTTAAATACTCCCAATACAAATTCAGCCATATAAAAGCATGAAATACTACATCACAATGTACGAGATCTGTGAGAGGAGAATCATACCTTTAGGGTGGAGAAGGACTTGCTTCGACAAAAGGGTTTCAATGGCAGCTGAAGAGAAATTGAAGAGATCATACAGCAACGCAAACAAGACCTTTAAAGGGATCAAATTTGGGCCTTGAAATTGCTTAGTCTTGAGCTGGTCTGCACTAAATACTAAAAGAACCAATGAAACAAGGCAGAATGGCAAATAATAAATTGTAGATTCTATAATTGTTACTTAAAAAATGAAGTGTTCTTTACTCCAAAATGATAGTCAACACCACTGCATGCGGAAGCCCACGTGCTCATCTCATGACATACATTATAATTTGAACATTTTTTTTTGAAGAAATTGACAATAGGTCTTCTGTACTATTGCCCAATTGCAAATAGATCCTCTATTTTTGTTGTTGCATATATAACTCTTGAGTGAATTTTATTCGATTCTTTTATCCTCCAGAGGCCTATTTGCTAAAAACAATTTTCTCTGAAGTGAAAAAACTCAAAAAATTTCACTAAAGTCTGAAGGGGTCTATACTTAACAATAAAACTATAAGGGGTCCATCCAAAGTTGGGTGATAGTGCAGGGGTCTATCCACAGTTGATATTTTTTTTTTTGGGTTTGTGTTTGGAGCTCCAAATCTTCTGTAGAGTATTTAAAATAACCCTAATCTCATAAGCTGTTCGAATAAGTACTTCAACTTACAAATTATTACTTTTAACTCCTAATAAACTTAACATCTTTAAAATTTTTCTTAATACCCTCATCTCCTTTAGAAAAATTCAGTTACATTCATTATACGGTAATGGTGCCCAAAGTGCTAATTACACCGAAACAAGGACTCGATAGAAAATTTATATTTTGTTTGCTTGGAATGTAGTGTCATACCATGTAGGCACTGATTTGATGAAGGCAAGTTGAGCATTAATAGTCAACGTTGGCCTTTTGGTGTAAGGATTATATACGAGGGTGTTTGGGGAAGCTTATTTTTTTGGTCAAACTAGCTTTTAATTTAGGTTTTTCATATCTATTTGTTTGGTAAAATACCAAATTAAGTTGACTTATAAGCCCCATTTTAAACCTCAGCTTTTGAAAATTTAGTTTATAAGCTCATCTAAATATAGGTTTGACTAAAGAAATTACTATTCTATCCAAACAATGTTTATAGCATTTTTACCAGAAAAGCCAAAAGCCACAAAAGCCAACTTAACTTATAAGCTTCAAAATAATTATTGCAGTCCATATCGCTAGGATATTATCCTAGCGATATGGACTGCAATAATTACAAGCAAAAAATCTATACGACCATATACAAAACCAAGTGAGGGCAATCCAAAATTGAAGGATTTGGGGACATGAACTTGTAATGTTACGAGAACTACTTATTTCTTTTTTCTTTTCCTTTATTTTTTCATCTAGAACATTCTAAATCATTCCAATGTCTTAAAATTAAGATTGAAACACATGTAATTGAATATTCTTATAAAAATAGTAAACATAGAGTGATAGAATTTTAACAAAATGGAAATATAAAAAACCAAGGTTATATACATATACTAATACATAAAGAAAATAACGAGGATAAGAAATAAAAGATGCATTTTTTTATTTTAAGGAATTACAAAGTTTAAAAATAACATGTTCTCATATCGCGTGCATCTGCACATGTCCAATTTCACGTAAATATAAAATATTCTAGTTAGTCTTCTTGCAAAAAGAATGAAGTTGTAAATTTTGTTGGTAGATAGAGTTGTAATTTTTAATATGTTTTCCACTAGCATTCAAAGGCAAATATTTAAAAATTATAGAGTATCAAAATAAAAAAGATTATTCTCTAAAAAAGACAAAAATAAAATGGGCATATCTTTAGAATGATCAAGAGAATCCAGAGCCGAAGATGCGTACGTTCCCAAGCTAGTGACCATGGAAATAATTTGCTGGCCGTCACATTTGAGGTCAAACCCAAACATAAATAATTGCTTAAACTCTTTAAAAATCCCTTTTTTATGGAAAAAAAAATGGCCACAAGAATAAGTCTTGCATCAAATACTGCAACTCTCTCATCCTTCACATCGCCACTGCGCCCCAAAACCCCATCTCTTCTCTTCAAATCCCGAGCTCTGAACGAGCGCAAGAGGTCGGAGTTTCGATTGTTTTCTGTGATGGGTTCCTCTGCTTCTTCTCAGAAACCTGAACAAGCCCAAGGTTCAATTTTTATTTTTGTTTTATTTTAAATTTTTTTTTGATATGGTATCATTTGGTGATGATAAAGGTAATTTGGTTGATGATTTCTTCATCAAGCTTAGATTTTGTTGCTGTAGCAGCAACAAAATTGCGGTTCTAGCTTAGGAGTTAGGATTAATCACTGACAAGTTCAATTTAGTGGGCAAAATTCAGTTTTCTTTGGTGCTTCGAGGATGGTGCAAGAATTTTTGCTCTTTGTTCCAAAGAGCGATTTTAATTTGGATATTGGACCCTTAAAAATAGATATTTGGAGTTCGAGGTCAGACAATACCTAAAACTAATTACATCTTCTTAAAGTACATTAGACATCATATGGAGGTGGAGGATCATAATATCTCTTTTATGAAGGATGAAGAAAATACTGGTTTGTTAGAACAAACTTCATGTGTACTCACCGATCTTCAGCGTTTCCTTTTTTACATTGTGTATTATAAATTTACATACATGTCATACCATAAAAGGAAATAATTCTTCCAAAAAAAGTTTAACCAATTTGCAAATCCATGTGGAGTATCAGAACCTCAAATGTAAGTTGGCACCTTCAAAATTGCAAGGGACTATAACAATGTTGTTGTGAAGAAGGCGATAATGCTTTATCGTTGGAGTCACTATAACTATAAGATGGAAGATGATGAATTAGAATATAAGGATTGGGAATGAAACATGAGAGATGTCATAAACTACTATAGAAATCATCGGTTGGAGTGTCTGTTGTCATGTCTTCAAGCAAATCATAGGTTGGAGAATGCAGATTGTTTGAAATTCTATACTATAGCAATCATAGGCTGGAGACATGAGAAAAGTCATACCTATGTTCTTCAAGCAAAGCCCGTTTTAACAATCTTTCTGGGACCAGAATAATGATGCACAAGTTGGATGGTGTTAGTGGAGCAATTTGGCCTCCTAAACAAGTCATTTAGATCAATCATCCACAGGAAACGATAAGCCTTCTTCTGATCTGATCTAAACCAATAACTATGGAGCAACAATATGACTACCGGAATCCATAAGGTCTTCCACCATCTATGGACTAATGAAACCTTACTCACTCTAACCTGGACTAAACCGACAAGCATGGACTAGAACATGGGTACTAACATCCAGTGGTGGAGCCAGGATTTTCGGCAGTGGGGTCCAAACTTGAAGATGAAAAATGATAGAAAACAAATCAGGATAAATTGTGATTGAGAATAAGCGATGGAGGCGCGGGTAATGCACGCATGGAAGGGCAGAGGGAATCAGGCGGATAAGATCCACGCAATCAATTCACAATCTGTTCACGACTCGCAAGAGTTATATATCTGTGAGCTTATTGTTCTCATACAATCTCTCAACACCATCGGATTTCACATCTGATTTTACTCACTTTTAAGCCAAAACTTGGACTTCGATACCACTTGTCGGAAATAATCGAGCCTCCTTGGTAGTTTGATGGGCCTAAACAAAAATTGGCAATCAAATCTAATTCAGAATGTTAAGCTATGAGGTATTAGCCTCAACTTTCTGGTTAAATTTATTATTCTTTTCTTTTCTTTCCAATATGAGACTATACTCACATATGCATTCCACATAGATGAGATTTAAGGATTGAGTGGGAGTAGTAGTAAGGTTTTTATGAGACGTGATAAGAAAAATGGACACGATCAAAAATTTTGCACCATCATGTTGCATCACACTCAGGAAATCTGTATATTTTAAAATCAGGTTATTGCTTTCACATAATAGACAAGCACTTCACATGTCATCTTCAAGAATTATCAAATATCCAATTCAAGTTAAAATGCAGTTATAGAATGGTATACGTTTATAGGCCAAGAGGTTCCAAACGAGAATCAAGTTAAAGTTTTCTACTCTTAATGTAGTTATAGAATGGTATACGTTTATAGGCCAAGAGGAGCCAAAGTTCCAAACGAGAATCGAGGTTAAATTTTCTATTCTTAACTAAATTAGAATTTCAAATAATCTACATTCTTCAAGCAAATCCAGTCTTAACCAGAATAGGATTTCAAACAAACTGAAAGTCTCCAAATAAAACAAATTCACTTCTAAATAAACTAAGATTTTTCTTATCCTAACTAATTAAGATCATACTACATTATGACTGTGATCTCTGAAATTAACTATATCTCAGAAGATACTGTGAGACCCCAACTTTAGTCCCACATCGGGAATTTACAATGAAATTGTGTGGCTTAAATAGGTAAGCCCAAGACTCAAGTGTAATATCGGCTAGTCAATTTTGGCAGTGGTTTGAGCCAAATGACGTGTTACACTTGGTGGGTCCCACGACTTGCACGCGCCAGTGGGCCTGCGGGCCCGGAGCGTGATAAATGGTATTAGAGAAGTTAGCTAGCCGGAAATGTGGAGCTAAGTGCTATGCGGGACTAAGTGCTACATCGCGTGAGTGCGGTGGGAGCCACCTCTAGAAGCCCGTAAGAGCCATCTCTAGAGTCCACATCGCCGGTGGTGATACTGCAATGGACCAATTGTCATGCTGCGATGAGGACGCCGCGCAATTAAGGTGGGATGATTGTGATACCCAAATATTTAGTCCCACATTGGATATTGATTGAGTGATTGAATGTTTTAAATGATGGGTCTTGAGAGCCAAGTGTAACATTGGCTAGTCAATTTTGGTTGTGGATTGAGCCAAACCACGTGTTGCACTCCGTGGGTCCCAGGATTTACATCGCGCCAACGGGCCCGTGAGCTCGGAGCGTGACAGATACTTTACAAAATAACTAAAATGGAATCTATCTTGTATCATATAGGAATTTTTTTGAAATTTTGACCACCTAGATGGAAAATTTAAAGAGTTATCAGTGTCTCATGCTATGGCCCTTGGTGTCAATTCCTGCACGCCTCCATGGCATTCAAAGATGGCCCATTTAAGTCTCAAATATTCACAGCACAAGCGACCAGTGCTGCCTACTAACTAGAAGAAAAAAAATCTGATATTATGCCTGTACATCCCGAGTTGCAGATGAAAAAGGAGAGTATTATCTAATTCTGGAGGTGATTTATTTATGTAAGTCGGCACAAGTTGTTTGCGGGAAACTGACTTCTGGAGGGCTTGGGCTTCTCTCTTTGATGTCTGATTGGACAATTTACTCCAGCCAAAATATTGCAGAAGCAAAACCTTTAATTTAAGCGACGAATCCTGTTTCCTGTTTCAAGTTTGTCTATCTATGTTGAATTAGAAAAAGCACTATTTTTATAAGTTGCTCTAGTTTCCTCTGAGAGTAGGTTACTACTTCTGAATAAATAGTGATGGAGAAGGATCAGCTAGCTAACTTGGAGCAGGAACTTTGTGGTATGGTGATGCCTTGTTTTTAAGCGAATAAGACAAATGGGCCCCTGTGATTCATCGCCAATTAGGAGTTGATGATCGAGATTGAAAAGTATTCATAACCAATTAGGAGTTGTATTCTTCATGATCAAAAGGGTAATGAGAGAAAATATAAACAATCTCATGAACACAAGCGTTGTAACAAAGACGCGGTTAAAAGCCAGGACTAAAGTGAGAGGAAGATGTCTAGGATTTGAGAGGAATACTTTTGAGATCTTCAGCTAGAGATTCAGGAGCAAGTGAATGACTCTTGTAACCAAGATAAAGTAATACACTCTCGTTGCTCTCCCCCTGTAACGTACGGAAGGTTTGGCGGAACCACATATATTGTTCTCTTGCTTTATTCTTTTCCTATGATTACTCATGTCAAAGGTCCCTTCCATATAATTTTATATTCTAACATGCTCTATTCCTTCCCTATGTTGAAAGCCTATTCATGGGCCGGAACATAGACTCTGCATCAGTATCTTTTCGTAAATACACTTTAAATACATTGGTTAGTGTGATTTGAACTTGGGTTGCTCTAACGCTATGTTGAAGTTTTCTTCCACTACACCAAAATACGGAAGTTATGGTGAGAGTTGAGGGTCATAATTTTATATACTCTAACAAGTCTCTTTATGATCTTCTTGTTCATTCTTTGTTGTTTAGATTTGCTGATTGTCATCTCTAAGTAATAACATTCTGAAGAACACACTTCAGTGAAGTTTTGCATGCTTCATGAGCGTAATAAAGCTTTTTTATAGTGTTCATAGGAGATGCTAACTGCTTTCATAATTTAGCCTTTTGACTTCTCCCATGGTTTTCCTGATCTCCTTGCATTTGTTGTGCAGATGCAGGCCAATTAGATTATACTTCTGTAAGGGACGAGGAGTGGAAGAAGCGCCTAACAAAGGAACAATATTATATTACTCGGCAAAAGGGTACAGAGAGGGCTTTCACTGGGTATGATCCCAATTTTCCCCTATTTTCTTTCAATCTTTAACACTACAATGATATATGAAAGTTTCTTTCACTTTACTATCTTTTATCTTCTTTTCTTTTTTGGCATCAGGGAATATTGGAACACGAAAACACCTGGAACCTACCAATGTATTTGCTGTGACACACCGTTATTTGAGTAAGCCTTTTGTTCAGATAAAGCATAATAGTGTGATACTATTAGCACTTTAACTTTAGGTAAATTGAAGATAACCCACCTAATCTGTACCTTTAGTAGCACTTAAGACTTATCACCCCTTAGTTCATGGGGGTGAGGGTGATTTGCAACTTATTCTTCTACAAAACCATCAAGGGGAGATAAGTGCTCATAAAATAGTTGAGAGGTGATAATTGCTATTGAAGGTATGTATAGATGAGGGAGGTTATGTGCCATTTGCCCTTAAATTCAATACCGCTGCTGTTTTACGTGTTGGTTTAAACCTGTGGTTTTATTTTCAGATCCAAGACAAAATTTGATAGTGGAACTGGTTGGCCGTCCTACTATGAACCTATTGGAAACAATGTGAAATCAAAGCTAGACATGTCAATCATTTTTATGCCTCGAACTGAGGTTCTTTGTGCAAACTGTGATGCTCATCTCGGCCATGTCTTTGATGATGGACCACCACCAACAGGCAAAAGATATTGTATAAATAGGTTAGAAAAACTTCCTTTCTGATTTCTGATATACTGCATGATATGATTTTTGCTTATGCTACTAGCTTACGTCTTGCTAAACTTCAATTCCTTCATCTTATTTGCAGCACATCTCTTAAACTGAAGCCTCCACAGTAGACAGGCTCGAGAATGGATTGAGCGATCTAGCTTGAATATTGGAAGGGCTTCTGTTCTGAGTGTTATGTACATGTGTTGCTTGTGATTTCATGTAAACTCGTGTGAGGAAAATACTAGCTTTTGATGTATTCTCCTGTGTTTGTATGGAATGGCTGGAAACTAAATGATATGGGCTGTTTCTTGTGGCATTCGAATCTGTATTTCATTCCTCTGTCGACATTTTGAGATCCTATAGCATCCGCAAACTGTACATTTACATCAGAGGTTTGATTGTTTTGAACTATTGTGTTCATCAATTTGTGGTGCACTTAATTTTTCTTAAAGCCCAAAAGTAACAAGAGATAGTATCTGAGTAATGATGTCAAATTTGATGAGAAACGTGATCTTCAGCATCTACAATGTAACGGATCTGATGTAGGAAGAATCATCGTTACCATCATGAACATCATCAGCATCATCATCAATGCCATCTTCCTCTTATCATTGTCATAGTACTGTAACAAAACCAATGCAGGAGAAACAAATCATCATCAACGCCATCTTCCTCTTATCATCGTCGTAGTACTGTAACAAAACCAATGCTGGAAAAACAAATACCAATCGCATCATCATCAATGCCATCTTCCTCTTATCATCGTCGTTATACTGAAACAAAAACAAAACTAATGCAGGAAAAACAATACCAATCACATCATCATCTTCAAAGCACCATGCGATTCTGGTCATTCAACTATAAGTGGTCTGATGTATGAAAATAAGAGTTTAAATCCGGAGGAAAAAGTCTACCAGTCTCTGGGTCCAAATTTGCTAAAACATTTGTTTTTTTATCTCCCTAACTGATAAAAGTACACCAGCACCTTATTTCTCTCTCTAAGACATTCAATTTAATTAGGTGGTTATTTCCCCGCATTGTATGAGTGGAAGACATACTTAAACAAGATACTTCTATTCTTTTTCGCACACATCAATTACACTGCCTCAACTAATTATTGAATGCGAGACATATTTCAAATAAGATACATCAGTCATACTGCCTCTACTTTAGATACCTACTTCAATCCCCCACCCCTCTCCCACCCCCCCTCCAACCACCACCACCACACACGCACGCGCGCGCGCACGCACACAAAGGTACTTAGGGCCTGTTTGGTAAGCCTGACTTAAGCTTGTTGAACAAATCAGTTTACGTCCCGACTCTAGCGTGCCAAAAAAAACTAAAATGATTTATCACCACTTTGCCAAACTGAACCAATTTCGGCGTAAATTAGTTTATTTCTAGACCAGGAGAATGCTAATCAAAACAAAACTAGTTTAAGGCTAGAAAATGGTCTAAGGAAACCAACAGTAGTCCTTGTCAGTTTTTGACCAAACTAGGATCAGGACTTAAACTATAGTTAATAAACCTGTTTTAAATGGAGTTGCCAAACAGGCCCTTAGTTCCAAAATGCAGATTTGTTCTTGCCCTCTCAAGATCCAGGACTATCTAAACCAAGCTTATTTTGCATATTCAGTGACAAAGGAATCAATTTTTATTTCTTTTTCCTGTGTTGAATTTGATCACTCAGATTCTAGTTCAGTCTCCCTATGCTATTAGGCCAAATAAATTTTCAGATTACTAGCTCTTTCACTTTCAATCCCCCAGAGCTTCTCCTACTAAGGTCCCCTCCACTTGCTAGTATATTTTAATTTGAGATTTTTAAAATGCAAGATATGAGATTAGACAATGAGGGCGATCTCCACATGCACTATTTCAATTGGCCAGCCCCAGATTCTTGAAGGTATCCTGTCATGAACAATGAACCTGCACCACTCATGATCCAAGAAAAATCTCTCTCACAATCACAACCTCACTAGTGGTTCACAGAGTGCCGACTATTTGTCCAAACCACAACCTCAAACTTCATCAGCCAATGAAATCATGGATAGAGATTCTCATGGCAAGATAAGCATTCACATTTCCTCTCCATATATACCCCTTTCGAACACAACCTCAGCATCCCATCTCAGTTTCTCCTCACACAATTCTCACAGTATCATCTCCAATGGCTACTACAATGGCTCTCTCTTCCCCTTCTCTCACCGGAAAGGCGGTGAAGCTCACTCCTTCAGCAGCCTCCGAGCTGATGGGCAACGGCAGGGTCTCAATGCGAAAGAGTGTCGGCAAGGCCGTGTCCTCTGAGAGTCCGTGGTACGGCCCAGACCGTGTTAAATACCTGGGCCCATTCTCTGGTGAGCCCCCATCCTACCTCACTGGTGAATTCCCCGGTGACTACGGCTGGGACACTGCCGGGCTCTCTGCAGACCCCGAGACCTTCGCCAAGAACCGTGAGCTCGAAGTCATCCACTGCAGGTGGGCAATGCTCGGTGCTCTCGGCTGTGTCTTCCCTGAGCTTCTAGCCCGTAATGGTGTCAAATTCGGTGAGGCTGTCTGGTTCAAGGCCGGTGCTCAAATCTTCAGCGAGGGAGGTTTGGACTACTTGGGCAATCCTAGCCTTGTTCATGCTCAGAGCATTCTTGCAATTTGGGCTACTCAGGTTGTTCTCATGGGAGCTGTTGAAGGATACAGAGTTGCTGGTGGGCCTCTTGGTGAGGTGGTCGATCCTTTGTACCCCGGTGGCAGCTTCGACCCATTGGGTCTCGCAGATGATCCAGAGGCTTTTGCTGAGCTGAAGGTGAAGGAGATCAAGAACGGTAGATTGGCGATGTTCTCGATGTTCGGATTCTTTGTTCAGGCGATTGTGACTGGAAAGGGGCCATTGGAGAACTTGGCTGATCACCTCGCTGATCCTGTCAACAACAATGCCTGGTCCTATGCTACCAACTTTGTTCCTGGAAAGTGAGGGGCTCACTTTTTTCCTCTGCAGCAACAATTACTTGAATCTGTTTCCATTATCATGAATGGATTTTGGATGTTGAGGTTGTTGATGGTGTAAATTAATCTTGTTCAATAGAAATCTTTCTCTGATTGCAAAAATTTTAATCTGATCCTTTTGAACCTGGTCTGGGCAATTTTCGTTCGGTTTTTCCTTAAAAACAAAATAAAAAAGAGTTACGAGAACTTTCTATCCTTTATGCTTGTAAATCAGATAACTTACAGATCAGGCATTAGTTAAAATTAGAAAATATCAATGTCTTGTTTTTGAGGGAAGGAAAAGATCAGTATCTGAGAAGCCTGAAGAGATGGCCAAGAACTGAAAGTTAAACTGATGTGAGATTTCTCTTTATGTCAAGATTTTACACAACAATATGTCGCAGAAAGTTAACCTTGTTCTTGTAATAGTATACTCTTTACAAAAGAGTTAATTAATCTTATGATCACTAATTTAATAACTAAACAATCTTCTAAATTGATGAATTTCAAGTCTTCAGACATCTTGTGCATTTTGATATGGTTGAGTAGCTAAATATCAGAAAACATGAGATTGGCAGATACATTCTGCAAGGAACTCAGTTTTATGATATATGATGACATACATTTGATGCTATTGGATTCATTCGACGGACTTTTAATATAATCTTTGAGATAATTTTGCAACTAGTATTAATTATTAACTAGTTAGCACTAAGCTTGTAGTTACTTTATTTTCAGATTGGATCGAAAAATGTACGCCGTGCTGCTTGAATGTCATTTGAGGTGAAGCTTCATAACCTAGACAATATCTAAGCTCGAACAGGATTAGATAGACTTATTCAGGCTGAACCTGAAAACAAAATGAAGTTGGATAATAAATTTCTGGGATGTCTTAATTCTGACCATGTCATGAATTCTAATCCTCATCTTAGGTTTCAGATTTTCCAGATCACTGTGCTAATACAATGCATTTTGGGTTTATAAATGATCAGTGTTAGTAGTCTAAATGCATACCATAATATAGACTCATTGTACTGTTTACAATAATTTCTGCAAAGAAAGAATTAGGGATTAATCTCATGAGTTCCAACTACAATTTTCCGACCAGCATTATTATCAGCTTCGCAAAAGTTTTAGGGTGCTAGTTTCTCTAGTAATACATACTAGTATAGTCTCCATGTATTAGATTGCAAGGCACAATGTATATCTTGTAAGAGATTATCACCATACATACATGTATTTGTTGTGACGGTGGAATGGGAAGCAAGAGGTACAAGCAAATATCACATGAGTGAATTTCTAAATTAGTGAGTTGATATAATGAAAAGAAGCTCTATACTTCACATCAAATTATAGGTCAAGTTTTAGTTTAATTTTTGGAGAAACCCTGTTACAATTAGGACATATTCCTGTAATGTGTTCATATGTTGAGTATTTCCTCCTGTTTCCAGGAAAGAGCACACCTGCATTTATACTATTACTATTGGAGTTGTGGTGTTTGATTGGATTGTGCATGCCTAAATTTATGTTGAAGGATAAATCTGCATTTCTACATGTAGCATATAGCATTGTCTCTATCAATATATATGCACTCTCTTGGAATTGTTACTTTACCAAAAAAAAAAAGTAACCTAGTGCGGCCGTGGACTTAGGCAAATTGCCAACTCACGTAAATATCATGACTTTCGTGATTTTTTGATTTTATCTTTCTTGTTTTCTCTCCCTTCGCATGAGTTTTAATTTCTAACAACTAGTAAATATCATTAGAATTAAGTACCTGTATTTTCTCTAGTGTAGTGACTAAATTTTTATTTGTCACATTCTCTCTTAAAATTATTATCTATAGCCAATTTTGATACTGCAAGGGGCAAATACTTTTTTTTTACAGGATACCGACATCATGCTTTTCTACTTTAGGTAAAATTAAGGATACTATCATAGAGATATGGAGGGCTGTTTCTATTGGCTTGCTAAGATTCTTGTAGAATCCTTGATAAAAAGGTAGGAACAATTAAGGCACTGGCTCTGAGTGTGCCAGCTATGCATCAGAAGGTACTGGCTCTGAGTGTGCCAGCTATGCATCAGCTCAAGGACCCAATATTCATTAGCCAATGAAATGAAAGAAAGATATCTCCCTTGATAAGATGACTGCCTTCTAATTCTATCATCTATATTCATTACTCTAGTATTTATACTCCCTCTACAAGCATGGCATTCACATCCAATCCATTTCTATTCAGCTCTCTTCTACGCAAGAACATTCTCCTCTATTATGGCCTCCACAATGGCTCTCTCCTCCCCTTCGATGGCCGGCAAGGCGGTGAAGCTCACCCCTTCAGCAGCCTCTGAGCTCATGGGCAACGGCAGGGTGTCAATGCGCAAGAGCATTGCCAAGCCTGTGTCCTCAGGCAGACCATGGTACGGCCCAGACCGTGTTAAATACCTGGGCCCATTCTCCGGTGAGCCCCCATCCTACCTCACCGGTGAGTTCCCCGGTGACTACGGCTGGGACACCGCCGGACTCTCTGCGGACCCGGAGACTTTCGCCAAGAACCGTGAGCTCGAAGTCATCCACTGCAGGTGGGCAATGCTCGGTGCTCTCGGCTGTGTCTTCCCTGAGCTTCTAGCCCGCAACGGTGTCAAATTCGGTGAGGCCGTCTGGTTCAAGGCCGGTGCTCAGATCTTCAGCGAGGGAGGTTTGGACTACTTGGGCAATCCTAGCCTTGTTCATGCTCAGAGCATTCTCGCAATTTGGGCTACGCAGGTTGTTCTCATGGGAGCTGTTGAAGGATACAGAGTTGCTGGTGGGCCTCTTGGTGAGGTGGTCGATCCTTTGTACCCTGGTGGCAGCTTTGACCCGTTGGGTCTCGCAGATGATCCAGAGGCTTTTGCTGAGCTGAAGGTGAAGGAGATCAAGAACGGTAGATTGGCGATGTTCTCAATGTTTGGATTCTTTGTTCAGGCAATTGTGACTGGAAAGGGACCTCTGGAGAACTTGGCTGATCACCTTGCTGATCCTGTCAACAACAATGCCTGGTCTTATGCCACCAACTTTGTTCCTGGAAAGTGAGCTTCATAGAAACTGTGGTCAACTTCTCCTGGCATAAGTTTTCATGCTTATTAGATTTTGGATGTTGAGATTGTTGGCAACTTGACAATGTAAACTACCTTGTGCAATGGCATTCTTGATTTTGTTTATAAGTTGTTGTCTTAAGAACAAATGTGGTTTTGTGACATGGTCTGTTGCCTGGTCAGAATTTTGGGTTCTTACCTTTCAGGTTTCAGTTAAGAAACTAAACAGTTTCTGTTTAGGCTTCTTAATCACTTGAAGATAATTAATCGCATATCTACGAATGTTTTGAAGACAATGATAAGGCTCAATATAAAAAATCCAGCACTGAAACGATGTTTTGCTCTTTAGCTTTTATAGCATAATTTTCTGCGTTGCAGGTTTCTTAAGCTTTCTTTCATTTTTTTCCCCTTTTTTCCCCTTTCTTGTGACCGTATAATTACTTTCTTGCATTTGCATCAAAACTGCATTGCTTGAATTACATCCTTCAACTATGAAATGAGAGACTAACTTATAATTTCACCTATGCTCAGAAGTTATAGTCCAGAACGGAACCACTGGCTTGTGAACTTTCCCGTTCACCAAAATTTATCTTATTATTCAACCGGACAGGAAATGGAAAACAAATGATCCTTGTTTTAGTGCTTAAAATGATAGGTTTAAGCTAGAAGTAGTATTTGAAGGTGAAAGTTTCGAGTTAAAATGTTCGATTTAATCTTGAAGTTGTATTTCAAGCACGTAGTTTTGATTTTTGAGAGGAGAATATAAAGAGACTTCAAAAAATGGAAAAAGCATATGGCTCAAATCATGGAGAAGGTATTAGGTGCTGAGACTCGCTCTAGAACATGTGCACGTGCACAGACTTTTCCCGGGCAGGATATGCCTTGGGAGTTGAAATCAGTACATAGATCTTTGTGCGAGGAAGGGAGTTATATATGTGTGTTTATGTTCTGGAAATTGATACAGTGTTGGTTGGAACAATTACTTGACTGGGAGCTCAGCACCTTCCATATGACTAGTTGTTCTGCTAATGAGCTATGTGTGGAGAGGTAGTAAATCAGTGCAGGTGAAATGGATTGGTCAGCAGGAATTTCGCTGAAATGGATTGTTCATTCAAAAAGCTCAGCTGGTGCGATGAAATCCAAGGTTGTGCAACTTGTCAACAAATTGAGTCTCTATATTGTTATTATTGTATTTTCATGATTTAAATATAAAATTGCACCTATCTAAATCCAATCACATTTAGTCACGTCTAACCACCTCTGCTCTTAATCACCATGGCAACATCAAATTAACAGTTCCGTAAATTATCAAGCGAAGTTAATTCATTTTCTGTATTTTAATCTTTAGCTAGAACTTACCTTGTTTTTCTTGTGATTACACATCACTTAACTACCATTATTATATTCGTCTACAAGTAGGAATAAACTAATTACTACTACATTTTACCTCTTTTTTTTTTCAAAATTTGTGAATGGAGATGTAAGTGAAAATGGAGATGGAGACGAGCATGATGTCCCACATTAATACTTAAACTAGTTTTCACAACCATTATTAATGTATTACATTTATTCAGAATTGATGAACACTCTACTCGTTGTCCTGACGGCGTCAAGATGTGGTTGCTATATACTTATACGTTGAAGCGGCCGAAGTGAAAAACCCACGTCCACTTTACCTATTTACTATCAGCCAGACTAGGGGGTCTAACTTGGTGCACGAGGTGCAAGCTTGTCGGGAGATCCCAGGCATATCGTGGAGCGGTATACCCAGAAAATTCCATTATAGATCAGTAATGGAACTTGGGTTTATACGGTATTCATTTAATGATGTACGCTCTTAGGGATATGATCAATTTGCTCCAATAACTCATTACAGTTGATTAACAAAACTGTGAACAATTAATATCAAGAAATAATATATCCTAAAAGTTTACAACTTAGCATTTTTTTTTCTTAAGGGATAGATAGGGATATTTCACAACTCCTATAAGCTAGTTGTCATAGCTACAGTGTGTTAGTAGGCACAAATTCCGTATTACCACAATCATATAACAGAAAAACCATATGTATGATGTGATTTGATAAAAGATTTAGCATGATATTTCGAATCCAACTAACCATATGCCTCTAGTTTACAGAAATAATTGAATCTATCCCAAACCTGAAGAGTTATTTACCGTACTATTATTCCCTCAAAAAAACTGTAATATTATGTAAAATACATGCTCTATTCAAATGATGTTTTTAGCTAAAAATTCCAATGCATCCACTGTCAAAGATTTGTTGTAATAATTTGGAAGGTTATATTCATCACATGAGAAAAAGTTTACATTTGCATTTGCCTATTGTGAAAAATCTATATTGATTGCCAGAGTATAATTAAAACTAAGCTTCCAAAGAGCTGCACGAAGAAATGAATCAGCACTTCTAGTGCCCACATCGAGTGGTGACTAAACACTGTGAGTGTTTAAATAGATAATTAAGGATGAGGTTCAAATGTAGCATCGGCTAGTCGATTTTGGCAGTAGTTTGAGGCAAACAATGCGACAAATGGTACCAGAGCAGTTAGCTAGGCCACCAGTAGGGTGCACACTACTTGATGGGGATACTGGGACGGAACCAATTGTCATGTCGCGACTTTAAGCACTAAGGTTCAGTGTAACATCTACCGATTTTAAAGAGGTTTGAGCCAAACAAAGCACCGCACTCAGTAGGTCTCACAGCTTACACCACCCAGGTCCGGAGCATGATAGCACTAGACCAGAACTCATGGTTATGAAGAAAGCTAAGCTGGAGACTGACAGGCTTTAATTACTTTCCACAAAACTTAATATAGATAAGGAAGTACCACGGAATGAGCTTGTATCATGGAGGAGCGAAGGTATGCAATCAGATTGACAGTTCAATAAAGTTCCTTAGTTTAATAAGATTCGGTATTAATTTGAAATGTCGCCTTCTGAGTAGCCTTCTGAGCTGATTCTTTTGAGGGTCAAATTTCGGTTTGTTTGAAAGTCCATTTTACTTTAACAAACATTGTGCATTGACTGTCATTATATCTCTGCTAAGTAGATATCAGTTTGATTCAAATCTAAAAATTAAATTATCTTTGCCCTGTTAATAATGTCAATATTCTAAAAGTGATTGCATAAGTCTCAAAAAAAAATTATAAAGGCATTAAAAAAATGTTGCATTGCTCGGCTAAAAACACTGAAAACTTTCTTCTGAAAGTATGACTAAATGCAGTTCATGACTATCCACATTCTGTGATGAGTACTATTAGATTCTGAGAGATAAACCAGAATGATAATAATACTATTTTCAAATCTAGTTTAGCATACTTAAGGAATCCCTTCCTTGGTCGCTATTTTTGCCAGAAGCTTCGACGTGTCCTAAATTTATATATGCATATTAAGGGTGAATAAAATTGAAATGATAAATGTGGCTTGTTGGTCTAGCTGTTGGATCTTAAACATTATTCAGAACCTTGAACTACATTTCAATCTATCAAACAACTTCACATGTTGTTTTCTTTTCTCTTTTTTTTATTTTTATTATTATTAACTATAAAGATTCCTGAAATCTAAGCTTGCATTCTGATACCATGTAGTGCACCGAGTGCAGTACTGGTAGTTTGCCCAAATATGACATGTTCAACCAAGACAGCAACAAGATTGCTACAGTTTGGCCCTTAAGATCCACATTTGGAGGCAAAAATAGATAATCATAATTATGTTTCTCGTAACTATGTTCTAATCTGTTGAAAGAGGCATAATGTCCAGTAAGGTTTTCAAATGTGCTAGATTAATGTTACTTTATAAGATTGTTTTGTTAATAAACCAACGTTCATTGAAATATTTATTCCGAGGATACCAGCAACAGAAATAGGCCAAATCCACAAAATTACACGAGAATTACTTTAAAAAAATGAAACAGAATACAATTTGCAATCGAGAGAAATTTTGATTTACATCACCAACAATCTCAACATCAGAACAAAGCAATTGTTGTTGCAGAGGAAGAAACTATTTATCCCCTCACTTTCCAGGGACAAAGTTGGTAGCAAAAGCCCAAGCATTGTTGTTGACAGGATCGGCAAGATGATCAGCCAAGTTCTCCAAAGGCCCCTTTCCTGTCACTATTGCCTGAACAAAGAACCCGAACATCGAGAACATTGCCAATCTACCGTTCTTGATCTCCTTCACCTTCAGCTCAGCAAAAGCCTCAGGATCATCCGCCAGCCCCAACGGATCGAAACTGCCACCGGGGTACAAAGGATCGACCACGTCACCAAGAGGCCCACCAGCAACTCTGTATCCTTCAACAGCTCCCATGAGAACAACCTGCGTAGCCCAAATTGCAAGGATGCTCTGAGCATGAACAAGGCTAGGATTGCCCAAGTAGTCCAAACCTCCCTCGCTGAAGATCTGAGCACCGGCCTTGAACCAGACAGCCTCACCAAACTTGACACCATTGCGGGCTAGAAGCTCAGGGAAGACGCAGCCGAGAGCACCGAGCATTGCCCACCTGCAGTGGATGACTTCGAGCTCACGGTTCTTGGCGAAGGTCTCAGGGTCCGCAGAGAGTCCGGCGGTGTCCCAGCCGTAGTCACCGGGGAACTCACCAGTGAGGTAGGATGGGGGCTCACCGGAGAATGGGCCCAGGTATTTAACACGGTCTGGGCCGTACCATGGGCTGCCTGAGGACACAGGCTTGGCAATACTCTTGCGCATTGACACCCTGCCGTTGCCCATGAGCTCAGAGGCTGCTGAAGGGGTGAGCTTCACCGCCTTGCCGGCCATTGAAGGGAGGAGAGCCATTGTGGAGGCCATAATAGAGGAGAATGTTCTTGCGTAGAAGAGAGCTGAATAGAATTGGATTGGATGTGAATGCCATGTTTGTAGAGGGGTATAAATACTAGAGTAATGAATATAGATGATAGAATTAGAAGGCAGTCATCTTATCAAGGGAGATATCTTTCTTTCATTTCATTGGCTAATGAATATTGGGTCTTTGAGCTGATGCATAGCTGGCACACTCAGAGCCAGTACCTTCTGATGCATAGCTGGCACACTCAGAGCCAGTGCCTTAATTGTTCCTACCTTTTATCAAGGATTCTACAAGAATCTTAGCAAGCCAATAGAAACAGCCCTCCATATCTCTATGATAGTATCCTTAATTTTACCTAAAGTAGAAAACCATGATGTTGGCATCCTTCTAAAAAATTATTTGCCTTGCGGTATCAAAATTGGCTATAGATAATAATTTTAAGAGAGAATGTGACAAATAAAAATTTTGTCACTACACTAGAGAATATACAGGTACTTAATTCTAATGATATTTACTAGTTGTTAGAAATTAAAACTCATGCGAGGGGAGAGAAAACAAGAAAGATTAAAAAATCACGAAAGACATGATTTTTACATGGGTTGGCAATTTGCCTAAGTCCAAGGCCGCACTAGGTTTCTTTTTTTCGATAAAGTTACAATTCCAAGAGAGTGCATATATATAGATGGAGACAATGCTATATGCTACATGTAGAAATGCAGATTTATCCTTCTACATAAATTTAGGCATGCACAATCCAATCAAACGCCACAACTCCAACAGTAATAGTATAAATGCAGGTGTTCTCTTTCCTGGAAACAAGAGGAAATACTCGACATATGAACTCATTACAGGGAATATGTCCTAATTGTAACAAGGGGTTTCTCCAAAACTTAAACTAAAACTTGACCTATAATTTGATGTGAAGTAAAGAGCTTCTTTTCATTCCAAAACTTAAACTAGCACTCTAAAACTTTTCAAAGCTGATAATAATGCTGGTAGGAAAATTGTAGTTGGAACTCATGAGATTAATCCTAATTCTTATCTTTGCAGAAATTATTGTAGACAGTACAATGAGTCTATACTAGGGTATGCATTTAGACTACTCACACTTACCATTTATAAACCCAAAATGCATTGTATTAGCACAGTGATCTAAAAATCTGAAACCTAAGGTGAACTTTTGTCAAATTTGAATATTAGGACTAGAATTCATGACATGGTCAGAATTAAGATATCCCAGAAATTTATTATCCAACTTCATTTTTTTCCAGGTTCAGTCAGAATAAGTCAATCTAATACTGTTCGAGCTTAAACATTGTCTAGGTTATGAAGGTTCACCCTTAAAATGATAATCAAGTAGACACGGAATAAATTTTTGGATCCGATCTGAGAATAAAGTAACTTCAAGCTTAGTGGTGACTACTTAATAACTAGTACTAGTTGCAAAACTATCTCAGATTATATTAAGAGTCTGTCGAACGAATCCAATAGCATCAAAAGTTCCTCATCATACATATATCATAAAACTGAGTTCCTTGCAGAATGTATCTACCAATTTCATGTTTTCTGATATTAGCTTCTCAACCATATCAAAATGCACAAGACGTCTGAGGACTTGAAATGCATCAATTTAGGAGATTGTTCAGTTATTAAATTATTGATCATGGGATTAATTGATTCTTTTGTAAAGAGTATAATAATATAAGAACAGGGTTAACTTTCTGCGACATAATGTTGTGTAAAATCTTGACATAAAGAGAAATCTCACTTCAGTTTAACTTTCAATTCTTGGCTATCTCTTCAAGCTTCTCAGATACTGATCTTTTCCTTCCCTCAAAACAATACATTGATCTTTTCTAATTTTAACTAATGCCTAATCTGTAAGTTATCTGATTTACAAGCATAAAGGATAGAAAGTTTTAAGTAACTCTTTTTGTTTTGTTTTAAGGAAAAACTGAACAAAATAGCCCAGACCAGGTTCGAAAGGATCAGATTAAAATTTTGCAATCAGAGAAAGATTTTTATTGAACAAGATTTATTTACACCATCAACAACCTCAACATCCAAAATCCATTCATGATAATGGAGACAGACTCAAGTAATTGTTGCTGCAGAGGAAAAAAGTGAACCCCTCACTTTCCAGGAACAAAGTTGGTAGCATAGGACCAGGCATTGTTGTTGACAGGATCAGCAAGGTGATCAGCCAAGTTCTCCAAAGGCCCCTTTCCAGTCACAATCGCCTGAACAAAGAATCCGAACATCGAGAACATTGCCAATCTACCATTCTTGATCTCCTTCACCTTCAGCTCAGCAAAAGCCTCTGGATCATCTGCGAGACCCAACGGGTCAAAGCTCCCACCGGGGTACAAAGGATCAACCACCTCGCCAAGAGGCCCACCAGCAACTCTGTATCCTTCAACAGCTCCCATGAGAACAACCTGAGTGGCCCAAATTGCGAGAATGCTCTGAGCATGAACAAGACTAGGATTGCCCAAGTAGTCCAAACCGCCCTCGCTGAAGATCTGAGCACCTGCCTTGAACCAGACAGCCTCGCCGAACTTGACACCGTTACGGGCTAGAAGCTCAGGAAGACACAGCCGAGAGCACCGAGCATTGCCCACCTGCAATGGATGACTTCGAGCTCACGGTTCTTGGCGAAGGTCTCGGGGTCCGCAGAGAGTCCGGCAGTGTCCCAGCCGTAGTCACCGGGGAATTCACCAGTGAGGTAGGATGGCGGCTCACCGGAGAATGGGCCCAGGTATTTAACACGGTCTGGGCCGTACCATGGGCTGCCTGAGGACCGGGCTTGGCGATAGCTTTGCGCATTGAGACCCTGCCGTTGCCCATCAGCTCGGAGGCTGCTGAAGGGGTGAGCTTCACTGCCTTTCCGGCCATTGAAGGGGAAGAGAGAGCCATTGTAGAGGCCATTGGATTGGAGGATGATAGATGAGTTACAAGAGAATGTAAGTGATTGAGATGTTGAGCATTTTGTTTGAAAAGGGTGCATATATTGAGAGAAATGGGTGGATATCTTATCATGGAAAAATCTATATCTATGTTCTTATTGGTCGTTGAGGTATGAAGCAGTGAGTTGATTAAAAATCTGTCATTTTCTCAACCTCTATATTTTGGAGATACTTCTTGTAGCTCTGAGTGGTGTGGGTTTACTTTCAGGCAAAGGAATCACAAAGATATCTAGATTTAGCCAATAACAGCATCCTGGTGTGTCATGTGTGCCCTTTGGATTGCATTATATCATTATCTTGTGAAATTTTGATTGGTATATATAATGCAACTCACTTTGCATCATGGTAAGTGAGGGGCTCACTTTTTCCTCTGCAGCAACAATTACTTGAATCTGTTTCCATTATCATGAATGGATTTTGGATGTTGAGGTTGTTGATGGTGTAAATTAATCTTGTTCAATAGAAATCTTTCTCTGATTGCAAAAATTTTAATCTGATCCTTTTGAACCTGGTCTGGGCAATTTTCGTTCGGTTTTTCCTTAAAAACAAAATAAAAAGAGTTACGAGAACTTTCTATCCTTTATGCTTGTAAATCAGATAACTTACAGATCAGGCATTAGTTAAAATTAGAAAATATCAATGTCTTGTTTTTGAGGGAAGGAAAAGATCAGTATCTGAGAAGCCTGAAGAGATGGCCAAGAACTGAAAGTTAAACTGATGTGAGATTTCTCTTTATGTCAAGATTTTACACAACAATATGTCGCAGAAAGTTAACCTTGTTCTTGTAATAGTATACTCTTTACAAAAGAGTTAATTAATCTTATGATCACTAATTTAATAACTAAACAATCTTCTAAATTGATGAATTTCAAGTCTTCAGACATCTTGTGCATTTTGATATGGTTGAGTAGCTAAATATCAGAAAACATGAGATTGGCAGATACATTCTGCAAGGAACTCAGTTTTATGATATATGATGACATACATTTGATGCTATTGGATTCATTCGACGGACTTTTAATATAATCTTTGAGATAATTTTGCAACTAGTATTAGTTATTAACTAGTTAGCACTAAGCTTGTAGTTACTTTATTTTCAGATTGGATCGAAAAATGTACGCCGTGCTGCTTGAATGTCATTTGAGGGTGAAGCTTCATAACCTAGACAATATCTAAGCTCGAACAGGATTAGATAGACTTATTCAGGCTGAACCTGAAAACAAAATGAAGTTGGATAATAAATTTCTGGGATGTCTTAATTCTGACCATGTCATGAATTCTAATCCTCATCTTAGGTTTCAGATTTTCCAGATCACTGTGCTAATACAATGCATTTTGGGTTTATAAATGATCAGTGTTAGTAGTCTAAATGCATACCATAATATAGACTCATTGTACTGTTTACAATAATTTCTGCAAAGAAAGAATTAGGGATTAATCTCATGAGTTCCAACTACAATTTTCCGACCAGCATTATTATCAGCTTCGCAAAAGTTTTAGGGTGCTAGTTTCTCTAGTAATACATACTAGTATAGTCTCCATGTATTAGATTGCAAGGCACAATGTATATCTTGTAAGAGATTATCACCATACATACATGTATTTGTTGTGACGGTGGAATGGGAAGCAAGAGGTACAAGCAAATATCACATGAGTGAATTTCTAAATTAGTGAGTTGATATAATGAAAAGAAGCTCTATACTTCACATCAAATTATAGGTCAAGTTTTAGTTTAATTTTTGGAGAAACCCCTGTTACAATTAGGACATATTCCTGTAATGTGTTCATATGTTGAGTATTTCCTCCTGTTTCCAGGAAAGAGCACACCTGCATTTATACTATTACTATTGGAGTTGTGGTGTTTGATTGGATTGTGCATGCCTAAATTTATGTTGAAGGATAAATCTGCATTTCTACATGTAGCATATAGCATTGTCTCTATCAATATATATGCACTCTCTTGGAATTGTTACTTTACCAAAAAAAAAAAGTAACCTAGTGCGGCCGTGGACTTAGGCAAATTGCCAACTCACGTAAATATCATGACTTTCGTGATTTTTTTGATTTTATCTTTCTTGTTTTCTCTCCCGCTCGCATGAGTTTTAATTTCTAACAACTAGTAAATATCATTAGAATTAAGTACCTGTATTTTCTCTAGTGTAGTGACTAAATTTTTATTTGTCACATTCTCTCTTAAAATTATTATCTATAGCCAATTTTGATACTGCAAGGCAAATACTTTTTTACAGGATACCGACATCATGCTTTTCTACTTTAGGTAAAATTAAGGATACTATCATAGAGATATGGAGGGCTGTTTCTATTGGCTTGCTAAGATTCTTGTAGAATCCTTGATAAAAGGTAGGAACAATTAAGGCACTGGCTCTGGTGTGCCAGCTATGCATCAGAAGGTACTGGCTCTGAGTGTGCCAGCTATGCATCAGCTCAAGGACCCAATATTCATTAGCCAATGAAATGAAAGAAAGATATCTCCCTTGATAAGATGACTGCCTTCTAATTCTATCATCTATATTCATTACTCTAGTATTTATACTCCCTCTACAAGCATGGCATTCACATCCAATCCATTTCTATTCAGCTCTCTTCTACGCAAGAACATTCTCCTCTATTATGGCCTCCACAATGGCTCTCTCCTCCCCTTCGATGGCCGGCAAGGCGGTGAAGCTCACCCCTTCAGCAGCCTCTGAGCTCATGGGCAACGGCAGGGTGTCAATGCGCAAGAGCATTGCCAAGCCTGTGTCCTCAGGCAGACCATGGTACGGCCCAGACCGTGTTAAATACCTGGGCCCATTCTCCGGTGAGCCCCATCCTACCTCACTGGTGAATTCCCCGGTGACTACGGCTGGGACACCGCCGGACTCTCTGCGGACCCGGAGACTTTCGCCAAGAACCGTGAGCTCGAAGTCATCCACTGCAGGTGGGCAATGCTCGGTGCTCTCGGCTGTGTCTTCCCTGAGCTTCTAGCCCGTAATGGGGTCAAATTCGGTGAGGCTGTCTGGTTCAAGGCCGGTGCTCAGATCTTCAGCGAGGGAGGTTTGGACTACTTGGGCAATCCTAGCCTTGTTCATGCTCAGAGCATTCTTGCAATTTGGGCTACTCAGGTTGTTCTCATGGGAGCTGTTGAAGGATACAGAGTTGCTGGTGGGCCTCTTGGTGAGGTGGTCGATCCCTTGTACCCCGGTGGCAGCTTCGACCCATTGGGTCTCGCAGATGATCCAGAGGCTTTTGCTGAGCTGAAGGTGAAGGAGATCAAGAACGGTAGATTGGCGATGTTCTCGATGTTCGGATTCTTTGTTCAGGCGATTGTGACTGGAAAGGGGCCTTTGGAGAACTTGGCTGATCACCTCGCTGATCCTGTCAACAACAATGCCTGGTCCTATGCTACCAACTTTGTTCCTGGAAAGTGAGGGGCTCACTTTTTTCCTCTGCAGCAACAATTACTTGAATCTGTTTCCATTATCATGAATGGATTTTGGATGTTGAGGTTGTTGATGGTGTAAATTAATCTTGTTCAATAGAAATCTTTCTCTGATTGCAAAAATTTTAATCTGATCCTTTTGAACCTGGTCTGGGCAATTTTCGTTCGGTTTTTCCTTAAAAACAAAATAAAAAAAGTTACGAGAACTTTCTATCCTTTATGCTTGTAAATCAGATAACTTACAGATCAGGCATTAGTTAAAATTAGAAAATATCAATGTCTTGTTTTTGAGGGAAGGAAAAGATCAGTATCTGAGAAGCCTGAAGAGATGGCCAAGAACTGAAAGTTAAACTGATGTGAGATTTCTCTTTATGTCAAGATTTTACACAACAATATGTCGCAGAAAGTTAACCTTGTTCTTGTAATAGTATACTCTTTACAAAAGAGTTAATTAATCTTATGATCACTAATTTAATAACTAAACAATCTTCTAAATTGATGAATTTCAAGTCTTCAGACATCTTGTGCATTTTGATATGGTTGAGTAGCTAAATATCAGAAAACATGAGATTGGCAGATACATTCTGCAAGGAACTCAGTTTTATGATATATGATGACATACATTTGATGCTATTGGATTCATTCGACGGACTTTTAATATAATCTTTGAGATAATTTTGCAACTAGTATTAATTATTAACTAGTTAGCACTAAGCTTGTAGTTACTTTATTTTCAGATTGGATCGAAAAATGTACGCCGTGCTGCTTGAATGTCATTTGAGGTGAAGCTTCATAACCTAGACAATATCTAAGCTCGAACAGGATTAGATAGACTTATTCAGGCTGAACCTGAAAACAAAATGAAGTTGGATAATAAATTTCTGGGATGTCTTAATTCTGACCATGTCATGAATTCTAATCCTCATCTTAGGTTTCAGATTTTCCAGATCACTGTGCTAATACAATGCATTTTGGGTTTATAAATGATCAGTGTTAGTAGTCTAAATGCATACCATAATATAGACTCATTGTACTGTTTACAATAATTTCTGCAAAGAAAGAATTAGGGATTAATCTCATGAGTTCCAACTACAATTTTCCGACCAGCATTATTATCAGCTTCGCAAAAGTTTTAGGGTGCTAGTTTCTCTAGTAATACATACTAGTATAGTCTCCATGTATTAGATTGCAAGGCACAATGTATATCTTGTAAGAGATTATCACCATACATACATGTATTTGTTGTGACGGTGGAATGGGAAGCAAGAGGTACAAGCAAATATCACATGAGTGAATTTCTAAATTAGTGAGTTGATATAATGAAAAGAAGCTCTATACTTCACATCAAATTATAGGTCAAGTTTTAGTTTAATTTTTGGAGAAACCCTGTTACAATTAGGACATATTCCTGTAATGTGTTCATATGTTGAGTATTTCCTCCTGTTTCCAGGAAAGAGCACACCTGCATTTATACTATTACTATTGGAGTTGTGGTGTTTGATTGGATTGTGCATGCCTAAATTTATGTTGAAGGATAAATCTGCATTTCTACATGTAGCATATAGCATTGTCTCTATCAATATATATGCACTCTCTTGGAATTGTTACTTTACCAAAAAAAAGTAACCTAGTGCGGCCGTGGACTTAGGCAAATTGCCAACTCACGTAAATATCATGACTTTCGTGATTTTTTGATTTTATCTTTCTTGTTTTCTCTCCGCCGCATGAGTTTTAATTTCTAACAACTAGTAAATATCATTAGAATTAAGTACCTGTATTTTCTCTAGTGTAGTGACTAAATTTTTATTTGTCACATTCTCTCTTAAAATTATTATCTATAGCCAATTTTGATACTGCAAGGCAAATACTTTTTTACAGGATACCGACATCATGCTTTTCTACTTTAGGTAAAATTAAGGATACTATCATAGAGATATGGAGGGCTGTTTCTATTGGCTTGCTAAGATTCTTGTAGAATCCTTGATAAAAGGTAGGAACAATTAAGGCACTGGCTCTGAGTGTGCCAGCTATGCATCAGCTCAAGGACCCAATATTCATTAGCCAATGAAATGAAAGAAAGATATCTCCCTTGATAAGATGACTGCCTTCTAATTCTATCATCTATATTCATTACTCTAGTATTTATACTCCCTCTACAAGCATGGCATTCACATCCAATCCATTTCTATTCAGCTCTTCTACGCAAGAACATTCTCCTCTATTATGGCCTCCACAATGGCTCTCCTCCCTTCGATGGCCGGCAAGGCGGTGAAGCTCACTCCTTCAGCAGCCTCCGAGCTGATGGGCAACAGCAGGGTCTCAATGCGAAAGAGTGTCGGCAAGGCCGTGTCCTCTGAGAGTCCGTGGTACGGCCCAGACCGTGTTAAATACCTGGGCCCATTCTCTGGTGAGCCCCATCCTACCTCACTGGTGAATTCCCCGTGACTACGGCTGGGACACTGCCGGGCTCTCTGCAGACCCGAGACCTTCGCCAAGAACCGTGAGCTCAAGTCATCCACTGCAGGTGGGCAATGCTCGGTGCTCTCGGCTGTGTCTCCCTGAGCTTCTAGCCCGTAACGGGGTCAAATTCGGTGAGGCCGTCTGGTTCAAGGCCGGTGCTCAAATCTTCAGCGAGGGAGGTTTGGACTACTTGGGCAATCTAGCCTTGTTCATGCTCAGAGCATTCTTGCAATTTGGGCTACTCAGGTTGTTCTCATGGGAGCTGTTGAAGGATACAGAGTTGCTGGTGGGCCTCTTGGTGAGGTGGTCGATCCTTGTACCCGGTGGCAGCTTCGACCCATTGGGTCTCGCAGATGATCCAGAGGCTTTTGCTGAGCTGAAGGTGAAGGAGATCAAGAACGGTAGATTGGCGATGTTCTCGATGTTCGGATTCTTTGTTCAGGCGATTGTGACTGGAAAGGGGCCTTTGGAGAACTTGGCTGATCACCTCGCTGATCCTGTCAACAACAATGCCTGGTCCTATGCTACCAACTTTGTTCCTGGAAAGTGAGGGGCTCACTTTTTTCCTCTGCAGCAACAATTACTTGAATCTGTTTCCATTATCATGAATGGATTTTGGATGTTGAGGTTGTTGATGGTGTAAATTAATCTTGTTCAATTTAAATCTTTCTCTGATTGCAAAAATTTTAATCTGATCCTTTTGAACCTGGTCTGGGCAATTTTCGTTCGGTTTTTCCTTAAAAACAAAATAAAAAAAGTTACGAGAACTTTCTATCCTTTATGCTTGTAAATCAGATAACTTACAGATCAGGCATTAGTTAAAATTAGAAAATATCAATGTCTTGTTTTTGAGGGAAGGAAAAGATCAGTATCTGAGAAGCCTGAAGAGATGGCCAAGAACTGAAAGTTAAACTGATGTGAGATTTCTCTTTATGTCAAGATTTTACACAACAATATGTCGCAGAAAGTTAACCTTGTTCTTGTAATAGTATACTCTTTACAAAAGAGTTAATTAATCTTATGATCACTAATTTAATAACTAAACAATCTTCTAAATTGATGAATTTCAAGTCTTCAGACATCTTGTGCATTTTGATATGGTTGAGTAGCTAAATATCAGAAAACATGAGATTGGCAGATACATTCTGCAAGGAACTCAGTTTTATGATATATGATGACATACATTTGATGCTATTGGATTCATTCGACGGACTTTTAATATAATCTTTGAGATAATTTTGCAACTAGTATTAATTATTAACTAGTTAGCACTAAGCTTGTAGTTACTTTATTTTCAGATTGGATCGAAAAATGTACGCCGTGCTGCTTGAATGTCATTTGAGGTGAAGCTTCATAACCTAGACAATATCTAAGCTCGAACAGGATTAGATAGACTTATTCAGGCTGAACCTGAAAACAAAATGAAGTTGGATAATAAATTTCTGGGATGTCTTAATTCTGACCATGTCATGAATTCTAATCCTCATCTTAGGTTTCAGATTTTCCAGATCACTGTGCTAATACAATGCATTTTGGGTTTATAAATGATCAGTGTTAGTAGTCTAAATGCATACCATAATATAGACTCATTGTACTGTTTACAATAATTTCTGCAAAGAAAGAATTAGGGATTAATCTCATGAGTTCCAACTACAATTTTCCGACCAGCATTATTATCAGCTTCGCAAAAGTTTTAGGGTGCTAGTTTCTCTAGTAATACATACTAGTATAGTCTCCATGTATTAGATTGCAAGGCACAATGTATATCTTGTAAGAGATTATCACCATACATACATGTATTTGTTGTGACGGTGGAATGGGAAGCAAGAGGTACAAGCAAATATCACATGAGTGAATTTCTAAATTAGTGAGTTGATATAATGAAAAGAAGCTCTATACTTCACATCAAATTATAGGTCAAGTTTTAGTTTAATTTTTTGGAGAAACCCCTGTTACAATTAGGACATATTCCCTGTAATGTGTTCATATGTTGAGTATTTCCTCCTGTTTCCAGGAAAGAGCACACCTGCATTTATACTATTACTATTGGAGTTGTGGTGTTTGATTGGATTGTGCATGCCTAAATTTATGTTGAAGGATAAATCTGCATTTCTACATGTAGCATATAGCATTGTCTCTATCAATATATATGCACTCTCTTGAATTGTTACTTTACCAAAAAAAAGTAACCTAGTGCGGCCGTGGACTTAGGCAAATTGCCAACTCACGTAAATATCATGACTTTCGTGATTTTTTGATTTTATCTTTCTTGTTTTCTCTCCCTTCGCATGAGTTTTAATTTCTAACAACTAGTAAATATCATTAGAATTAAGTACCTGTATTTTCTCTAGTGTAGTGACTAAATTTTTATTTGTCACATTCTCTCTTAAAATTATTATCTATAGCCAATTTTGATACTGCAAGGCAAATACTTTTTTACAGGATACCGACATCATGCTTTTCTACTTTAGGTAAAATTAAGGATACTATCATAGAGATATGGAGGGCTGTTTCTATTGGCTTGCTAAGATTCTTGTAGAATCCTTGATAAAAGGTAGGAACAATTAAGGCACTGGCTCTGAGTGTGCCAGCTATGCATCAGAAGGTACTGGCTCTGAGTGTGCCAGCTATGCATCAGAAGGTACTGGCTCTGAGTGTGCCAGCTATGCATCAGAAGGTACTGGCTCTGAGTGTGCCAGCTATGCATCAGAAGGTACTGGCTCTGAGTGTGCCAGCTATGCATCAGAAGGTACTGGCTCTGAGTGTGCCAGCTATGCATCAGAAGGTACTGGCTCTGAGTGTGCCAGCTATGCATCAGAAGGTACTGGCTCTGAGTGTGCCAGCTATGCATCAGAAGGTACTGGCTCTGAGTGTGCCAGCTATGCATCAGAAGGTACTGGCTCTGAGTGTGCCAGCTATGCATCAGAAGGTACTGGCTCTGAGTGTGCCAGCTATGCATCAGAAGGTACTGGCTCTGAGTGTGCCAGCTATGCATCAGAAGGTACTGGCTCTGAGTGTGCCAGCTATGCATCAGAAGGTACTGGCTCTGAGTGTGCCAGCTATGCATCAGAAGGTACTGGCTCTGAGTGTGCCAGCTATGCATCAGAAGGTACTGGCTCTGAGTGTGCCAGCTATGCATCAGCTCAAGGACCCAATATTCATTAGCCAATGAAATGAAAGAAAGATATCTCCCTTGATAAGATGACTGCCTTCTAATTCTATCATCTATATTCATTACTCTAGTATTTATACTCCCTCTACAAGCATGGCATTCACATCCAATCCATTTCTATTCAGCTCTTCTACGCAAGAACATTCTCCTCTATTATGGCCTCCACAATGGCTCTCCTCCCTTCGATGGCCGGCAAGGTGAAGCTCACCCCTTCAGCAGCCTCTGAGCTCATGGGCAACGGCAGGGTGTCAATGCCAAGAGCATTGCCAAGCCTGTGTCCTCAGGCAGACCATGGTACGGCCCAGACCGTGTTAAATACCTGGGCCCATTCTCTGGTGAGCCCCATCCTACCTCACTGGTGAATTCCCCGGTGACTACGGCTGGGACACGCCGGACTCTCTGCGGACCGGAGACTTTCGCCAAGAACCGTGAGCTCAAGTCATCCACTGCAGGTGGGCAATGCTCGGTGCTCTCGGCTGTGTCTCCCTGAGCTTCTAGCCCGTAATGGGGTCAAATTCGGTGAGGCCGTCTGGTTCAAGGCCGGTGCTCAAATCTTCAGCGAGGGAGGTTTGGACTACTTGGGCAATCCTAGCCTTGTTCATGCTCAGAGCATTCTTGCAATTTGGGCTACTCAGGTTGTTCTCATGGGAGCTGTTGAAGGATACAGAGTTGCTGGTGGGACAAGCAAATATCACATGAGTGAATTTCTAAATTAGTGAGTTGATATAATGAAAAGAAGCTCTATACTTCACATCAAATTATAGGTCAAGTTTTAGTTTAATTTTTGGAGAAACCCTGTTACAATTAGGACATATTCCTGTAATGTGTTCATATGTTGAGTATTTCCTCCTGTTTCCAGGAAAGAGCACACCTGCATTTATACTATTACTATTGGAGTTGTGGTGTTTGATTGGATTGTGCATGCCTAAATTTATGTTGAAGGATAAATCTGCATTTCTACATGTAGCATATAGCATTGTCTCTATCAATATATATGCACTCTCTTGGAATTGTTACTTTATCAAAAAAAAAAAAGTAACCTAGTGCGGCCGTGGACTTAGGCAAATTGCCAACTCACGTAAATATCATGACTTTCGTGATTTTTTTGATTTTATCTTTCTTGTTTTCTCTCCCGCTCGCATGAGTTTTAATTTCTAACAACTAGTAAATATCATTAGAATTAAGTACCTGTATTTTCTCTAGTGTAGTGACTAAATTTTTATTTGTCACATTCTCTCTTAAAATTATTATCTATAGCCAATTTTGATACTGCAAGGGGCAAATACTTTTTTTTTACAGGATACCGACATCATGCTTTTCTACTTCAGGTAAAATTAAGGATACTATCATAGAGATATGGAGGGCTGTTTCTATTGGCTTGCTAAGATTCTTGTAGAATCCTTGATAAAAAGGTAGGAACAATTAAGGCACTGGCTCTGAGTGTGCCAGCTATGCATCAGAAGGTACTGGCTCTGAGTGTGCCAGCTATGCATCAGCTCAAGGACCCAATATTCATTAGCCAATGAAATGAAAGAAAGATATCTCCCTTGATAAGATGACTGCCTTCTAATTCTATCATCTATATTCATTACTCTAGTATTTATACTCCCTCTACAAGCATGGCATTCACATCCAATCCATTTCTATTCAGCTCTCTTCTACGCAAGAACATTCTCCTCTATTATGGCCTCCACAATGGCTCTCTCCTCCCCTTCGATGGCCGGCAAGGCGGTGAAGCTCACCCCTTCAGCAGCCTCTGAGCTCATGGGCAGCGGCAGGGTGTCAATGCAAGAGCATTGCCAAGCCTGTGTCCTCAGGCAGACCATGGTACGGCCCAGACCGTGTTAAATACCTGGGCCCATTCTCCGGTGAGCCCCCATCCTACCTCACCGGTGAGTTCCCCGGTGACTACGGCTGGGACACCGCCGGACTCTCTGCGGACCCGGAGACTTTCGCCAAGAACCGTGAGCTCAAGTCATCCACTGCAGGTGGGCAATGCTCGGTGCTCTCGGCTGTGTCTTCCCTGAGCTTCTAGCCCGCAACGGTGTCAAATTCGGTGAGGCCGTCTGGTTCAAGGCCGGTGCTCAGATCTTCAGCGAGGGAGGTTTGGACTACTTGGGCAATCCTAGCCTTGTTCATGCTCAGAGCATTCTCGCAATTTGGGCTACGCAGGTTGTTCTCATGGGAGCTGTTGAAGGATACAGAGTTGCTGGTGGGCCTCTTGGTGAGGTGGTCGATCCTTTGTACCCTGGTGGCAGCTTTGACCCGTTGGGTCTCGCAGATGATCCAGAGGCTTTTGCTGAGCTGAAGGTGAAGGAGATCAAGAACGGTAGATTGGCGATGTTCTCAATGTTTGGATTCTTTGTTCAGGCAATTGTGACTGGAAAGGGACCTCTGGAGAACTTGGCTGATCACCTTGCTGATCCTGTCAACAACAATGCCTGGTCTTATGCCACCAACTTTGTTCCTGGAAAGTGAGCTTCATAGAAACTGTGGTCAACTTCTCCTGGCATAAGTTTTCATGCTTATTAGATTTTGGATGTTGAGATTGTTGGCAACTTGACAATGTAAACTACCTTGTGCAATGGCATTCTTGATTTTGTTTATAAGTTGTTGTCTTAAGAACAAATGTGGTTTTGTGACATGGTCTGTTGCCTGGTCAGAATTTTGGGTTCTTACCTTTCAGGTTTCAGTTAAGAAACTAAACAGTTTCTGTTTAGGCTTCTTAATCACTTGAAGATAATTAATCGCATATCTACGAATGTTTTGAAGACAAGGATAAGGCTCAATATAAAAAATCCAGTACCGAAACGATGTTTTGCTTTTTAGCTTTTATAGCATAATTTTCTGCGTTGCAGGTTTCTTAAGCTTTCTTTCTTTTTTTTCCCCCTTTTTTCCCCTTTCTTGTGACCGTATAATTACTTTCTTGCATTTGCATCAAAACTGAATTGCTTGAATTACATCCTTCAACTATGAAATGAGAGACTAACTTATAATTTCACCTATGCTCAGAAGTTATAGTCCAGAACGGAACCACTGGCTTGTGAACTTTCCCGTTCACCAAAATTTATCTTATTATTCAACCGGACAGGAAATGGAAAACAAATGATCCTTGTTTTAGTGCTTAAAATGATAGGTTTAAGCTAGAAGTAGTATTTGAAGGTGAAAGTTTCGAGTTAAAATGATCGATTTAATCTTGAAGTTGTATTTCAAGCACGTTGTTTTGATTTTTGAGAGGAGAATATAAAGAGACGTTAAAAAATGGAAAAAGCATATGGCTCAAATCATGGAGAAGGTATTAGGTGCTGAGACTCGCTCTAGAACATGTGCACGTGCACAGACTTTTCCCGGGCAGGATATGCCTTGGGAGTTGAAATCAGTACATAGATCTTTGTGCGAGGAAGGGAGTTATATATGTGTGTTTATGTTCTGGAAATTGATACAGTGTTGGTTGGAACAATTACTTGACTGGGAGCTCAGCACCTTCCATATGACTAGTTGTTCTGCTAATGAGCTATGTGTGGAGAGGTAGTAAATCAGTGCAGGCGAAATGGATTGGTCAGCAGGAATTTCGCTGAAATGGATTGTTCATTCAAAAAGCTCAGCTGGTGCGATGAAATCCAAGGTTGTGCAACTTGTCAACAAATTGAGTCTCTATATTGTTATTATTGTATTTTCATGATTTAAATATAAAATTGCACCTATCTAAATCCAATCACATTTAGTCACGTCTAACCACCTCTGCTCTTAATCACCATGGCAACATCAAATTAACAGTTCCGTAAATTATCAAGCGAAGTTAATTCATTTTCTGTATTTTAATCTTTAGCTAGAACTTACCTTGTTTTTCTTGTGATTACACATCACTTAACTACCATTATTATATTCGTCTACAAGTAGGAATAAACTAATTACTACTACATTTTACCTCTTTTTTTTTTCAAAATTTGTGAATGGAGATGTAAGTGAAAATGGAGATGGAGACGAGCATGATGTCCCACATTAATACTTAAACTAGTTTTCACAACCATTATTAATGTATTACATTTATTCAGAATTGATGAACACTCTACTCGTTGTCACGGCGTCAAGATGTGGTTGCTATATACTTATCGTTGAGGCAGTGAAAAACCCGTCCACTTTACCTATTTACTATCAGCCAGACTAGGGGGTCTAACTTGGTGCACGAGGTGCAAGCTTGTCGGAGATCCTGCATATCGTGGAGCGGTATACCCGAAAAATTCCATTATAGATCAAGAATGGAACTTGGGTTTATCACGGTATTCATTTAATGATGTACGCTCTTAGGGATATGATCAATTTGCTCCAATAACTCATTACAGTTGATTAACAAAACTGTGAACAATTAATATCAAGAAATAATATATCCTAAAAGTTTACAACTTAGCATTTTTTTTCTTAAGGGATAGATAGGGATATTTCACAACTCCTATAAGCTAGTTGTCATAGCTACAGTGTGTTAGTAGGCACAAATTCCGTATTACCACAATCATATAACAGAAAAACCATATGTATGATGTGATTTGATAAAAGATTTAGCATGATATTTCGAATCCAACTAACCATATGCCTCTAGTTTACAGAAATAATTGAATCTATCCCAAACCTGAAGAGTTATTTACCGTACTATTATTCCCTCAAAAAAACTGTAATATTATGTAAAATACATGCTCTATTCAAATGATGTTTTTAGCTAAAAATTCCAATGCATCCACTGTCAAAGATTTGTTGTAATAATTTGGAAGGTTATATTCATCACATGAGAAAAAGTTTACATTTGCATTTGCCTATTGTGAAAAATCTATATTGATTGCCAGAGTATAATTAAAACTAAGCTTCCAAAGAGCTGCACGAAGAAATGAATCAGCACTTCTAGTGCCCACATCGAGTGGTGACTAAACACTGTGAGTGTTTAAATAGATAATTAAGGATGAGGTTCAAATGTAGCATCGGCTAGTCGATTTTGGCAGTAGTTTGAGGCAAACAATGCGACAAATGGTACCAGAGCAGTTAGCTAGGCCACCAGTAGGGTGCACACTACTTGATGGGGATACTGGGACGGAACCAATTGTCATGTCGCGACTTTAAGCACTAAGGTTCAAGTGTAACATCGGCTAGTCGATTTTAGCAGTGGTTTGAGCCAAACAAAGCACCGCACTCAGTAGGTCTCACAGCTTACACCACCCAGGTCCGGAGCATGATAGCACTAGACCAGAACTCATGGTTATGAAGAAAGCTAAGCTGGAGACTGACAGGCTTTAATTACTTTCCACAAAACTTAATATAGATAAGGAAGTACCACGGAATGAGCTTGTATCATGGAGGAGCGAAGGTATGCAATCAGATTGACAGTTCAATAAAGTTCCTTAGTTTAATAAGATTCGGTATTAATTTGAAATGTCGCCTTCTGAGTAGCCTTCTGAGCTGATTCTTTTGAGGGTCAAATTTCGGTTTGTTTGAAAGTCCATTTTACTTTAACAAACATTGTGCATTGACTGTCATTATATCTCTGCTAAGTAGATATCAGTTTGATTCAAATCTAAAAATTAAATTATCTTTGCCCTGTTAATAATGTCAATATTCTAAAAGTGATTGCATAAGTCTCAAAAAAATTATAAAGGCATTAAAAAATGTTGCATTGCTCGGCTAAAAACACTGAAAACTTTCTTCTGAAAGTATGACTAAATGCAGTTCATGACTATCCACATTCTGTGATGAGTACTATTAGATTCTGAGAGATAAACCAGAATGATAATAATACTATTTTCAAATCTAGTTTAGCATACTTAAGGAATCCCTTCCTTGGTCGCTATTTTTGCCAGAAGCTTCGACGTGTCCTAAATTTATATATGCATATTAAGGGTGAATAAAATTGAAATGATAAATGTGGCTTGTTGGTCTAGCTGTTGGATCTTAAACATTATTCAGAACCTTGAACTACATTTCAATCTATCAAACAACTTCACATGTTGTTTTTCTTTTTTATTTTTATTATTATTATTAACTATAAAGATTCCTGAAATCTAAGCTTGCATTCTGATACCATGTAGTGCACCGAGTGCAGTACTGGTAGTTTGCCCAAATATGACATGTTCAACCAAGACAGCAACAAGATTGCTACAGTTTGGCCCTTAAGATCCACATTTGGAGGCAAAAATAGATAATCATAATTATGTTTCTCGTAACTATGTTCTAATCTGTTGAAAGAGGCATAATGTCCAGTAAGGTTTTCAAATGTGCTAGATTAATGTTACTTTATAAGATTGTTTTGTTAATAAACCAACGTTCATTGAAATATTTATTCCGAGGATACCAGCAACAGAAATAGGCCAAATCCACAAAATTACACGAGAATTACTTTAAAAAAATGAAACAGAATACAATTTGCAATCGAGAGAAATTTTGATTTACATCACCAACAATCTCAACATCCAGAACAAAGCAATTGTTGTTGCAGAGGAAGAAACTATTTATCCCCTCACTTTCCAGGGACAAAGTTGGTAGCAAAAGCCCAAGCATTGTTGTTGACAGGATCGGCAAGATGATCAGCCAAGTTCTCCAAAGGCCCCTTTCCTGTCACTATTGCCTGAACAAAGAACCCGAACATCGAGAACATTGCCAATCTACCGTTCTTGATCTCCTTCACCTTCAGCTCAGCAAAAGCCTCAGGATCATCCGCCAGCCCCAACGGATCGAAACTGCCACCGGGGTACAAAGGATCGACCACGTCACCAAGAGGCCCACCAGCAACTCTGTATCCTTCAACAGCTCCCATGAGAACAACCTGCGTAGCCCAAATTGCAAGGATGCTCTGAGCATGAACAAGGCTAGGATTGCCCAAGTAGTCCAAACCTCCCTCGCTGAAGATCTGAGCACCGGCCTTGAACCAGACAGCCTCACCAAACTTGACACCATTGCGGGCTAGAAGCTCAGGAAGACGCAGCCGAGAGCACCGAGCATTGCCCACCTGCAGTGGATGACTTCGAGCTCACGGTTCTTGGCGAAGGTCTCAGGGTCCGCAGAGAGTCCGGCGGTGTCCCAGCCGTAGTCACCGGGGAACTCACCAGTGAGGTAGGATGGGGGCTCACCGGAGAATGGGCCCAGGTATTTAACACGGTCTGGGCCGTACCATGGGCTGCCTGAGGACACAGGCTTGGCAATACTCTTGCGCATTGACACCCTGCCGTTGCCCATGAGCTCAGAGGCTGCTGAAGGGGTGAGCTTCACCGCCTTGCCGGCCATTGAAGGGGAGGAGAGAGCCATTGTGGAGGCCATAATAGAGGAGAATGTTCTTGCGTAGAAGAGAGCTGAATAGAATTGGATTGGATGTGAATGCCATGTTTGTAGAGGGGGTATAAATACTAGAGTAATGAATATAGATGATAGAATTAGAAGGCAGTCATCTTATCAAGGGAGATATCTTTCTTTCATTTCATTGGCTAATGAATATTGGGTCTTTGAGCTGATGCATAGCTGGCACACTCAGAGCCAGTACCTTCTGATGCATAGCTGGCACACTCAGAGCCAGTGCCTTAATTGTTCCTACCTTTTTATCAAGGATTCTACAAGAATCTTAGCAAGCCAATAGAAACAGCCCTCCATATCTCTATGATAGTATCCTTAATTTTACCTAAAGTAGAAAACCATGATGTTGGCATCCTTCTAAAAAAAATTATTTGCCCCTTGCGGTATCAAAATTGGCTATAGATAATAATTTTAAGAGAGAATGTGACAAATAAAAATTTTGTCACTACACTAGAGAATATACAGGTACTTAATTCTAATGATATTTACTAGTTGTTAGAAATTAAAACTCATGCGAGCGGGAGAGAAAACAAGAAAGATTAAAAAAAATCACGAAAGACATGATTTTTACATGGGTTGGCAATTTGCCTAAGTCCAAGGCCGCACTAGGTTTCTTTTTTTTCTGATAAAGTTACAATTCCAAGAGAGTGCATATATATAGATGGAGACAATGCTATATGCTACATGTAGAAATGCAGATTTATCCTTCTACATAAATTTAGGCATGCACAATCCAATCAAACGCCACAACTCCAACAGTAATAGTATAAATGCAGGTGTTCTCTTTCCTGGAAACAAGAGGAAATACTCGACATATGAACTCATTACAGGGAATATGTCCTAATTGTAACAAGGGGTTTCTCCAAAACTTAAACTAAAACTTGACCTATAATTTGATGTGAAGTAAAGAGCTTCTTTTCATTCCAAAACTTAAACTAGCACTCTAAAACTTTTCAAAGCTGATAATAATGCTGGTAGGAAAATTGTAGTTGGAACTCATGAGATTAATCCCCTAATTCTTATCTTTGCAGAAATTATTGTAGACAGTACAATGAGTCTATACTAGGGTATGCATTTAGACTACTCACACTTACCATTTATAAACCCAAAATGCATTGTATTAGCACAGTGATCTAAAAATCTGAAACCTAAGGTGAACTTTTGTCAAATTTGAATATTAGGACTAGAATTCATGACATGGTCAGAATTAAGATATCCCAGAAATTTATTATCCAACTTCATTTTTTTTTCCAGGTTCAGTCAGAATAAGTCAATCTAATACTGTTCGAGCTTAAACATTGTCTAGGTTATGAAGGTTCACCCTTAAAATGATAATCAAGTAGACACGGAATAAATTTTTGGATCCGATCTGAGAATAAAGTAACTTCAAGCTTAGTGGTGACTACTTAATAACTAGTACTAGTTGCAAAACTATCTCAGATTATATTAAGAGTCTGTCGAACGAATCCAATAGCATCAAAAGTTCCTCATCATACATATATCATAAAACTGAGTTCCTTGCAGAATGTATCTACCAATTTCATGTTTTCTGATATTAGCTTCTCAACCATATCAAAATGCACAAGACGTCTGAGGACTTGAAATGCATCAATTTAGGAGATTGTTCAGTTATTAAATTATTGATCATGGGATTAATTGATTCTTTTGTAAAGAGTATAATAATATAAGAACAGGGTTAACTTTCTGCGACATAATGTTGTGTAAAATCTTGACATAAAGAGAAATCTCACTTCAGTTTAACTTTCAATTCTTGGCTATCTCTTCAAGCTTCTCAGATACTGATCTTTTCCTTCCCTCAAAACAATACATTGATCTTTTCTAATTTTAACTAATGCCTAATCTGTAAGTTATCTGATTTACAAGCATAAAGGATAGAAAGTTTTCGTAACTCTTTTTGTTTTGTTTTTAAGGAAAAACTGAACAAAAATAGCCCAGACCAGGTTCGAAAGGATCAGATTAAAATTTTGCAATCAGAGAAAGATTTTTATTGAACAAGATTTATTTACACCATCAACAACCTCAACATCCAAAATCCATTCATGATAATGGAGACAGACTCAAGTAATTGTTGCTGCAGAGGAAAAAAGTGAACCCCTCACTTTCCAGGGACAAAGTTGGTAGCAAAGCCCAAGCATTGTTGTTGACAGGATCGGCAAGATGATCAGCCAAGTTCTCCAAAGGCCCTTTCCTGTCACTATTGCCTGAACAAAGAACCCGAACATCGAGAACATTGCCAATCTACCATTCTTGATCTCCTTCACCTTCAGTTCAGCAAAAGCCTCAGGATCATCCGCCAGCCCCAACGGATCGAAACTGCCACCGGGGTACAAAGGATCGACCACCTCACCAAGAGGCCCACCAGCAACTCTGTATCCTTCAACAGCTCCCATGAGAACAACCTGCGTAGCCCAAATTGCGAGAATGCTCTGAGCATGAACAAGGCTAGGATTGCCCAAGTAGTCCAAACCTCCCTCGCTGAAGATCTGAGCACCGGCCTTGAACCAGACAGCCTCACCAAACTTGACACCGTTACGGGCTAGAAGCTCAGGGAAGACACAGCCGAGAGCACCGAGCATTGCCCACCTGCAATGGATGACTTCGAGCTCACGGTTCTTGGCGAAGGTCTCAGGGTCCGCAGAGAGTCCGGCGGTGTCCCAGCCGTAGTCACCGGGGAACTCACCAGTGAGGTAGGATGGGGGCTCACCGGAGAATGGGCCCAGGTATTTAACACGGTCTGGGCCGTACCATGGGCTGCCTGAGGACACAGGCTTGGCAATACTCTTGCGCATTGACACCCTGCCGTTGCCCATGAGCTCAGAGGCTGCTGAAGGGGTGAGCTTCACCGCCTTGCCGGCCATTGAAGGGGAGGAGAGAGCCATTGTGGAGGCCATAATAGAGGAGAATGTTCTTGCGTAGAAGAGAGCTGAATAGAATTGGATTGGATGTGAATGCCATGTTTGTAGAGGGGGTATAAATACTAGAGTAATGAATATAGATGATAGAATTAGAAGGCAGTCATCTTATCAAGGGAGATATCTTTCTTTCATTTCATTGGCTAATGAATATTGGGTCTTTGAGCTGATGCATAGCTGGCACACTCAGAGCCAGTACCTTCTGATGCATAGCTGGCACACTCAGAGCCAGTGCCTTAATTGTTCCTACCTTTTATCAAGGATTCTACAAGAATCTTAGCAAGCCAATAGAAACAGCCCTCCATATCTCTATGATAGTATCCTTAATTTTACCTAAAGTAGAAAACCATGATGTTGGCATCCTTCTAAAAAATTATTTGCCTTGCGGTATCAAAATTGGCTATAGATAATAATTTTAAGAGAGAATGTGACAAATAAAAATTTTGTCACTACACTAGAGAATATACAGGTACTTAATTCTAATGATATTTACTAGTTGTTAGAAATTAAAACTCATGAAGCGGGAGAGAAAACAAGAAAGATTAAAAAATCACGAAAGACATGATTTTTACATGGGTTGGCAATTTGCCTAAGTCCAAGGCCGCACTAGGTTTCTTTTTTTTTCTGATAAAGTTACAATTCCAAGAGTGCATATATATAGATGGAGACAATGCTATATGCTACATGTAGAAATGCAGATTTATCCTTCTACATAAATTTAGGCATGCACAATCCAATCAAACGCCACAACTCCAACAGTAATAGTATAAATGCAGGTGTTCTCTTTCCTGGAAACAAGAGGAAATACTCGACATATGAACTCATTACAGGAATATGTCCTAATTGTAACAAGGGGTTTCTCCAAAACTTAAACTAAAACTTGACCTATAATTTGATGTGAAGTAAAGAGCTTCTTTTCATTCCAAAACTTAAACTAGCACTCTAAAACTTTTTCAAAGCTGATAATAATGCTGGTAGGAAAATTGTAGTTGGAACTCATGAGATTAATCCCCTAATTCTTATCTTTGCAGAAATTATTGTAGACAGTACAATGAGTCTATACTAGGGTATGCATTTAGACTACTCACACTTACCATTTATAAACCCAAAATGCATTGTATTAGCACAGTGATCTAAAAATCTGAAACCTAAGGTGAACTTTTGTCAAATTTGAATATTAGGACTAGAATTCATGACATGGTCAGAATTAAGATATCCCAGAAATTTATTATCCAACTTCATTTTTTTTTCCAGGTTCAGTCAGAATAAGTCAATCTAATACTGTTCGAGCTTAAACATTGTCTAGGTTATGAAGGTTCACCCTTAAAATGATAATCAAGTAGACACGGAATAAATTTTTGGATCCGATCTGAGAATAAAGTAACTTCAAGCTTAGTGGTGACTACTTAATAACTAGTACTAGTTGCAAAACTATCTCAGATTATATTAAGAGTCTGTCGAACGAATCCAATAGCATCAAAAGTTCCTCATCATACATATATCATAAAACTGAGTTCCTTGCAGAATGTATCTACCAATTTCATGTTTTCTGATATTAGCTTCTCAACCATATCAAAATGCACAAGACGTCTGAGGACTTGAAATGCATCAATTTAGGAGATTGTTCAGTTATTAAATTATTGATCATGGGATTAATTGATTCTTTTGTAAAGAGTATAATAATATAAGAACAGGGTTAACTTTCTGCGACATAATGTTGTGTAAAATCTTGACATAAAGAGAAATCTCACTTCAGTTTAACTTTCAATTCTTGGCTATCTCTTCAAGCTTCTCAGATACTGATCTTTTCCTTCCCTCAAAAACAATACATTGATCTTTTCTAATTTTAACTAATGCCTAATCTGTAAGTTATCTGATTTACAAGCATAAAGGATAGAAAGTTTTCGTAACTCTTTTTTGTTTTGTTTTTAAGGAAAAACTGAACAAAAATAGCCCAGACCAGGTTCGAAAGGATCAGATTAAAATTTTTGCAATCAGAGAAAGATTTTTATTGAACAAGATTTATTTACACCATCAACAACCTCAACATCCAAAATCCATTCATGATAATGGAGACAGACTCAAGTAATTGTTGCTGCAGAGGAAAAAAGTGAACCCCTCACTTTCCAGGAACAAAGTTGGTAGCATAGGACCAGGCATTGTTGTTGACAGGATCAGCAAGGTGATCAGCCAAGTTCTCCAAAGGCCCCTTTCCAGTCACAATCGCCTGAACAAAGAATCCGAACATCGAGAACATTGCCAATCTACCATTCTTGATCTCCTTCACCTTCAGCTCAGCAAAAGCCTCTGGATCATCTGCGAGACCCAACGGGTCAAAGCTCCCACCGGGTACAAAGGATCAACCACCTCGCCAAGAGGCCCACCAGCAACTCTGTATCCTTCAACAGCTCCCATGAGAACAACCTGAGTGGCCCAAATTGCGAGAATGCTCTGAGCATGAACAAGACTAGGATTGCCCAAGTAGTCCAAACCGCCCTCGCTGAAGATCTGAGCACCTGCCTTGAACCAGACAGCCTCGCCGAACTTGACACCGTTACGGGCTAGAAGCTCAGGGAAGACACAGCCGAGAGCACCGAGCATTGCCCACCTGCAATGGATGACTTCGAGCTCACGGTTCTTGGCGAAGGTCTCGGGGTCCGCAGAGAGTCCGGCAGTGTCCCAGCCGTAGTCACCGGGGAATTCACCAGTGAGGTAGGATGGCGGCTCACCGGAGAATGGGCCCAGGTATTTAACACGGTCTGGGCCGTACCATGGGCTGCCTGAGGACCCGGGCTTGGCGATAGCTTTGCGCATTGAGACCCTGCCGTTGCCCATCAGCTCGGAGGCTGCTGAAGGGGTGAGCTTCACTGCCTTTCCGGCCATTGAAGGGGAAGAGAGAGCCATTGTAGAGGCCATTGGATTGGAGGATGATAGATGAGTTACAAGAGAATGTAAGTGATTGAGATGTTGAGCATTTTGTTTGAAAAGGGTGCATATATTGAGAGAAATGGGTGGATATCTTATCATGGAAAAATCTATATCTATGTTCTTATTGGTCGTTGAGGTATGAAGCAGTGAGTTGATTAAAAAAAAATCTGTCATTTTCTCAACCTCTATATTTTGGAGATACTTCTTGTAGCTCTGAGTGGTGTGGGTTTACTTTCAGGCAAAGGAATCACAAAGATATCTAGATTTAGCCAATAACAGCATCCTGGTGTGTCATGTGTGCCCTTTGGATTGCATTATATCATTATCTTGTGAAATTTTGATTGGTATATATAATGCAACTCACTTTGCATCATGGTAAGTGACTTATAACTCAATATGATAATTTAATTTAACCGAGTTGGATGGATTTTGATACTCTTGAGAGTCTACTTGTTGAATCATAATCTTTAAGAAATTGTGTGTGATGAAAATATTGACACAACTGCCAAAATATTGCTTTCAAAAGCATCCGATATCATAGAATATTATCAAATAGTGGCATGCAAGAAGATTATTAATAGACCACATAATAACCTAGAAGAAGAAAGTAGGCGCACAATCGACATTTCATGATTCGACCAAAACGACTATATCGACAAAGAGAATACACATAGAATTTACTGTCAACATAGGGTAGAAGAGAGCATTGAGCCATGGTGTTATCGCTTTGAGTTCAAACAAACATGATACGTGAAAACTTTATATTTTGAATAATTGGATATTCAATTAGGAAGCTTACGAAGAAATGATCAAAGGCAAAATGTGAAGGAGGACTTTTTTTTTTTGGTTAGTCAGAAGAAAATTCAATTATTGTATTTAAAATTGAAATTTTTGACTGTGTGAAAATTTAAATTACAATGGCTAATCTTGGCCCATGCCCATATACAGGCCAATACAGGCTTAATGGGCTAAATCTGCAGGCCGAGTAATTACTTCTACAGTTTATTTACAATGAAACAGAAAAAAACAGGCCCAGTAATGGGCTTAGACACTGGAAACGGAATTTAAGTAAAACAGAATTAAAAACTCCTCAAAATAGAATTTTAATTGTTCCCTAGAATTTTCTACGACTCATAAATCCTCACAAAACATCCCTTTCACTATAAAAATTCTTCTTCCATTTTTCCAGTGTTAGTAGTTTAATTATAATTGATACTTACCGCTTTTCGCTTTTCACAATATTGATTAATAAACTAGTAGTTAGATATCGAAAGCCTCTAAATATATGACACGAAAGACCAAGAAATTAACTCGTCCTACTTTCAAACTTATATGGGAAATTGCTAAAAGGATAACTCCAACACGTGGACAATTTTATCTAGAAGATTAAGACATGAACAACTTGTTTTGTCTCCGTTCAAGAGAAACCCTGTCATCTTCAAAGATGAAAAGGAAAGGAAAAAATATATAGAAGCACTCTATAAATTAAAAATGATACACAATAAGTTTACAAGTGTCCTAGTTTTGCGATTACATTAATGATTTATGTGATATTCGTGCTGATACAATATTCTATTTGTAAATTTATTTTAATCATTTTCAATCACAATATGCATTGTTTGTGTTAATCTAAAATGATAGTTTTTTTTGAAGGAAAAAAAACTGATAGTTAAACACATTATTATTTTAGTTAAATATATTATTCAGTATAAACAAACATAAACATAATATTGTATGGGTACAAATTTATACAGTGCATCAGCGGTTTTCCCTTAGTAGCACACAATGGGCTCAAACCACCCCCAGTTGAAGGCCGCACCTAACCCTAAAGTCTAAAGAGAATTAGGCCCAAAGTTTGAAAATTAATGAAGTCACTGAGCAAAGACAGTTCATCTACGACAAGGCTCTTCATAAAAAGTGGTCAAATTCATGCAATTTTCTAAGTAAACGGGAAAAAAAAAAAAAGGAGAAAAGATATTTGTGATTGACCCTAGAGAGTGTGTTTAGAGTTGTGGAGGCTTTTCATGCCCTCAAAGTCTAGAGACCAGAGAGCAAGCATGCAGTAATAGGCTTTCATTTCCCATTTCAATCATGTGCATGACTCATTATAGAAACCCAACCAATATAAGTTAAAAGAAATATTTGGTATGTTGAGACTTAAGAAAAACCCCTCCTGATTATTTTTTCAACATTTATCACCATAATGCTATTCAAAATTCTATGCATTTCAATGATTTCATAAGTTATACTTTTCAAAGTGGGCTTGATCACGTAAATTTCAAGATCTCGTTGGTTCTATGCATTTTACTCATAAGCTACTCATTTGTACATCAAATGCTCTACTGTTAAAAATAAATTAATTATAATCCGCTAAATTTAGCAAACACTTTGAATTATATTCACTTGACTTACACGCCATTTGTAAATTATAAGATAAGTGAATTAATATAACCCAAAGTTGCCACTCTCAATTGGTATAAAAAAAAATTACAAGTGCTTGGATAACTGCGCGCTTTAGTATTGCGCATTACTTCAATTTTTCAGTCAAGCTATAGATTGTCTCCTCTCCATGTATTTTACTCCTAAGCCAATTAATTGGCCAATTAGATCCTCTCACTTGAGTTCACTAGAGACAAATTTGAAGTGACCAAGTCAAGCAGTTCTACGTCAGAACACAAAAGAATCCCACGCACTGATGCAAGTCCCTTCAAACATCTTATAGAATATATTATTATAAGAAATTATATTATAATAAATATATTAAAATATAAACTATTATATTATATTAATTTTATATTATTAATTAATTACATTAACTATTATATAATATTTAATAATATAATATAATATAATATATGGTGTTAAAATTATTGCTTCATATTTTATTATAATATAATATATTAATTCAAATTAAATAAATTAAATTAATTAATATATTATTATAATTATTATATTATAATCATACAATATAATAAAATACAACATATAATATTATCTTAAATATATATTATATTAATTAATAGTATTATTCTGGTAATATATTATACTGACCAGAATATATAATTTAATTAAAATATAATAATATATTATATTTATAATATCATTTTTATAATATAATAAAACAGATTATATTTAATTAAGTATTAATATTATAATAATTATCATATAATATTGTAAATTAATTAATAATATTGAATATATTTTTTATACATTGTAGTAATTATAATAAAATATTATATTACAGAGTACAAATATAGCATATTGTAATATTTTATAGTATGTTATAGTAATCATTGTTTATATATTTTTTGACAGTAAAAATAGAACAGAGTGTACATATATGTATATATATATATATATATATATATATATATATATATATATATATATATATATATATATATATATATATATATATATATATATATATATATATATATATATATATAAGCTAATAGCTGATTCTAGAATGCATTTAACGGTAGTAGTAGAATGAAACAATTCATACTCAGAATAGGGAGAGGACCATAGCCGTCACCTATTACTAAGTAATAGATGCTTCATCCAACTAATCCCAAATAATAACACCTAGCAAAAAAGCTATAACCAAAAGTATAAAGTATTCGAGCTCACCGAGGCTCATTTATAAAAGCAGAGTCTGAAAGATAAAATAGAAGATAGAGCAATTACAAAGAAATATAAAGAACCACTTTCCTACTGATTTGCTATCGTACTAAAAGTTATCGTCCACAGCCGCTATATCAACTGAGGAAACCTCCGTGTTAGCAGCTTAACAATGACCTTCTTGTCAACCAAATCCTTAAAACAAGATGCCCGCTTGGATGAAGAAATTCATGTCCATAAGAGGATGAAGTGTGCTGAGTTAGATGCCAGTTGATAGGGGGTGGTAATAGATTGGTTGAAAATTAAATTATTTATTGTCCTCTATAGACACCAACATAGAGATGGGTAGATGATCAACCATAAAGCCCTACTATCACTGTCTCTCAAAAAAGATCCAAAAGAGTCCACAATATCACTAAAATTATTTGGAAGATTCGTAATATTAAGGAAAGGTAAGAAAATCGACCAGACATCATTCGCATACTTGCACTTTAAAAATAGATATTCATCATCTTCAGGCAGCTCACTGCATAAAGAGCACAAAAGATCGCCAATCCAACCCTTCCGCTTTAAGATAACCTTAGTGTTGAGCTTTCTCTTAACTAGGAGCCAAAAGAAAACTTTAACTTTCGCAGGAATGCTTGATTTCCATATGTGGCTAAACCCTTTGAAAATCATACCACCTCTATTAATAAGATTGTCTAAGGACTTAACTGTAAAAGAATCTGATTTGTGATGAGGCCACCTAACTTCATCATGTCCACTATAGTTACAGAGGTTATATGCTGAAATGAATTGGTGGAGACTCTGAACTTCCTCCTTCTCTTGCATTGTAATTGGCCTTCTGATCGTAGGATGCCATTTCCATTAACCTTGATGAAGAAAACCTTGAGATCTAACACCGACATTGTCTGATAGAGATAAATTGTGAGCCAGAGGAAAAAGAGACGCCAAGGAGTTGGGACCTGACCACTTGTCTTCCCAGAACCGAATGCAAGTTCCCTCACCTAATTTTCATTGGACTAAACTCTTGAGAGCTAGACTGCTAGAATAGACATGTCGCCAAAATTTAGAAGCAGAGAGGCTAGGTGGTGTGCAACTAGGATTAGGAAGACTTGAAGCATAGAGGGAGCTAATAACTCTACTAACAAGGGATTTTCCTTGCAAAACTTTCCACATCCATTTTGAGAGAAGGGATAAATTAAAATCATATAGATTAATAATACCCAGTCCTCCCTCTTTGTTAGGTTTACGGACTAAATTCCATTTGACAAGAGATTTACAAGAAGAGTTTGCTTCTTTCCCACCCCATAAAAAATTCCTCCTAATTTTATCCATTGTATTGATGAGCCATGTGGGGAGTTTGAAAAATGACAAAAGTAGAGAGGAAGAGAGGTTAAAACCGAGTTAACTAAAGTCAAACGCCCTCCAATAGATAGAAGTATAATTTTCCTAATGGAAAGCCTATTAGAGAATTTGTCAAGGAGGGGTTGCCAATCTGTTTTGTTTAGAGAGCCCTTTTTTAAAAGGAATCCCCAAGTATTTGAAAGGAGGGTAAGCTTGAGTGCAGTTGAGGATATTAGCAAAAAGAGCTCCTTTGGTGGATGATTTACCATAATAGAAAAGATTTGTTTTGGCATAATTGATACCCAAGCCAGAAATATCCTCAAACATGTAAAAGATGTATTTGAGGACAGAAAAATCAGCAACTGTAGCTCTACACATGATGATAGTGTCATCAGCAAATTGCAAAGATCTAATGTCATTTAAACCCTCCCTAAGATGAAGCTCAGAAAGGTCCTCACAATCCACACTAGAAGTAAGCATTTTGTTTAGAACATCAACAACTATGATAAAAACATGGGTGAAAGAGGATCCCCCTGCTTCAAACCCCTAGAACATTAGAAGTAATTAGTTGGGGAGCCATTGACTAGGATAGAAGACTTAGAAGAATGAAGGATCTCTTTAATCCAGGAACACCACTTAGGACCAAACCCCCTAGCTTGTAAAAGATTCAGGATGAAGGACCAACTGACACAATCAAAAGCTTTCATGAAATCTATTTTGATCATGAAGACTTCCTTATTTTTAGAAGAGCAATGATGAAGGAGTTCATGGGCAATAATACAAGAATCTAGTGTGGATTTACCACTCTGAAAAGCTGACTGAGAGGGGTCAACCAGAGTTGGTAAATGTGGTGCAAGCCTATTAGCTAGGACCTTGGTAAAAATTTTGAATAACCCGTTGAGAAGGCTTATAGGCCTGAAGTCTTTAACTTGATTAGCTCCATCTATCTTAGGAATGAGAGAAATATGGGAAAAGTTAATGGAATGTAAAGAGGAAGCATCATGGAACAGAGAGTTAAAGACTTAAAAAAGGTCATCTTTTATAACTTCCCAGAACTCTTGGTAAAAAAGGATGGAAAACCCATCGGGACCTGGACATTTATCAGGATGTAAACCAAAGATAGCAGACTTGATTTCATCTTGAGAAAACATGACATCCAAAGACTTTAGTCCCTGAACCTGGTTGGGATAAAGAAAAGACCAGTCTAATCTCAAAGAGGAAGGAGATGGAGCAGAGAAAAGAATAGAAAAGAAGTCATAAAAGCATTTTCTTTTTATCATTTTCAGAGGAAACAAGAATATCATTATGAACTATAGAAGGAATGAAGTTTTTCCTTCTATTGAAGGAGGCAGATTTATGGAAAAAGAGGTGTTATTGTCACCTTCTTTCAACCAAGAGATCCTAGATCTTTGTTTCTAATAAATTTCCTCCTGTGAAGCAACTTGGAGAAGTTTGAATGATAGAGCTCTTCTATAGGAGGCCTCTGAGGCAGAGAGGTCTAGACTCTTGGATGATGTCAATGGCTTGGATAGAGGAGAGAGAAGCTTTCTTGGTCACACTTATGGATCTAAAATATTTTTCCTCCACCATTTGATTCTCCTTTTGAGGAGACGGAGTTTAGATTTAAAGACATCCACTAGATATTCTAGACAAGAAAAAGATGACCACCATGACTTGATAAAAACTTTGAAGGTGGAATGAGACAGCCAAGTTTTCTCAAATCTAAAGAAAGGTTTAGGTATAGGACCACCTGAATCCAGGATAATAGGTGAGTGATCAGAACAGGAAGCTCGAGGAGCATATTGAATGAGAGTGGGGAAAGCAGATTCAAAAGTAGAGTTGATGAGGAATCTATCAAGTCTAGCCATGCTAGGATCATCTCTCATATTTGACCAAGTGAACTGTCTACCACTGTAGGCGTTGAAAATTACCTATAAGTCACCGAACATGACTCGTGACAATGAGTTGACGATTGGCGAGCTATCGACGACGTAATAACCAGTGACCGCAATGCAAAACATGAAGCGAGTTGACGATACGCATGAAGCGAGTCGGCGAGACGTGTAAGTCAGCGAAGCGACGAATCGCATGCGGGCGATGGGATAAACCCAATTCTGAAGCTTCAGATTAGCGAATATCGACGAGACTGAACCGGATCGGACTCGGAAGCGACGAAAAAATTCCGGAAGCACCCTTAGGGGCTCGGCGAAAGCCGAGCCACCCTAGGAGGTGGTCGAGCCACCCCCTAGTGGCTCGGCCAAGGTGGCTGGTGGCTCGGCCAAAGCCGAGCCACCAAGAGGTGGCTAGGCGGGCCTTTGTTTTTTTTCGACCCGATCCGCTTTTCAAGGCTATAAATGCAAGGGGGGGTCTCATTTATCTTGATCCAGATTTTTGACAAGAAGCTGAAGCTCTGCAGGATCAAGATCTAAAAAAAAGAGGGACTTTTGGACGAGAGATCTAAACTTCTGCACGAGATCTAAGATTTTGGCGAACCTATCGACACAAAGCGAAGGAGTTCGAGAGATCTTAGATCCGATCTACACGTGATTCCTCGGGTCAAACTTTATTTTGATCCCGAGAAGAGTGGGATCTCGCTTGGTCGATTTCACTCACTTCGACGATTATTTCCTTCGTGAAATAATCCTCTTGATCGTGTAGATCTAGATCTTACACCGGATCATATTACGCGACGGTCCACGGATTAACCCCGGCACAGGCAAAGATCCCACGCAAGCAGGGTTCTGATAAACAGGATTCTGCATTTGTTCAAAGAAAAGTTGTATTTTTTTATTTTTTGATTTTCATTGTAATCGAGTCTTATAAAAAGATGAAATTTTTAAATTCATTGTAATGCATAAAGCTGTAATGAGTTCAGCAATGAAGATCGAACCGACTTTTCGCGAACAACTACTAAGAGGCAGATCCATGAGGGAAAGTGAATCAACTAAAGATTTGAAAGAGTTAATGTCTCTAGTGGAGCTAGATCTACCTTTCCTTTCTGTAAACTTAGAGTCACATTAAAATCCCCAAAGATAGCCCAAGGCAGAGGATAAATAGAATGAATTCTATGAAGTTCCCACCAAAACACATATCTTTCTTCTCTCTCACATGGTCCATACACAGAGGTAACAAGAAATTTCCACTTGGAAATTTTATTACAAACAATCACAGAGGCAAAAAGATCCCTATGTAAGAATCTAAGCAGTTATACATGTTGTCATTCCATCCTAGCAGCACACCACCTCTAGACTCAATAGCTTCTAAAGAAAGCCAAGAATTTATTCGGTAGCCACCTAGATCATTAAGAGTTCTAGTCGGATTAAGAGTTCTAGTTCTAATAGAGTTAAGTTTGGATTCTTGCAATCCTACAATATCCACTCTAGAGAAGAGTATACAATCTCTAACTAATCTCCTTTTAATGGGGTTATTTAACCCTCTGACATTCCAAGAACCAATCTTCATAAAAAGCTAAATTATGCAACCAACAACGTGACAGAAGAATCTACTTAGCCTAAGTGGCTGAATTAGCCCTCTCTACCTCTAGTTCTTGCAATTTAGCCAGAGCCTCATCGGAAGGAGGCTCTGCAACTCCACAATTAGATGCAAGATTAACTAAGGAATCTTCAGAAAAAGAATTAATAGGCAGAAAAGACATAGAGATAGAGGAAGACTGACCCTTACGAAGAACTGGAGGCTTACTAGATCCAGCCATGAATCTATGATATGGGTTGTGGTAGAGGGAGATAGGAGCAATCCGGCATTTACGGAGTCTCGGGGGTTTCTCAAAACCTAGGCGGCTGAGCAGAAGAGGAAAGTGCATCCGATGAATGTCTGAATGATGAGGTGGAGAGTGGTTTCTTCTTGTTCTGGGCCAAAGAGGATACTTTATGAGATGGGCCTTTAGAGGGCTTCTTCTGATATCCGCATAGAAGATTTCCCAGGATGCCCTTGGTAAAATCAGGGATTTACCTTCCACTAAAACTTCCATCATATCTGGAATAACGTTGTTAGGCAAACTGTTGTCTTGCTATAACCCCTGAGAATCAGCAGCTGAAACATTAAGTTACTAAACTCAAAACTCAGTGTTTTGATTTTGCTTTTTGCTCATAAGTGTTTTGAGTTTCTCATGAAAACACCATGGTTCTGGCTTGCTAATCTTAATTGATTGCTTACCCAGGTTTAAGTTGTATAGGAGAGGTATTCTTGTTAGTAACACTTGTGTTCTATGTTCAAATGCCATGAAGGATATGTACGTATCTCACTTGTTTTCCGATTGTGCCTACTCATCTAAAGTTTGGTGCTCTGTTATGGACTGGCTAAATTTTCTATTTCGATCTTGCTCTTGGAGTCATCTTATCAGTTAGTTTTCCATACAAATGAAAGTGGGTTCTTTCATGAAGAAAGTGAAGACGATGGCTCTTGCTGCTTCAGTTTACTTTTTATGGATAGAGAGGAATCAAAGGATATATGCTAGGAAGTTGAGGTCTTCAGATAGTATTGTGAGAGCTATTAATTAAGGTTCATATGCTTACTCTTTTATATCATATGTATGTACCTATTCAGTTCAAAAATTGGGTGAGCTCACTGAGATAGATATATGTTCTAATGAGTGATGGTATGTTTGAGAGGTGTTAGCTCAATGTGTGAGTTTTGTATTCTCAAGTTTGTTCCTGAGTAACTGTTTGTACTTACATTGTTCAAATGGTAATTAAATTAATATTCATTGATCAAAAAAAGAAAACACCATAGTTTACAAATGCATGGTGCTTTTGTTTTGACAAAAACACCATGGAATAAAGGCAACACAATGGTTGCCAAACGCTTCCTAAAGTTCTCTTCCGTATCCCCTGTTTATAATTAACAAATAACTAAAATTTCATAGAGAGAAAAAAAAAGAGATCTTAGTTTAGTTATTTGTTAATTAGTTACAGGAAACATACACTCCTCCTGCCAATTGAGGAATTTTTTTTTCTCTTAAAGAAATTTAGTTATTTGCCAAATTACAAGTAGAGATCCGATGAGATCAATAGTTAAAAGATTAGAGGGGTTATAACACACCCCATAATGAAAGGGGTTTCGTGGAAAAAAAGTTGTAAGGGGTTGTGAGCAAAACCCCTTAAAGTTAAAGGATTTTTTTTAAAACATTAATCTTCTTTAGTAATGATACCTTTTCTTTATTTTTATTTTTTTTTTTATTTTATTTATTTTCTTCCTAAGATAAGTTCCCTTTTAGGAGTTTTGGAAACCAGCATAAAAAGTGTAAAACCAAGGCCAAGGAGAGACAGATAAAAACAAGGCAGCCCCTAGTTAAGAAATGATATCAAGTGGGTTCTCTATCTTGACAACTAAGGTTCATTGATTAAAATTGGACTTGACCACAAGATGAACACAAGGAATTGAAACAAAGAGAAAGGGCTTTGAAAAAGAGCAGTTAGCTGAATTGAAGAGGGGCATGGGGATCTGTATTCCACTCACGTTGATGGTAGGATAAAGACTTTGGAAGTCTTTGGTCGATGTACATAATTAGTTAAGTAGGCCCAAACATGTTCATTAGTTACATGGAGACGCCTTAGATCTTCATATTTTCAAATCTTTACATAAGAATTTGTAGGGGGGTAAAAAAAACTGACTTCTATTACTTTCTCCATTTTAAATTTTCTATAATGAAAACATACTATGAAAATTTAATAATTTTAATAAATCTCAACATGTCATTCTTCGTTTGATGAAAGCAGTAGATCAATTCAGATCCTTCCAATTAGAAATTGGATGATAATCTTTGAATTCATAATTGTCGACCATTTTAAAATGATAACTAATAAGTTTTAATTTATATATTTTGTTGTGAAAAAATAATCATAACACATGGAGGATGTATATTGGATGAGTCGGGATTTAATCATACTTTTGACAACAAATTACTATTCAACCCTCGAAAATCCTAGTTTGAAAATATAAAAATGGCATATGTTACCATGTAATTATGGAAGATTTTAAGTGTGGACATGAAAAGGTCATATATATAAAGTTGATGCGCCTTGCTTTTAGGAAGAGACTTTGACAAGAGAAATACATTAATGATATTAAGACTTAGGTAGCCTCAAAAGAAATAGTGGCGGAGGAGACTGGTAAACGTGAGAGAGACTGCATGGAATAAATAATATACTGTTGAAGGGAAAGCAGCTGCTCGTCCGTTTCCCGACTTTGGAGCCAATTGGGGGGAGGGGGACGTAGAGGAGAGGGAGAGAGAGAGAGGAAAGTTAATTAAAGATATTTTTAGGGATTAGAATAGGGACAAAAAGAGAGGTGATTTGTTTAATAGATCCCATGAGATGCACACATGTGGTTGTATGATTTTTGATTTGAATTTGATTAAGGGGACGTATACCTAACCAGCCAATGGCACGTGTGTTAGTTATGTTGCAATAATTAACAAGTTCGGAAGAGGAAAATCTAGTGTTATAATTTTTATAAACTATAAAGTTTTACCAAATTAACTACCATCAATGTTCAATAGATTTGTGTAAAAATACAATAAACTGTTAGAATAGATAAAATACTATGAACTTTTAAATCAATGCAAAGAATATCACAAGATATTATCGGAAACTATATAGCAGTTTTATGCCAATACTTAAAAGTCTCTAGTAGTTATAAATTTGACAATAATGTAAAATTCATGCTGCCTAGTAACTTTATCTAAAAGTTAATAACAATGAATGAGTTCATTGTTAATATGAATGAGTTCAATTCATTCATATTAATGTTTTTCGATAAATTTCAGTATATTCATGTTGATTTGAAAGTTGGTACTATTTTTATCTAGTGAAAATAAATTGTGTTTTAAATATTGGTGTGAAACTCCTAACAGTTCATGGTAGCTAGTTTTGTGAAACTTTACCCTTTAAATACATTCACAATTAATAATTTATCTGTTAGAATTTTAATTATTTGTCTTTTAAGGTTGTAACACTCCTCAGGAATATTCCATAATTATAAAAAAGTTTGAGCATGAATTGTTGGGAAACAAAGAGAGGATACCAAGTCCAAGATCAGATGTGAGACTAGGAACGAATGGCTGCAAATATGAATCAACCAAGAATAGCAAAGATCAACCAATCTTAATCACAAAGAACACTAGATTTTTATGTGGAAAACCCCTCCAAATCAAAAAGGAAAAACCATGGGACTAAAAGTCTATCTCAAGAGCTCCACAATGGATACACAACCCTAATTCCAACAACAATCACAAAACTAAGAGAAACTGAAAATCTCACCCAGAAATATCACTACTGATCGGAGCCCAGATTTGAAGCTACAAAGAATCAATAGATGATTTGGCCGTTCAAAATGAAGTTCGACAAGTCTTCTACCTACTCACCAAATTTCAACTCGACCAAACCATGGATGAACCTCCGATCGACAAGTTGATGGTCGCTAGTCGAGCAGAAAAACTGCAATGCTGAACCTACTCACCACATTTAGGAGAGACATAACAATGGGCCAAGTGGTCAACGGGCTTTAGTTAAAATCCAAATTATTAGGCCTAGAATATACGATACCCAATACAACTTTGAGCCATATTTCACATAGAAGGGAAATCCAACATGAATCATTTATGTATATGAATATTTTTTTATTAATCCAGAAAAAAAGTATATTGGCCTACATATGCTTTGTTTTCCAGTAACAGATGAACTAGATCTTCATGTTGTTGGAATATAAAAATATTACTCTAAACCGTCATCACAACTTTAGCGCTCTTGTGTAATGGTTAGAGAGACTTCAACATGGTATCACAAACAAAGCAATCCATGTTTAAATTCCACCGACCAAGAATTTAAAGCGGATTTTCTAAAAATTAATATTGTGGGTCCAACTTGGTTAAAGGGACTTTAACATATGTAATGCAAACTACTTTGTGTGTGTTTTTTTTTTAAATCTAGTTGTAATTCCTCACGTTTAGAGAAAGTAGCTCAGTTTCTTCTGCATTTATTTGAATATTGAATTCAAGATCAGTAAACTATGAATTTTGCTCCTCTACAACGTAAGAGACTTCTTCCTGAATCACAATAGTTGATTTTTCTATCTAGAAATATTAGACTTTTCCCAAATAGGGTTATCATACCCTCTTTAAGTTGTACTCATTATTATTTTTCGCTCAAAATAAATTATAAATATACATCAAATTATAAATGATTTTGATTGAAAATTATGCACTCTCGCCTATCAGCAAATAAACAAGAAAAAGAAAAGGGCGGGTACAATATTAGGTCATCTAATGTCCCAAATGAGTGTGAACAATTCATGAATAAATTAAATTGACATGATATGTACATAGCTAATACAATTTATCGGAGTTGTTCCCAACTCATTAATGTTCCGAATCAATCCTACCAAAAGCTGGAAAATATATTTTTAAAACTGTATTTTAATAATCCCAGTGAAATTTTGCTAAAGAATAAATTTCAATTACAAAGCTTTCGGTTTTAGTTATATCAAGATTATCAAATTACGCAGACTCTAAGATTACTCGTAATTATACCATACTTCAGGATATTGGATGGTAATTAATCCTTCTTTATTGTCTATCTGCAGCTAAAAGGATATCTGAATAAAGATAGCAAGGAGAGCAGGTGCCAAATTAGGTCATGTATTGTGTTAAATGAGTGTGAACTATTGGTGAATACATAGGATACCCTACTAAAATTTGTAGTTGTTCCCAACAAACTAAGTGATCCAAAGTCCATGGTTGGCTATTCATGACCTCACTCCTCTCTCATACAAAATCTTTGACGGTAGCAGTCCTTTTTTTGTGATGGTTAGGTTTGGCAAATTGGCAAAACCCACATGGCCCTTGATCTTAGCTAGCTAGCTCTCATCAAGATCTCAGTCAATGCTAAATCCTTCCTATATATTTAATATATCATTAGTTTGTTTTAATGAATTATATATAGGGTGGTAACTAACCTTTGTTGATTATGTGAATGCTAAAGCAAGGTTGAATTTATTGTACTAAATCGCTCAGAACTATTGAAAAATCTCTTAAATGACATTAACATGTAGAATAAAAGTAAGTCTAAAACATGAGCATGGTTGCTGTATCATGTTCTCCGACATGAATACTCTTCATCTAAAAATTTTGGCTGTCAGTTTTTATTTGTCATAATTATTACTTATTACTGTCTCTAGCATTGTTTATGAGATTTTCTAGTAAGTTAGGGGGTCAGTAGAATTTTGAAAATTCTGAAGGATTTTCTATGTATGATTTATAAAGTTTAGAGGATTTTGTGAAATTTATCGTGTTTAGCTTTGTTTCCGTTGATCAAGTTTCTTATGGTAGTAACTAATTATCTTGGTTATTTTATATAGGTGGAAATTTGATTAGTCTAAGTCTTTGGGAGGTATTTTTATGGCAGAAAAACGAGGTCTACGGAGTTTCCTCTTCAATTCTCACCGCCCACGTTCAAAATGGTCCAACATAGCAGCTGCACACAATCTTAACATAGTTCACACAAAAGGAAATATATTACATATCTTGTAGGAGATGAAGTTTGAGAGAAAAAAGTTGTTGCCGAAATTATAAAAGATGTTTGGTTCTATGAGATTGTAAATGTAAGTGTCAGTTATATGCAATTACAGTTGTAACTATTATTGCATTATATTGTGGGTACAGTTGCTTAATCCCATTTTGAAAAGAAAAAAAATACAATCTATAATTGTAGATATAGTAAATGCAAGTGTTTGTTTTGTGTGTTGATTGTTGCCGCATAAATTTTATTTACAACTCTAATTGCAAGCTACTATGTAACTTGTTATATCATGAGAACTACCAAGTCTATAGAGTTGATCACATGCCATAATTAATTGACCGAGTCCTATAATCTGAAAGCCTGACCCGGGTGTGAGCACCGCCGATCTCTCTAGCAGCATGAGTCTGAGATGAAAGACGTCTTCAAGCCAGGATCTAATAAAAGAATCCGAGTCCAAGACGAAAGGTGTCTTCTACTCAGACTTTCAGTAAGGAATGCCTCGAACGACGAAACGACCTATCATCTTTGCCAATGTCATACTTCGCCGCCCGGTCGCCATCGCATTTAATGCATAGCCAAAGTCATTATGACTTCTTGAGCCGAAGTTATAATGACTCCTTGGACGATGCTAGCACTTCGGCCATTCTGTCACTCCCGCATTAAATACAAAGATGACTCATTCAACCAATCGCCGACATGTATAAAGTGTAGTATGACCGACTGACTGCACTGACCTGATCGAATTACCAACATGCCCGCCACAAATTCTCTATAAATATGGACAACCCCACTATATCAAGGTACGCTGGATAACGCCCTAAAACTAGAATTCTACATTCTGCAAACTTGCTTAATCTATCACTGACTTGAACTTCAGAGGGCACGCAGGAGAGATCATCTCTGACCCTCTAACGGGTATTGTCTGTGCAGGAATAAGGGATCCTAAACTCCTCCAAATATCCACTCGCGCGTACAATTAACTTCTTGACATAAACATAACTGAATTTACTATGGATACCAACACTTGCATCCATACTTTTTAGATCTTATTTGGAAATAATTCGTAGTCTTTTGAAGAGTAAAGTGAGTCAAAAATATAAATTAGCAAAAATTTTGATTCAAATTTTAACTAATAGATTTAACGCTAACTTATTCTTGTTAACAATAAGGGATAAGACATGTTTTTTTTTCTTTTTTTATTAGGGCGTATTTGGATTGAGGAGAATAGGGAGAAGAGAAGTTAAAGAAAATCATTCACCCAAGTTTACCCTATTTATGAATCTTTTAGAAGGTAGAGAGTCCCTTCTAATTCCCCTAAGTTCACCCTCAAACAGTACAAAATTTGTTCCCCTTCAAATTATGGTGAAACGCAGGGTTAGATTATTCAACACCTGCACCTACAACTATCATGACTATATTCAAACATGAACATCCTCATGGTCAATACCTCATGGTAACTCCATTTATGAAACAATACTAATTTGCACGAAAAATTTGAAGTCTAGTGAAGAAAAAGTCTTGTAGGTATGACATTTTTCTTATAAAACTTTGTATAAGGTCTAAGAATAGCTAAGAATGTTGCTGAATAACATTACCATCTAATTTCGGGTCACAAAGTCCTGTTTACAATTATTTTTCTTTTAGAATATTCTTGATTTATATAATTTATATTATCTTTGAAACTTCTAAATTCAAATATTCTCTAGTCTATCACAGAGCACTTAAGACTAGCTAGCATGTTCTTATAGTTGACCCTCTTCTAATCTTGGTGTCGGTATCATACCTTTTCTAAGCTTTCATCAGTTAACTCCTTGTATTGACTCCAAAATAATCAGGGATTGCTTGCTAAAAGAACTTGGAATTAAAATTAGTTCTTAATTAGCCTATAACTATCATGAGTTAATGAGTTTGATAAGAACCTAGTCTTAAATAACTTTTTCATGATAACCACAAGTTGTCTTGCTTGTGATTTTCACTTTCCTACAACTCCTCACTAGTATTCAATTGCCATGCTTATATAAATAACATACTAAATAGAAGGAAAAAAAACTTGATTCTTGGTGTGAAAATATGGTTAATTGACTAACATTTTGTAAAGTATAATACAATCTTTCAAAGTCATTTATCTGGGTGAAGGCATCCTATATGCTTAATTGTCCAATATTATAATCATTGATATCTTTCTTTTATCATACACATCTTAAAACCGTATGCGCTAATTAATAATATCTAGCTATCAAAAAATTATATAATAAAATCAGAGTATAAGCTTGACAGAGAAAATGCTTATTTTTGTCAAACTTGTTGTTTTAAAAATCTTAGGATTATTTCACAGAAACCAACTTTAAAATAGAGTGACGATCGAAAAACAACATTTGAAATTCAATTAATACGAAAATCATCTTTCAATAAGATTTCGTTGATTGAAAATTCCCAAAATACCTTTTAAAAATAGAAGCATAGGCACCACAAAATTCCTAAAATGGTTAACAAGACGTAATCACATGCCCGACACTTGTGTTTTAAGGGTATTTTTGAGAACTTCAAGCTGAAATAGTTCCATTAGAAAAATAGATCAAGGTAGTTAATTGCTAAACAAAATACTTTTTAATTAAAGATATTTTCTGTGTTAAATTGAATTTAAAGATGGTTGCCGCCCTATTTTTATTAAATGTGGTTTCTGTGAGAAAACCCAAAAGCTTATTGAGAATGTAGCGCAAGTATCCCCGACTCAATTTGAGTCCACATTAGTATTTCGATAAATATGAATATTTATATTCTCTCCATTTACAATATAGATATAGATGTGTACAGTATTTGATTATTCAAAACATAGAATTAATAGTAAAGCTATGTTCGTTTTCATTGGATTCGCTTGTTTCTTTTCAATCATAACTCCTCATAAACAATAGATCTAAGACAAATTATAAGCATATATTGCATAAAGTTTAGACTAGAATCTCTCATGAAATTCGTAAGCTGCAAGGAGGTAGAGTCAAAAGTTCTTGCCAAACATAGGAAAGAAATCTAGATTATAAGTAAGGAATACTACTTATGTTTTTATCCCTTTATACCCCAATATTCTATCTAGTAAGTAATCCATTATTGCTTTGATTGTTTTGATATTTGTTGTATTCCTTGTACGAATTATTTTTTTTCTAATACCATTTTTTTTTTGACTTTGTTCTTTTTCTAGTACTTATTTAGCAAATGGAATAATCTATGTCACTAGATTCCTAGTATTCTTGGTAAGTGTAACAAAGATATAAGCTTTAACTTACCATGCATAACATGCTTACTGATTGTCGTAGAAGTTTATATGCGTGTACAATTGTACTTCTTTTTACTTATAATTAGTACTACTTGGGATTAAACCCATTTCTCGATATAGTTGTCGGGAATTACGTACTGTGAATCATTAGTAACTAATCAACCAATAATCTAGTTATTAATCATCAAATTAAATAGGAGTTTTGCTTGCTTTCAAAGGTTATGCATCCATCTTTTGAAGCAGGCCCAACAAGTGTTTTTTACTTTTAAATGAACCCACAATTTAGTTAGCCGAGATCTCGGGATTGCTCATGCTTTAGAGAGATCCAGGGTGTGGTCCTTTTATGGGTAATTGAACTGATCTTGTTGGTCCAAATTTTAAAAAAATAAAAATTAAAAAGTCATCTCAAGAGGCATAACCTAGTTTATATTATCAACTGACATATTTGATAATGTGTTGATTTTTCCATATGGATTTTATCTATTTCTTGTTTTGCAGTGGAGAAATATATATAACGGTTCGTAAATCAGAATTGTTCATTTATGTTTAGGATTACTGTAATTTGTTCTGAATATAGAATTTTATGGGAATTACACTTATTTCCACCTTTTACTCAAGATAAATCACGGCAAACAAATAGATAATAAACGATTTTCACCGAGTAAGTAGATTCTTCATTGTTTATCTTTAATGGAGATATTCTTTTAACCCTATGTTTGAGTCATCTTACACATTGGACCTTCTGAGTACTATCTGTTTAAAGAATAGTTATAGAGTCCCTAGAATATGTATCTAATGATGTGTATATGTCAGTGCCGGAGGCACATAGTATCCAATAGTGTCACATGACAACACTAAATTGCCTACTTTCTCAACTTGCAAGCTGCAAATGGGAGTTCAATTGGAAACTTGAGTCTTCCTTCTTACCTCCATTAATTAGACCTCACAAGAAGGATCTATATGCAAACTACAATAATTGCTATAATCTTTTTTTCTTTTCTTTTGTCCAGTTATAGCCTGCCACAAATGTAGATGGAATAAAACAAGAAGAGATCCGAGAAGCGCGTGAGTCAGTTGAAACTTTTGTTGTCTCTTAATTAAGCCCGAAAGAGTCAAATCAGAAGAATAAAAAGATGATCGGATCCGATCTCAAAGCTCGGATCCGACCCGGAACGAAGACTAAAAAGTCCATGGTTGTGGGACCCAGTGAGAAGAAAGGAGATTGACGCGCTCTCGCTTCTCACGTGGAATGCGGCGGGCCAATCGGAGGCGGTGGATTCTTCGGACGCGGTCAGATCCGGGTTTGACTTATCATCACCAATACCCGAAACCACAAGGAAAGTAGAGCACCAACCAATCAAAGTTTTTTTCTTCTTTTTTCATTTATTCTCTTCACACTTTCTCTTCACACACTTCTTCCAAGTTATATAGACTTGGATTGAATATCCAGTGGATTATTCTTGGATAACTCCATAAGCTTATTCTAATCAGATTGACAGTATGTAAATTGATTTTTCTAATCCACAGTCGCATAGTATTTCTTATTGCACATATTCAGCATCGATACTCTCTAATATTAATGCCCCGTTTGGCAAAGGGTTAATGATGAGGGGTTGATGAGAAAAATTAACATAGTTAGCCCATTCGATAATCCGATTGACTAAATTATTAACCCGTTATATAAATTTTATTTTAGCCCTTGTGATAAATTTTAGTGTTTAGGAATAACAAGAGTTTTGACTATTTTCTTTATAATTAGAGTGGTTAACTCTTAAGCCTTCTAAATAGGAGTATTAGTAAACCCCTCATTTTGAGGGGTTAACTCATTTTAATCCCTCTAGAGGGGTTAACTTAACCCTTCTGCATTTTTTACGTTTGGCAAATTATGGAGGGTTAACTCACTTTAACATTTGTACAGATTTTTTGTGTTCGGTGGGTTAAAAAAGAGTTAAGTCTCCTTAACCCCTCACTTAACCCTTTGCCAAAACGCCACCTTAGGTTTTATGCCAAGTTGATAACATTTATTCTGAAAATAAACATTTTAATAGAACTAAACATTTATTCATTTTTTTATTGTATTGCTGAAAGATATTTTCTCTAAAAGACAAATTGTAGATAATTCCCCCAATCTGACTTCAGTAGCAGTTATCACCTCTCAATTTTCGACAAAGAGAGTTATCTACAAATAGAATAAATAAATTAGAGAGATTATTTGTAATTCATCATTTCTCTAAATTAGTTTCCCAGCCCTCTGAAACCAGACCCGACCCGTTGAGAGACGTAGCCGTCTTCAACCCTAATCCGTGTGTGGCCCAGGCCACTGGGAAACCGCCAGCTGTCAAGCTGACGCACCGTCTGATGTCAGTCTCCCCCGCTCCCTAACCCTTTTTATTGCAACTCCTCTCTCACAATTAAAAGACTTCTTCAGACCTCTCTCTCTCTCTCTCTCTCTCTCTCTCTCTCTATCCATCTCTCTCTCTAAAACTGAATTCTATGGACAAAGGAGGAGGCGGTGGTGGATTGAGCCTAGATCACACTCCCAATTCAGTCCCCCTCCCTTTTCTCATCAAGCGCAAGCAACCAATGGACTCGGCCCATCGCGTCGACTTGCTGGACTTCTTCTCCGGCGAGAAGAAGGCCTGGCCCACTACCACCGATAACACCAATCTCGACCTCACCATCAAGAAAGAAGGCCTCAACATCAATGTAAGCATTTAATTGCTAATACTGTATGTATTTAGTTGTGATTTTTATTTCAGTTTGTTTTAGCAAAGTTTAATTTATTATTTGTTTGTGATAATTCAGACTGGTTTGAACCTCCTCACTGTAAACACGGGCAGTGATCAGTCGACGATCGATGATGGGTCGTCGATGAATGAAGATGATAAAGAAGCAAAACATGAGGTACTTGACTTGATTTTTTTATTTTTAATCATGATCCCGATGACAAAATTTTATGCAATTTATACTTCTTACCTTATGAATTACTCATGAATGAAATCTTGTGATTTATAGTTAGCGGCCATGCAAGCTGAACTAGCAAGAATGAGCGAGGAGAATCAAAGACTGAGAGGAGTTCTCAGCCAGGTGACCAACAACTACAATGCCCTTCAGATGCATCTGCTCGCTCTTATGCAGCAGCGCAGCCAGCGAACTATTGATCAGGTTGATGATGAGAAAATTGACGTGAACAAAGTTGAGAACGGATCGAGCCCTATCATGCCGAGGCAATTCATGGATCTCGGCCCATCGAGCATGGCCGCGGAGGCCCAAGACGAGCCCTCTCACTCATCCACGGAGGCTGGAAGCCCGGTCCGTTCGGCATCGCCTACCAACAAAGAGATAGTGCCATTTGGAAGAGAGGAGGGACCTGAGGCTAAATTGGCGAATTCTTCATCCAAAGGGGCCGAGCAGGCCCAAGAGGCGACTATGAGGAAGGCCCGTGTATCTGTCCGAGCCCGATCCGAAGCGCCCATGGTTAGTTTAAAAAGATCGTAGATCGAATTGTACATAGAATTGTAAATTTTCAATTTTTTGAGTGTCTTCTAGAGAGAATTTTATTGAATTTTTTCTCTCGATTTGTTCGATTTACAGATAACTGATGGTTGTCAATGGAGGAAGTACGGGCAGAAGATGGCGAAAGGGAACCCATGCCCGAGGGCTTACTATCGATGCACCATGGCGACGGGCTGTCCGGTTCGCAAACAAGTAAGAACGGGATTGTTTCGTTAAACTCTTATTAATGAAGTACAGGATTTAGTATAGGAAATTTACTAATTTGTGCATTTGATATATAGGTTCAAAGATGTGCCGATGACCGTACGATACTGATCACGACATACGAGGGAAATCACAACCATCCGTTGCCTCCGGCCGCCATGGCGATGGCGTCGACGACATCGGCCGCCGCGTCGATGCTCTTATCGGGATCGATGTCGAGCACGGACGGGCTAATGAACTCCAACTTCTTGGCTCGAACCATGCTGCCTTGCTCATCAAGCATGGCCACAATCTCAGCCTCCGCACCCTTTCCTACTGTTACATTGGACCTGACCAACACTCCCAACCCTCTCCAGTTCCAAAGGCCGCCAAATGTTCCACAATTCCAGCTCAATTTCCCTAATGTCGCCGCATCGGGATTCAGTGCTCCGCCGCAGCAGTCATCGTCGCTGCCGCAGGTCTTCGGGCAGTCTTTGTACTCCAACCAATCGAAATTCTCGGGGCTCCAGATGTCGCCAAATGTCGACAGTGCCCAATTCGCACATCCGAAGCCACAGTCAGGCCAGCCGCCGTCACTAGCTGATACCGTCAGTGCTGCGACCGCAGCAATTACGGCCGATCCTAATTTCACAGCCGCATTGGCGGCAGCAATCACGTCGATCATCGGAGGAGGAGGCAGTTCAAACACGAACAACAACAACAACAGTAACAATACAAGTAACAGATCCAACGGTTCAAACTTTCCAAGTAGCTAAAAAGGGCTCAAGTTTTATTTTGGTTTTGTGAAGGGAGGCAAATACATGTTAATTAATTTTTGTTTTATCAATTATTATTATTATTAGTATTATTATTTTTTTTTTGGGATTTATGTGTTAGTAAATGATGATAGAATAAAGACAAGAAAAGAATTTGGTCTATAGTTACGAAGTCTTCTCTCTTTGTTTGGAGAGTCTATTATTATATGTGTGATCTTGGGTTGGATTGAATTGGAATGGTTTGCCTGTGGGGTTGAGTCTCTTGCTGTCATTAAACTTGCGTCGTTGAGGGGTCAACAAAAACAGTCCATGCACGTGAAGAATGCGGGGGGTTGGGTGAGATCGGAGAACGGGTTTGACCCGGAACTGACCCTACCCGCCAAGAAAGAGGACCGAAATGAGAGTGGAGCCCACCCAGTTTCGTGTTATATTATGTGAGTAGGACTTTGCAGCTTGTTCGGGTTTGATCCGTTTACAATCAAAACCCGAATTTGGTCAGCATGTAAGGCTCGGATTTGACCCTGATTGTCAACTAAATTGGCTTGCATAAATAGCGTGCAATTTTGCTGGATCAAAGACTAAATTGCTTATTTATAGTTCATTGGCCTGAATTTTTGTTTTATGCATTCAACCGGAGGTTGTTTTGACTATGATTTGATTCTGATCTAGGCTACCAAAAGGACAAATGTCTTCATTTATGTAACTTTTGCTAGAGTTGAAAGTATTATGTTTTGTAACACAGAGGTTTATACTCATCTTTATTTTCAAAAATAAGAAAAATTAATTAGATTGTTGGTCACTATATTCGTCTCTTAATCAGACATTCATAATTATATTTTAATAAAGGGTAAAATCTAGGTATTACTATTGATCATTACTTTCGCCGCTTACCACAAGGTAAAAATCCAACTCCAACAAGCAATCTTATGAGCGTCGAGTTACCAGGTTCCTGGATCACCGATATACCAAGAAAAACAAACCTCGTGCCGGAGGGATTTCAGTCTACAACAAACGGTTTCCCGACTGGATTTGATTTTGCTACCAAACACAGGAAAAACTTTAAAATATTTATTAGGATTTGTGCTGGTAGCGTTGACGCTAATGAGGACAGAAGTAGGGAATCTGAGATCGATCGTACCGTGAGAATGGAAATGGAAAATTATTTCTAGGTCCCATAATTTTCCTAGAAACCCTTTTCTCCTTAATTTACAATCAGGTTCATCTGTTAAATACTTTGACATAACGTTTTCTTCCAAAGTTTTATACTTAATGTCAAAAGACTAAAATTTTATTCTTTAATGTCAAAAGACTGTAAAACAAACACAACCGGGCTATGAGACATATGGGGACTGCTACAACTGCTCTTGTGTGCTTGCTAGACGGTGATGGGGGATTAACTGCTAATCCCATTAACCTGGAATGAATAATTGTTTGTGCTTTTGGTTTGTACATATGTTAATTGGTATAATGGTTAATTAGTGGTGTTCTGTGTGATACTTTGTGTGGGGTTTATCGGATAACTTGTGAAGTCTTTTGAATATGGATATCACTACATTTTAAGTTGGAGATATAGTGATTTTTAAGTAACAATCATAGTAGTAATGGATATGCTTGGGTCCGTGTGATACTGTAAGGAACTTGTCTCACATCCATTCGGTTGTGTGCGGTTCAGTTTGAAAAAAGGCATAGAGTGGTATTTAATCCCACATCGGATAGAGAGTAAGATGGATAAATGGTTAAATATGTTTAGACTCATGACCCAATACGAATTAATCCTTTTGAGTCAATTGGGTCCTGATAGATTAACCTAGTCCGTCTCTTTAGTGGGCATTACCAAAACTCTAGTTCGATGGGCCTTAGTTGGATGCTCTGGTTGCTTCGAGATTCCGTTGCATGGATTATAACTCAAAGTAGAGTGCACTTGACGTTACATTATATCTCCTCTGGTGTAACTTGGTCCAGCATGGATACGGGCTCCCTTGATTGCACATGCTTGTCACATTTGGCTTCAATGTGAGTTGTTCGTTTGCGAAGCAGTTGAGACGCCATCTTCATTAGCCATTCCTGTGTTCTGAGCTCTAGTTGGACTCGACTAGATCTGACCCAAGGTGGAGATTTGTAAGAAAGTTATATCGCATCTAATTCGATTGTGGGAGGTTCGGTTTGGGAAAAGGCATGGAGTGAGATTTAGTCCAACGTCTCATAAAGAGTAAGATTGATATATGGTTAAATATGCTTGGACTAATGACCCAATAAGAATTAATCTCTTGAGTCAATTGAGTCCTACTAGATTAGCTTAGTCCTTCTCTTTAGTGGGTCTTTCCCAAACCTAACAAATACCTCATCATTTTCTCTAAATTAAAAAAATAATAATAATAACACAACCGGCCTAAAAAAGTTAGGACTTATTAATTAAGAGTACTGCTATCAAAATAAACTACAGTCGAAAAGCCAAATTTTAGTTCTAATTAAACTAGTTTTAACTGACTGAAAATAGCCAAAGTAAGTTTAACTTATAGCTAGTTTTATGAAAACTGGTTTATGCGTATCGAGACCAAATATATAAAGACCACTGCAAACCTGGCTTAGTTTGAAATTTGACAAAATAACCCTGAAACTATAAGAAAACTTCTAAATGAGCAACGACCTACACATAATTTCATTGAAAATTATGGACCCCTTTTCATACTGGATCTTCGAATACTGTGGGTCCGCACTCCCTATAATCTGTGGGCTAGCTTGTTCCTTGCAGAGGGCCAGACAAGAATAAATGGGCAGAAAGGACAAGGCTAGTTTCAAAGGCAGAGGACAGAAGGGAAGTTTACTAAAGACTTGGCGTGGGATTAGGATAACATGGGACGAATTATTTATTAGTGTTGGAAATATTCTTGGGATTGGCTGAAATGTATTTGGTGAGATGGGATAGTAGACTTGAAATCATAGATCTTGTAACTCTTGTTTTGTTTGTAATAAGGGTACAAATTGGGTTAGGTTGGTAAAGTACTTAATCCGGATCCATTTAGATGTATGTTAAGGATCTTATTAAAACCATCTTTATATATGAGTAAGCTGATTTACACCATAAAATTCGTACTCGTTAAACTGAAATGTTGGTTCCAAACGTATGCATATCCTTCGGGCAATTCAAGGTATTCTTTTTCAAATATATTAGTTGAGATATTGATGTATGCTTAACGAACAATTTCATGGAGGATCGGGACAATCACAAGCTAAATGCGGATACATACATATTATTGACTTCCGGAAAGAAACGATCATATCTTCCAACCAAGAATGTGGATTCTGACATATTATATATGTAAATCGTCTATCTCGACGAAACAAAGCCAACCGAATTGTCAGATTTTTAAAATCTCATCAGTATCACCAGTTTTTAGCAAAAATTCAAAAATAATTAATATTTAGTTTATTTTTAGTAAGAAAGTTAGAGTCTATTTAGATTAGAAAATAAATTCAATTTTGATTCATATTTGGCTGATTTGTTTTCTTTATTATAATGAGTCTTTTTATGGTAGGATTTGACACTTTTTTTTTTATAATTCTAGTCTTATTAGGTGTCTTGTTTGCTTTTTATTTAAGCAAAGGATTGTAAGCCCTAGAGGTTGATCAATAAAATTTCTTTTTATTTTATTTTCTTTGTGGATTCGAAGATTGTTCTTTGTGGATTCAAAGAGCCCCTTGGTGGATTCCGAGTTTTCTTACTTCCGCGTTGATGTAGGATGCTTAACGGATAATTTCATGGAGGATTAAGACAATCACAAGCTAAATACGAATACATACATATTATTAACTTCCAGAAAGAAACGATCATATCTTTAAATCCGGAAGGCGGATTCTAACATATTATATATGTAAATCGCCTATCTCGACGAGACGAAGCCAACCGGATTGTCAAATTTTTAAAATCTCATCAGTATCACCAATTTTTAGTAAAAAATCCGAAAATAATTAGTATTTAATTTATTTTTAGTAATAAAGTAAGAGTCTATTTAAATTAGAAAATAAATTTAATTTTGATTCATGTTGGACTGATTTATTTCCTTTATATTTAATTTTGATTCATGTTAGACTGATTTATTTCCTTTATTATAGGGAGTATTTTTAGGGTAGGATTTGATACTTTTTTTTTTATAATTCTAGTCTTATTAGGAGTCTTGTTTATTTTCTATTTAAGCAGATGATTGTAAGCCCTAGAGGCATAACTTTTTATCAATAAAATTCTTTGTTGTTATATTCTCTTTGTGGATTCGAAGATTGTTCTTTGTGGATTCAAAGAGCACCCCTTGGTGGATTTCGAGGTTTCTTACTTTTGCGCAGCGTTAATTGGTATCAGAGCCCTATTTTCGATCTGATTGCTGGCGAGAAGCCCCTATTACCCAAACTCATATTAAGACTCATTTAGATCGACTTGCGCTGGCAATGGAATGTCTGAACCCGGGATGAGTTCAACAACACATTGATGGTCACCAAAGACGTGCTAGGACTCTGTAGAAAGAATTTAACAGTGACATCGATGAGTATGAAGCTAAGCGCCGATATCATGGCCATAGAGACTACTCAAGATGGGATATTTATGATACTGAAAATATGAGAGTTGATTTTACCATCTTTTAATGGGAACCTCGATGAAAAGAATTTTTTTGATTGGATTGATGAGGTGGAGAGATTTTTTGGGTATTTAGGAATTACAGAAGATCAGAAGGTTAAGCGAGTATCCTACCAACTTAAGGGTAAAGCAGCATTTTGATGGTAGTCATTGCGCGAGGAACGCGCTCATCAGCAGAAGTAAAAAATCCAATCATGGTCGAAGATGAATAAATTGTTGAAAGCTCTTTTTTTTCCTACCTATTATTATGTGTTCAATCTACACCCGAGTTCACACTCTACCGATGATCATGGAAGGATTGAGCAACCCCAATGTGTCTATAAGTAAGACCCCGGAGTTGTAAATAGCATTAAAGAAGAAACAAAGATAGAACATTAAAGAAGAAACAAAGATAGAAGAACCATCTCAAAAGCACAATATTTTTCGCACAAGATGCACTATAATGCAGAATATTTGTGATGTTATCATTGATAGTGGCAACAACAAGAATATTGTCTCTCGGCTTATGACGAATAAGCTAGGTTTGAAAATAGAAAAACACCCACTTCTCTATAAGATCGACTGGATTCTCAAGGGCGATGACATGTAGGTCGATGAGATGTGTCAGGTACTTTTTTTTATCGTCCGCAACTATATTGATCAGGTGTGTGCGATGTGATCAAGATGAATTCTTGTCATATGCTTTTAGGTAGGTCATGACAGTTTGATGTTGGTACTATACAGAAAAGGAGCCATCTATGATGGACGTCGAATTGCACTCATTCCTCTTCCAGAAAAGGAGTCATCCATGATAGAGACTATTGAGAAGAAAAAACTTTTGATAGTAGACAATGAGATTTTGCCTAAGACTTGAAGCAATCTGAAGAGTTCTATGCCTTGGCTGTAACTAGAAAAGGAGAACCTACCCCAATCGAGAATCCTCTTGATGTGCAAGCCCCTATTGCAACTAAGATTTCTGATGTTGATGGTGATATGTCAGTGAAGATGGATATTATGTATGAAGTTCCTAAAGCTATTGTGAGTAATATTACACATATTGATATTGTCCCAGTGGAGAAGGATATAATAGCGAGGGAGACAACTGATGATATATGTGACTTACTTGATGGAGGGCCCAAAACAAATGGGATAGAGTGTGAGAGAAATTCTTCTTTTGAAATAATGATTGTCAATAATTTTGACAAGATTGAGATGAAACTTCAGGCACAATAATATAAAAAGCAATAAGGAAAAGATTTGGAGGAGTTTTTTCAAGTCATCTATAGATCCACATGCCGTCAGTCACATAAATATGGTGTGGGAAAGATTTATTCAAAAGTTTGATTCAGAAGAAGCCCTAGCCGAGAAGTAAAACAACAGATGGAGAAAATCAATGCCAAGTACAAGGCTGATGTTGATCGATGCAGGAGAAGAAAATTATTTATCGATGAAGCTACTATTCAAATAAATATAAGCTCGGAGTTGAGCTTCTTTCAACAAGGGGAGACTATGTAGGACGCTTAACGGATAATTTCATGGAGGATCGGGACAATCACAAGCTAAATGCGGATGCATACATATTATTGACTTCCGGAAAGAAATGATCATATCTTCCAACCCGGAAGGCGGATTTTGACATATTATATATGTAAATCACCTATCTCGACGACATGAAGTCAACCGGAATGTCAGATTTTTAAAATCTCATCAGCATCACAAGTGTTTAGCAGAAATCCGAAAATAATTAATGTTTAGTTTATTTTTAGTTATAAAATTAGAGTCTGTTTAGATTAGGAAACAAATTCAATTTTGATTTATGTTGGGATGATTTGTTTCCTTGATTATAAGGAGTCTTTTGGGTAGGATTTATATAGAGCCTTTTGGGTAGGATTTTTTTTTTTTGTAATTCTAGTTTTATTAGGAATCTTGTTTATTTTCTATTTAAGTAGAGGATTGTAAGCCCTAGAGGTATAACGTTTCATCAATATTTTTTATTATTATATTCTCTTTGTGGATTCGAAAATTATTCTTTGTGGATTCAAAGAGCGCCCATTGATGGATTCCGATGTTTCTTACTTCCGGGTTGTGTTAGATATGAACTAGGCTATGTCTCTTGTGATGACTTTTTATTTTTATTTTTTAAATTAGGACCAACAAATCAGTTCAATTTCCCATAAAAAGGACCAAGCCTTGGATCTCTCTAAAGCATGAGCAATCCCGAGATCTCGGCTAACTAAATTACTGCGGGTTCATAACTATAATTAAAAACACTAGTAGTGTCTGCTTCTGAAGATGGATATGCGAATCTTTAAGAAACACGCAAACCTACTATGGTGTTTAATAACTTTATTAATTATTAATCGTTAATAAGCTACTAATGATCTCAGTAATTCCCGACAACTATATTGAGATTTGGATCAAACATATACAAAGTAGAAAAAGTACAAATACACAAGCATACAAATTAAGTACGTACTAAGACAATCAGTAAGCATGGTATTGCTTGTTATAACTCCTTAATTTATGTCATCTGTTGTTAGTTGCTACACTTACCAAGAATACTAGGAATCTCATGTTGTCAAAGATTATCGTATTTGCTCAAAAGATATTTAAGACGAAAAACAATCAAGTTGTAGAAAGAAAGGTATGAAAAAGGGATGAAAACAGAGATTAGGACCTTGACTTTATTTTTCTTGAAGCTAGATATGAATACAAATATTAATTTTAATTTTAACTATTACCTAAGCACTAAAGTCAGTTCTCACATTTATAGAAACCAAATTTAGACATATCATTAATTATGACAGGAATTTTGAAGAAACCGTTATTCAACAATTCTAACTTAATATCTATTGAAAGAAATATTCTGCCTATTCAGTACTGTGATGATAAAATAGACTAATTAAATCGGCCAAATATATCTTTGTATTAATTTTGTTTGTGAGTATAGTCAAATACTATCGACATCTATATCTATATTTTAAATGGAGAAATGTAGATATCCATATTTATTAAAATGCTAATATGGACTGGTTGGGGAGAAATCAGGCCAATACTCAGAAGCTTAAGCTTCTGGGTTAAAATTGGTTCCTAGCCTCTGGTTCGAGCTCCCTTGAGTGCACATGCTGTCACATTTTGGCTTCGATGTGACTTCATTCATCTGCAAAGCGGTTGAGATGCCATCTCCATTAACTAATCCTGTATTATGGGCTCTAGTTGGACCCTACTGGATCCGAGCCAAGGTGAAGATTTATAAGAAAGTTGTCTTGCATCCATTCGGTTGTGTGGGGTTTGGGTTGGGAAACGGCATAGAGTGGGATTTAGTTCCCCATCTGATAGAAAGTAAGATGGATAGATGGAAATATACTTGGACTTATGACCCAATAAGAATTAATCCTTTTGAGTCAATTAGGTCAAGTAGATTAACCTAGTCAATCTCCCTAATGGGCCTTTCCAACCCTAACCGGACTCGAGTTCATATTAGGGCATTTGTGTCGCGTCCGTCCCTAATAGAAATACTATTTGTTAAGAATAGAGCTTTAGGGAAGAGAAGAGACTTTTTAGAGAAAAGAGACTTATTTTATTCATTATATTAAACTGTTTAAATACAAGAGTAAGAGGAGAGGTCCTAGAATTCTAATCGATGTGGGACTAAAATAAAAGAAAGCAGATATCCTAATACTACTACATCTAACAGCCCCCGTCAAACTCGCGGTTGGTAGAGAACCGAGAGTTTGGATAAGACGAGCTAAATTTTGCATAGATGGTTGTTGGCGTGGCTTGGCGAGAGGTGGTTGAATTGGAACACATCGGTGGCTGGAATTGCAGGCGGTCAGATCATATTATTGCAGTGGTGATCGACAGTCATGCACCGTTGCGAGAGGGCGGACCTGCAGTCGTGGGAGAAGGCGCGGTGACTGGATCTTGCAAGTGCGAGGTATAATGTTACAGCAGTGATCGGCGGTCACGCACAGTAGTCGCAAGAGGGCGGACCTGTGGTCGCGAGAGGAGTCACGGTGACCGGATCTTGCAAGCATCGGTGAGTGGAAAGCACTTGGCTGGAGAGAGATTGGCTGGAGGCTGGCCAAGGAGGGAGAAATCTCGCTAAGGCAATTCGTCGAACACCTTGTGTGCATGTGATGAAACGTTTGTGCAATTACACCAATCGGAGCAGTGGTGGTGTTGGCAGGCAGAGGTTTGCAGTGGAGGAACTGCTAGGGTTTCACAAGGCGAGAGTTTGTAGCGGTAGGCTTTGGATGAGGGTTGAAGCCATAAGGACAATAACGACTAGCAGGTCCGACCTGGTCGGAGTTGATTGACGATGAGGGTTATGTAAAACCCCGAAAATTTGAATATTTTATGATAAATAATAATAAATGAGTTATATAGTGATAAATACATTTTGTTAATGTTTGAATATGCTAGGAATTGATTTGAGATCAATTCAACATATATATGTGTATATATGAGTGCAAATGCACAAATCATGCACGAAGAGAAATCTGGAAATAATAACCAGTTACGAGTTTATAGGTTTTACACACTGATACAGTTAGAATATGGAAGAACTTAAAAGACCAAAGTTGTAGGTCTCTTCAACAGCTTTTCAACAAGTCTTAGATCATCTCATTCCGAGGTTATATGAGAAAGTTATAGCCAAAATATCAAAGGTCTTTTTCCTAGTCAGACTAGGTTTCCTGGTTCGGGTCAAACAGGTTTGTTTCGGATTTACCTCTATAAATACCGTTATTTTCACGAAAATTTACTCTCTTTTATCATATCTCTGAACCCTAGCAGCCACCCTCACCCCTCAAAAACCCTAGATCTTTTTCTTATGAGTTTTGAGAGCTTTGTGAAGTAAAACATCGACCACAGGCGAGATCATCGGCGTGTGGCAAGGGAAAACGGGTTGTTTACACTTTTGGATTGCTTGCTATTAGTTTCAGAGGCTTGCACACATGATAAGGCAAGATCACTTGCATCCAAACTCATCCCCATAGTTAAATAACTAGTTTAGATGTTTAATTTACGTTTACATGTCTAAATCTTAACCTGGAGTATTAAAATACTAGATTTTTGATGTTAGGTCGTAAACAATTGTTAGATCTAATATTTTTCCTTGATGTTTACGTTAGAAATATGATCATGATCATTAGGTTAATATAAATTTCGATTTACCATGTGAAAATCCTAGTTTATTTGATTATTTGAGTTCTTCTTGTAAACTAACCATGCAAAAACCTAAGTGTTGATGTATATAACCACAGTCACTAACCTCGAGCGAGTTTAGTTCTTAAGAGAGCGGAGTCCGCTTTCTCTCCTAAAGCCAGTGACTCGACCAAAGGGTTAGCCTACAACAAAAGAAGGACACGGAAGAGTTGGGATCTCCGTGGTTCCTCAGACGGTCAAGTTAGCGAAGTGGGAAATAGTTTAATGGGCGAGAATTCACCGGAAGATTGCTTACCCCGTTAGTTGTTCACGGTTCTCTTATGGTAGGGTTAGGTATTTCCGCCTTTCCATTAGAACCACCTATATCGCAGCCGAGGGATTACGGACATCTCTCCACCGCTAGATTATGGCCTTTACGTGTCAAACCGGGGTAGTCGAGGGTTGGTGTGGTCTATTCGCCATTAATGGGATGGGATTGGCTGTAGCCGCATGGAGTCGAGTGTCTTAAATCTTGTGAGAGATGGGGAGTTATAGCTGCTGCATTTAATGTGATCTTGATGGGCTCGAATCTTGTGTGGCCGTCGTTTGAGTGGAGAGAATCACGCAGGTGAGAGAAGGGGAAGCCGTATGGATGGCCGACTCATGCGCTCTTAGGGCGTCCCTGGGATGATTCACTGGAGGACGATTGCCTTTTTGCGCCGCTAGAGGACGAAAGTGGCCGGTGAAGGTAGGCCCGATTCGCTCATTGTTGAGGGGTTTAACTTGTGGAAGGGATCATAACGGGCGGCGGTCGAGGGACGAACACACCGCCCGCTGCCGCCCGAAGAGAATCACGATGGGTTACCGCACTTTGCTTGGCCATGGCAATAGTCACTATGGATGGGACCGCCGGTACATGCAGCCGGTCGGTGGGTTGAGCGTGGAGGTCCTTGTCGGTCCTCATTGGTAAACAAGCGTTAAGTCGGATCAGCTCGGCTTTTCTCTTTAATCACGATTAGTGGTTATGACCATAACACTAAGGTTGTGATATATTTTCTGCAGAAAACTGTTGCACTTATATAATATTTAACTGAGATTTTGAAATAGAAAATAAACTCTAAATTTAACCAAATCAGTATCAAATGAAATCTATGTGAATCTAGTTTCTAGAACAGAAAGACATTCTAAAAATAGTTTGTATAGAGAAAGATATACTCAATTTACTAATGATATATCCTGCAGAAAACTGTTGCACATGTATAATGTTTAACTGGAAATTTGAGATAACAAATGAACTCCAAATTGAACCAAACCAGTGCCAAATAATAGCTATATGGCTCTAGTTTCCAAAACAGGAAACTATACTTAAAAATAGTTTGTCTAGAAAAGATATAATCAATTTACTAACGATATGCTCTGCAGAAAACTGCAGATATGCTGTTTTGAAATAATTGATATATTACGTGAAGGTTTCTTTGAGTTTTCTTAATTAATCATGCTTAAACCCTAGGTTTGTGATATCTAAGTAAGATAAACATGTTTAAATAAATTTTATCTCTGTTCATGCGTAGTTTTTATCATGTGTTGATAGTCATTTTGTTTACATATGAGAAAATTGAAGAAATTATTTTATTAGGATGTTAAACCCTAATTTGAAAGATATAATAATTTAATTTTTCAGATAATTCATGTTGCATATGCCAAGTATAAAACCTCGTTTTAATATCATGATATGTACAATTGTCATAAGCATTGTTTGTGTCTGAAGGAATACATGTCTTGGCAGGTAGTCGACTACTAAGTTTAGTAGTCGGCTACTCATGCCCGATTGAGTATAACAAAAATTATGTGTTTGCGAGTAATCGACTAATATTCTTAATAGTGGAGCTACTAATCTGATATATGTTATTACAGTGCGGATGGACTCGGTGTAGTCGACTACTAAGCCTAGTAGGTCGACTACTAAAGTGTTGCCTAAATTTGTGTATTGCATCACGATTAATATATGTTTGCGGGTTTGAGCCGCACTTCTTTATGCTAATTTCATGAATGGTGTAGTAGCACATATATGGGTATCTTGAAAGAAATTATGGTGGATTTTAACCCGATTACTTTGACAAAGAGTTTAGTACATACTTTACACACATGTTTGGATATCGTTGATGAGCTCGATTCGATACTACATGAGGTAGTGCGTCGATATTCCATACGCATGAGCCATTGAGTCGACTTTGGATGCTTTATCTAGCGGTCCGTCCGCCGCGAGGTGCGATGAGGCTTGTGAGCCGTACTTCTAGGATACCTATATGGTAGGCGTCCGTACTCATGTTACGCCGAGATCACGATGAAACTAATGAGCCATGTACACCGTCGGGATACCTATAGGGTAGTCGGTTGCGTGATAAGATTAAATATTAGAATCTTGCATGGAGTTGCATCGAGATAGTTAAATGATAGCATGAGTCGTTGGCGGATGCCGTTATGTTTTGACTCCTTCTTTGAAATATATGACCCGAGTACTTTGCATTTGAAAGTACACGGATTTGTCTTGATATTCATTCTATCTCCCGGTGTGATGGAAGATATTATGAATACGATATGTTGATGTCTTTACTTGTTACTGCTTTTCTTTATTTCTTAGGTTGGGATCAATGATTAGCTGTTCACAATTTGAGACATATGGTATATACATGAGGGTTTCCTTGTTTGGATTATTTCGCTCGACGTACCGGTCTCGTGTTGTGGATTTCTAATTGTTGATTTTATTTAGATTATTTATCTTTAAATCGGTATTAATGTTTATATATTTACGATTCGGGACATATGGTATATACATGAGGGTTTCCTTGTTTGGATTATTTATTTCGGCATTACTCGTCTCGTATTGTAGGTGTCTAAATATTAATTCCATTAGATATGGGGAAAAATGATCTAGGTAGACTATGCTTAATAGATAGAGCCTGCACTCCATCTAGCAGCCTTTCCCCTGGGGGCGGATGGAGGTGATCTTGCTATAGCGTTCTGACGCTCTTGTTGTTGTTCTTTTTGTTTTAAATTTCTTTTTCAGGTAGCTCAAAGTTTGGAGAGCGTGGGATGACGGAGTTCTAGCATAGTCGCCGTCACATGATTTTACCATTTGAGGCTCCATTTGTAGTTTTGTATTTTCATTCAGATATTAGAGAGTTTTGTTTTCATATTGTAAAGGCGGTAAGCCTTAGTTACATTTCAGTTGACTCATATCGAGATATTTAACATTTATTTTAGAGATCTATTATATCTCGGTTTAATAAGTTGAGACATGATTTCATTTATGAGATATCTTTCTTCATCATGTCTATTGTATTTATTTTCTTTAATTTGCTGTTTGTACCTACACTTCTTTTGACTCCACTAGAGGATATTCGCGTGATTAGTGAAACATGTTATTGCACCGTGTGGGTGCATGGCGGGTTTGACATCCTTGGTTTCACCTTGGATGCGGCCTTGTTGAAACCGAGCGTCCTGAGTTATCCTTAACATGATGGCAACCAAGAAGAGGTTGTTGTTAAAATTGGTGCCGGCGAGGTTCAGGATGAACAGTAATTCAAATATGATAGCAGTCCGCAGGTGAACAATACCCCAGATAAACAGTGTCGACCAATAACTCGAATAGGATAGTGGCCCGCGTGTGAACAGTACACCCTGGATGAACAATGTTGTTCGGCAAAGGTTAGGGCTAGGGTTTCGCAGTGAGCAGAGGACGGTGAGAGGTTGTGAGCGATGGGGCGGTGTGTCAAGGTTGAATCTGGTATCGAGGCCGCCGAGAGGAAGCACGGAGTTTTCGGCAAAACCCTCTCGGCGGCTCGATGTAGAGGAACAAGAAAGAGGTCTCTCTAGGATCAAGAGGATGGCTCTGATACCATATTAAATGCAGAGCAAATCAGGAGAAAAGGATCAAGTGTTATTTTTGAAGTAGGTGTGTCAAGTTTGAGGAATGTGAGGTCTGCGGGAGTAGAAGGTGGTGAGGGTACTAGTGGGGAGGGTAGAGCGTAGTATGGTAAGTGTTTAAAAAAGGTTACATGTGGGGAGATGCATAGGCGATCAATGTGAGGATCATAGCAGCGATAGCCTTTGTGATGGAGACCGTATCCAAGGAATACGCACATAACGGATCAAGGTGAAAGTTTGTTGCGTTCAGAAGGTGAGAGCTGAACAAAACATGTACGACCAAAGACTCAAAGGTGAGAGTAGTTTGGTGGTGAGTCAGATAGTTGTTATTACAGTGCGGATGGACTCGGTGTAGTCGACTACTAAGCCTAGTAGGTCGACTACTAAGGCCGTTGCCTAAATTTGTGTATTGCATCACGATTAATATATGTTTGCGGGTTTGAGCCGCACTTCTTTATGCTAATTTCATGAATGGTGTAGTAGCACATATATGGGTATCTTGAAAGAAATTATGGTGGATTTTAACCCGATTACTTTGACAAAGAGTTTAGTACATACTTTACACACATGTTTGGATATCGTTGATGAGCTCAGTTCAGTACTACATGAGGTAGTGCGTCGATATTCCATACGTACAGGCCATTGAGTCGACTTTGGATGCTTTATCTAGCAGTCCGTCCGCACGAGGGTGCGATGAGGCTTGTGAGCCGTACTTCTAGGATACCTATATGGTAGGTCATTCCGCACTCATGTTACGACCGAGATCACGATGAAACTAATGAGCCATGTACACTGATCAGGATACCTATAGGGTAGTCAGTTGCACGTGATAAGATTAAATATTAGAATCTTGCATGGAGTTGCATCGAGATAGTTAAATGATAGCATGAGTCGTTGGCGGATGCCAGTTATGTTTTTGACTCACTGCTGAAATATATGACCCAGAGTACTTTGCATTTGAAAGTACACGGATTTGTCATTATTCATTCTATCTCCCGGTGTGATGGAAGATATTATGAATCTGATATGTTGATGTCTTTACTTATTCTTGCTTTTCTTTATTTCTTAGGTTGGGATCAATGATTAGCTGTTCACAATTTGAGACATATGGTATATACATGAGGGTTTCCTTGTTTGGATTATTTATTTCGGCGTCTGGGTCTCGTGTTGTGGATTTCTAATTGTTGATTTTATTTAGATTATTTATCTTTAAATCGGTATTAATGTTTATATATTTACGATTCGGGACATATGGTATATACATGAGGGTTTCCTTGTTTGGATTATTTATTTCGGCATTACTCGTCTCGTATTGTAGGTGTCTAAATATTAATTCCATTAGATATGGGGAAAAATGATCTAGGTAGACTATGCTTAATAGATAGAGCATGCACTCCATCTAGCGACCTTTCCACGAGGCGGATGGAGGTGATCTTGCTATAGCGTTCGGCGCTCTTGTTGTTGTTCTTTTGTTTTAAATTTCTTTTCGGGTAGCTCAAAGTTTGGAGAGCGTGGGATGACGGAGTTCTAGCATAGTCAGCCACATGATTTTACCATTTGAGGCTCCATCAGTAGTTTTGTATTTTCATTCGGATATTAGAGAGTTTTGTTTTCATATTGTAAAGGCGGTAAGCCTTAGTTACATTTCAGTTGACTCATATCGAGATATTTAACATTTATTTTAGAGATCTATTATATCTCAGTTTAATAAGTTGAGACATGATTTCATTTATGAGATATCTTTCTTCATCATGTCTATTGTATTTATTTTCTTTAATTTGCTGTTTGTACCTACACTTCTTTTGACTCCACTAGAGGATATTACTGTGATTAGTGAAACATGTTATTGCACTGTGTGGGTGCATGGCAGGTTTGACATCCTTGGTTTCACCTTGGACTGCAGCCTTGTTGAAACCAGGGGCGTCACAGGTTATCCTTGGCAACAGTGGCAACCAAGAAGAGGTTGTTGTTAAAATTGGTGCCGAAGCAGCGACGTTCAGGATGAACAGTAATTCAAATATGATAGCAGTCCGCAGGTGAACAACACCCCAGATAAACAGTGTCGACCAATAACTCGAATAGGATAGTGGCCCGCGTGTGAACAGTACACCCTGGATGAACAATGTTGTTCGGCAAAGGTTAGGGCTAGGGTTTCGCAGTGAGCAGAGGACGGTGAGAGGTTGTGAGCGATGGGGCGGTGTGTCAAGGTTGAATCTGGTATCGAGGCCGCCGAGAGGAAGCACGGAGTTTTCGGCAAAACCCTCTCGGCGGCTCGATGTAGAGGAACAAGAAAGAGGTCTCTCTAGGATCAAGAGGATGGCTCTGATACCATATTAAATGCAGAGCAAATCAGGAGAAAAGGATCAAGTGTTATTTTTGAAGTAGGTGTGTCAAGTTTGAGGAATGTGAGGTCTGCGGGAGTAGAAGGTGGTGAGGGTACTAGTGGGGAGGGTAGAGCGTAGTATGGTAAGTGTTTAAAAAAGGTTACATGTGGGGAGATGCATAGGCGATCAATGTGAGGATCATAGCAGCGATAGCCTTTGTGATGGAGACCGTATCCAAGGAATACGCACATAACGGATCAAGGTGAAAGTTTGTTGCGTTCTGAAGGTGAGAGCTGAACAAAACATGTACAGCCAAAGACTCAAAGGTGAGAGTAGTTTGGTGGTGAGCTGTATAGTTGTTGGAAGGGTGTAAGACCTTGGATAGTGGAGGATGAAGTGCGATTGATGAGGTAGACACTCATGAGGTGGGCTTCAGCCCAGAATTGAACAGGTACAGATGCAGATAGGAGTAGGGATCTAGTGGTTTCTAGGATGTATCGGTGGTGTCGTTCGGCTACACTGTTTAATTGATGGGCATATGGACAGGAGAATTGAGAGAGAGTTCCTTGGGAGGCTAAGAATTCCGTAAAACGACGGGATGTGTATTCCCCCCTGAGTCTGAGCGTAAAGTTTTGATGTGGGAGGAGAATTGGGTTAGGATCATGGTTGCGACACTCTTGTAGATTTCAAAGATATCAGATTTATTTTTCATCAGGTAAATCCAGGTAAAACGTGAGTGATCATCGATAAAGAGAATGTAGTAGTGATTTTGACCACGAGACGGGTGTGGGGATGGCCCCCAGATGTCGGTGTGAATAAGTTCGAAAGGTGCAAATGCATTTTTATTATTTACTTAAAAAGGAAGGGCCAAGTGTTTTTGCCAACTTGTAGCCAAATCAAGGAGACAATACATCTGTGGAAAAGGTTCCTAGTTTGCCAGTTGAGCAGAGAGTATGAAGACGAGGAATTAGGGGTGGCAAACGGTTTGGATTTATCCGAACCGATCCGCATCCATATCCGAAACGGATGCGAATATGGTAGACAAAATCTAAAACCATGCGGATATGGTTTCAGATACGGATACGGTTTCGAATTATTTTTCATACGGATACGGATACGGATATTACTTCAAAGTTCGGATATAGATACGGATATCCGCATTTTAACATATAAAGTTCATTGGATTCAGGTCTCTTTATAAAACGTGTCCGAACCCGCTTTGACCCAACCCAAAACCCAATTAGCCTCTTACCTAATTCTCTGAATCTCATTTTACCAAAGCCGGGAACCCCCAAATTGAGTTCCCGTGAAAATTCTCAAAATCTCCGTTTTTCAGAGTTCACCATCTCAAAATCCGGCGACCCAAAACTCCTCTCCGGCTCTTTCTCCTCTCCGGCTTTCTCCACTAGACTCTCTTCTTTGAAGAGAGTTCGCCATCTCAAGATCTTCCTCTATAGCCTAAAAACTCATCATCTCCGGCGACCATCTCCATTATCTCCGGCGAGTCGGCGACCCTCATCCTCAGCACGATAGTCATCTTCTCAGTCATCCACTACCTCTCATCAATAAGGTCAAATCGAAATCCTAATTTTACATTTGGCTTGCTTTGTAATTGTGTGATTATAGAGTTCTTAATTAGTTTTTTTAATTCTTTGAATAGAAATCATGTCTAGCCCGTCTGTTCAAGCATCTATTGAAAAACCTATTGTCGAACCCACTATTGAATCTACTGTCTAACCCATTGCCGAGGAATCTTCTAGCAAAATTGATGATGAACCTGAGAAGAAAAAAAGATTAACATCTGAAGTGTGGTTAGAAGTGTGGTTAGATTTTGACAAAATGGATAAAACGGAAAAAAAGTAGTTGATGGAAAAGAGGTAGAATCCGTCATCTTATTTTTTGTCGTATCCAATTATCCAAATCATGTCCGAAACATTGCAATCATATATATTTTTTGTCATATCCAATTATCCAAGTCACATCTGTTTCATGTTTGTTATCGTATTCGATCCACTTCTATAATATCTGAACCGTATCCGTTTTCATTTAGTACGGATATGGTTATGATTTTTTTACCGAAGAGAATCTATGTGTATCCATATCCATTTTTAGAAAGCGTATACGGATATGGTAAGTGCCATATCTGAACAGTATTCACTCTGTTTCCACCCCTACGAGGAAGGGATAGGTGACCAAGGCGATGATGCCAGAGATCGCAGGCGGTGGATTTGGAGTTGAGAAGGCAGATAACGGAAGCGATGGGAGAGGGCAAAATGAGCTTGTCCATGTAGTATAGACCATCGAGATTATGGCTAGTCCCAACCATTTGTCCGGTGCGAGGATCCTGTATGATACAAGAAGAAGCAGTGAATGTAGCAGTATAATTGTGTGAAGTAATTTGGGAGATAGATAATAAATTCATTATGACATTAGGGACATGGTGTATGTTAGGGACTGAGAATTGAGGGTTAATTGAGAGGTGACCGACGGATTTCATGGGTACTGGTGTTCCATCGGCTGTACAAACCACAGTGGTAGGGGGAAGAGGCGTTTGGTTATTAAGGTGTTTTTGTGATGACGTCAGATGATGTGTGGCACCTGAATCCAAAATCTATGAGTTGGGTTTTGTACCTGAGTGAGTGATATATGAGGTAGCAGCTAAACCTGTAGCGGGTGAGGTAGCGGAAGGTTGTAGCGCATGCAGGAGAGCAGTGTAAGGTGGTGATGCGGATGTGGATGGAATCTCAGCGATGGCCGCCTGAGGTTGTTTGGTCGGAGATGTTGTAGCTAGTCGTGTACGACACTTGTCCGTGGAGTGTCCCCAGAGCTTGTGAAAGTCACACTACAGCTGCTTGTGGGAGGAGTTAGTACCTGATTGATACTGTCTAGCCGATGAGGGATGTGGTCTATGAGGTGGACCGCGAGAGGGTGGTGGATGGGAGGTAGCGTAGACAGAACTCGAGCTGATAGGGAGAGTGGTGAGGCGAAGGTGAGTCTCCTCGGCCTGTAACTCTGTGACGACCATCTCAAGAGTGGGTCTAGGTGACCAATGAATGAGTTAGCTCCGAACGGATTCGAACTCTAGTCGGATCTTCATCAAAAATTAAAAAAGATGTTGTCGAGCTCTGCTATTAAGGTAAATGGTCCTGGAGGATGGGTCAGGGAGAGGTGCATCGAGAGCCGCGAGTTGTTCCAGAGGTCGAAGATGTGGGTGTAGAACTCGCGGATCGATCGATCATCCTGTGTGGCCATAGAGATCTCCTGGTATAGCTGCAATTCCCGAGCATCGTCTGACTGGGTATAGAATCGCTATAGGTATTCCCAGAGGGATATGGCAGAGTCGAACTGTGCAAGCTGAAGTCGGATGGAGGATGAGATGGACTGTACGATTGCTGCGATGGCTCAATCTTCAGCAAAGGTCCAAGTTGTAAGAGCAGATTCGTAAGAGGATAAGGTTTCCGTATCCTTGGTGGGATCACCGGTAGTGAGTGGTTGAGTTGGGGGTTTGAGGTGCCATCTAAGTGTCCCCAAAGACCACAACTGCGAAGGATGACCCGTAGAGAGTAGGACCAGAGACGGTAGTTGTCACCATCGAGTTTGACGTTGATGGATTGTTGATGGAAGTGCATTTCCTGTGTTGTCATGTTTGTAAGATAGGGTTCAATCGATCGAAGAAATTGGTGATACCTGGGTTTGGATGGGGTAGTCGGGCCGAATCAGGCCTGAGGTAATTTTTGGTTCAGGATCGGTGGCGTAGGACGGGTGGTGGTGCAGTTTTAGCTCTGTTAGTCAAGTCGTGGTGCAGAGTTAGCGCGCATGGTGCGGCGACGGTGCTGTCGTGTGGACCAACGAGCGACGCTTGGTGCGCCGTGGACGACCGGATACTATTCTGGCTCTAACTGGGTCGACCGATGGTGCAGATATGGCTGGCGTGGTCGCCTGGTGTAGCGACGGTGCGGTCGTGTGCACGACCGGTCGACGTTGGGTGCGCCGTAGACGAAGCGGGCGCGGTTCTGGCTCGAACTAGATCGAGCGATGGTGCGGATCTGGCTGGTGTGGTTGTACGAGCGTCGAGCGACGTCAAGCGGTAGTGCAATTTTGGGTCGAGGGGTCGAGCGATATCAATTGAGGCTTCGAGTGGTGTGGGCGTAGGGCTCGGAGGTGGCCGACGGCAGGCGGCGGCTAGGGTTTACTGTGCGAAGGGTTTGTTAGATTGTAGGGCTGAGATTTGAGGAGAGGATTGATTGGATATCTCTGATACCATGTTAAGAATAGAGCTTTAGGGAAGAGAAGACACTTTTGAGAGAAAATAGACTTATTTTATTCATTATATTGAACTGCTTAAATACAAGAGTAAGAGGAGAGGTCCTAGAATTCTAATCGATATGGGACAAAAATAAAAGAAAGCAGATATCCTAATACTACTACATCTAACACTATTGTAGGCATCAAAAATTGCTGAAGAACCCCAAATGTGACTTAATCATGAGAAGATCGAAGGACGACGTTGTCAAAGTCTCAAGAAGTAATCACATGGTGAAACCAATGCCCGAGACACCTATTGTGTCTTGCTCTTGGCGCGACACCTTGTTGTGTCTCGTCATTGGCGAGACACTTTCTTGTGTCGCGCTATTGGCGCGACACCTTGTTGTGTCTCGCCATTGGCGAAACACTTACTTGTGTCGCGCCAAAGGTGAGACACCAAGAATATCTGGTATGTGCTCTTGAAGTGTTCAAATTAATGCTTGTGGGGCCCACTTGATTTTTTCAACGCAGAGACGCTCACCACGCGGTAGGTTACACAAAATACCACTAAGCATGAAATTAGGGCATTTAATCGCGCCTAAAATGGAGGAAAGCCGCTACAACAAATGAGACATCTCCTCTTCTAGCGCCGATAACATTGTCAGCCAAAGATATGCCATAGCTCGGCGGCGCGGTAACACATTATCACGCCCACTTAATTTTAGATACTTGACGACTTATGTTCTTTTCAGATGTGACGCCCCAAAGGCATAAATTTCCCTACCACTTGGGGGGAGGGGAGATCGAGTTTTGGAGATCAAAAAAATTTCCTAAGCTAAGAGCCTTGCGTAGAGAGAGAGAAGGAGATTTTGAGCTTTAGCCAAGAAGATTTCAAGAACTTCATCCACGTGGAGATCCTCGAGTTTAAGCTTAGACTTATTCTTGGGAAGAGTAGATATCTTACCTTGCTAAGATATTTGCTTTAGGTCTTATTTCCTTTGCGAAGCATTAACTCAACCCCGTCGATTCGACGATCGTTGCTTAGGTGGTCCACGGACGACGCGTCCCCAGCACAGCCAAGAATCCACGTAAGCAGGAGATCTACACGTGTAGTGTCTTCTGTTCGTGTTTGTGAGAAAGCGACTCAAATTCCTTTGTAATAGAGTGTTACACGTGTAATTTTCTCTTGTTTTCATTGTCAAAACGTTTTGTAATGGAAATAGCAAAGAAACCAAATTTTCAATCAAAACAACTATTGACCAAAAAGATTATTTTAAGAATATTAATTAATTTAAGGCCCTATAATTATCAACCGGATCGGAGCTACACCGTGTCCATCTGTCACTAAGACATCACTATGTTTTCTACTTCTATCTGTATATATGTATTTTTACGCATTTTACTTGTATGTACCGCTTAATTATACTAAATTTAAAGTAGATCACTGCTAAGGAGGAAAAATTATAAAATTATTAATATTATCTTAAACACAACCACAATAAGTTATATGGGGACACCACTGGTACAAAATTCTAGATCCGACACTGTTCCTAATCAGATACATCCGGTGAAAGAAATATAACGATAATAATGGACTTATAAGCACATAGGATGTGTTCACTAGCGTAAGCGTTTTCAAAGGTTGGAAATTAATTAATTTTAAAAATTAGGCATTAATGAAATTTTCAAACCAAGAGTCAAGTTTTTCTATCTAATAGCTGAAGTCGGATGGAGGATGAGATGGGTATGCGATTCTTTGCGATGGCTCAATCTTGACAAAGGTCCAAGTTGTAAGAGCAGATTCGTAAGAGGATAAGGTTTCCGTATCCTTGGTGGGATCACCGGTAGTGAGTGGTTGAGTTGGGGGTTTGAGGTGCCATCTAAGTGTCCCCAAAGACCACAAGCTGAAGGATGACCCGTAGAGAGTAGGACCGAGAGGCGGTAGTTGTCACCATCGAGTTTGGCGTTGATGGATTGTTGATGGAAGTGCATTTCTGTGTTGTCATGTTTGTAAGATAGGGTTCAATCGATCGAAGAAATTGGTGATACCGGGTTTGGATGGGGTAGTCGGGCGAATCGGGCTGAGGTAATTTTGGTTCGGGATCGGTGGCGTGGGGCGGGTGGTGGTGCGGTTTAGCTCTGTTAGTCAAGTCGTGGTGCGAGTTAAGCGCATGGTGCGGCGACGGTGCTGTCGTGTGGACCAACGGCGGCGCTTGGTCTTGTGGACGACCGGATACTATTCTCGCTCTAACCGGGTCGACCGATGGTGCAGATATGGCTGGCGTGGTCGCTGGTGTAGCGACGGTGCGGTGCACGACCGGTCGGCGTTAGGTGCGCGTAAATGACAAGCGGTGATTCGCTCGAACTAGATCGGCGATGGTGCGGATCTGGCTGGTGTGGTTGTCTGGCGTCGGCGGCGTCAGCGGTAGTGCAATTTTGGGTCGAGGGTCGGCGATATCAATTGAGGCTTAGTGGTGTGGGCGTAGGGCTCGGAGGTGGCCGGCGGCGGCGGCGGCTAGGGTTCTTGTCGCGAAGGGTTTGTTAGATTGTAGGGTGAGATTTGAGGAGAGGATTGATTGGATATCTCGATACCATGTTAAGAATAGAGCTTTAGGGAAGAGAAGACACTTTTGAGAGAAAATAGACTTATTTTATTCATTATATTGAGCTGCTTAAATACAAGAGTAAGAGGAGAGGTCCTAGAATTCTAATCGATATGGGACAAAAATAAAAGCGGATATCCTAATACTACTACATCTAACACTATTGTAGGCATCAAAATTGTCAAGAACCCCAAATGTGACTTAATCATGAGAAGATCGAAGGACGGCGTTGTCAAAGTCTCAAGAAGTAATCACATGGTGAAACCAATGCGAGACACCTATTGTGTCTTGCTCTTGGCGACACCTTGTTGTGTCGTCATTGGCGAACACTTTCTTGTGTCGCGCTATTGGCGCGACACCTTGTTGTGTCTCGCCATTGGCGAAACACTTACTTGTGTCGCGCCAAAGGTGAGACACCAAGAATATCTGGTATGTGCTCTTGAAGTGTTCAAATTAATGCTTGTGGGGCCCACTTGATTTTTTTCAACGCAAAGAGACGTTCAGCCACGTTAGTGGGCGGTTACACGCTGAAAATACGCCCACTAAGCATGAAATTAGGGCATTTAATCGTGCCTAAAATGGAGGAAAGCCGTTACAACAGCGGGAGACATCTCCTCTTCAGGCGCGACAGTCAACACTATCAGCGCCGACATCTTGCTGATTCGGTCTTGGCGGTCGACATTATCCGCCCTCACAATTTTAGATACTTGACGACTTATGTTCTTTTCAGATGTGACGCCTCCCAAAGGCTATAAATACCCCCCTACGCCCACTTGGGTGGGGAGGGGAGATCAGAGTTTTGGAGATCAAAAAAATTTTCTAAGCTAAGAGCCTTGCGTAGAGAGAGAGAAGGAGATTTTGAGCTTTAGCCAAGAAGATTTCAAGAACTTCATCCACGTGGAGATCCTCGAGTTTAAGCTTAGACTTATTCTTGGGAAGAGTAGATATCTTACCTTGCTAAGATATTTGCTTTAGGTCTTATTTCCTTTGCGAAGCATTAACTCAACCCCGTCGATTCGACGATCGTTGCTTAGGTGGTCCACGGACGGCGTCCCGGCCGCGACCAAGAATCCACGTGGCGGGAGATCTACACGTGTAGTGTCTTCTGTTCGTGTTTGTGAGAAAGCGACTCAAATTCCTTTGTAATAGAGTGTTACACGTGTAATTTTCTCTTGTTTTCATTGTCAAAACGTTTTGTAATGGAAATAGCAAAGAAACCAGCTTTCGACCGAAACAACTATTGACCAAAAAGATTATTTTAAGAATATTAATTAATTTAAGGCCCTATAATTATCAAACTGTGACGGAGCTACACCGTGTCCATCGGTGTCACGGTACATCACTATGTTTTCTACTTCTACTGTATATATGTATTTTTACGTACTTTTACTTGTATGTACTGCTTAATTATACTAAATTTAAAGTAGATCACTGCTAAGGAGGAAAAAATTATAAAATTATTAATATTATCTTAAACACAACCACAATAAGTTATATGGGGACACCACTGGTACAAAATTCTAGATCCGACACTGTTCCTAATCAGATACATCCGGTGAAAGAAATATAACGATAATAATGGACTTATAAGCACATAGGATGTGTTCACTAGCGTAAGCGTTTTCAAAGGTTGGAAATTAATTAATTTTAAAAAATTAGGCATTAATGAAATTTTCAAACCAAGAGTCAAGTTTTTTCTATCTAATACGGTGTTTGCATAAACATGGCAATTTAATACCGGTGAGGAGTTGTTGGGAAAGTAATAATCACAAGCAAGCCAACCTGTGGTATCATGAATAAGTTATCCAAGACAAGGTCCTTATCAAACTCATTAATTCATGATAGTTATGGTTAATTATGAACTAATTTATAATTCCAAGTGCTTTTTAGCAAGCAACCCTTGATTATTAGAGTCAATAGAAGGAGTTAACTGATGAAGCTTAAGAAAAGGTATGTCATCGACACCAACATTAGTAGAGGGTCAACTCTAAGAAGATGCTTGCTAGTCTTAAGTGCTCTATATATGATATATAGACTAGAGAATATTTGAATTTATAATTTTCAAAGATAATGTAAATTAGGGTTTTGTCTTAAGATCCAAAGGTCTATCATGATTTATATTTAAATCCACTTACTTTCATTTGTATTTTTAGACCCAATCAACTTTGTGCATTTATCTTTTAACCAAAATTCTCAAATACACTTTATACTTATGTGGTCCCCTTAATTTTTTCAAAAATTTAATTTTACCCCTCTCTTTTTCTCATTTAATTCTCTCTCACATCCTTTGTTGTCTTATTTTCTTCTTCAACTCTCATAAACCCATTAAATACTCCTCAACTCGTTAATTCCTAAGGTTTAAATACTAAAGTTTGGTAACGATTCATCTTTTTTTTTGGTGGTATTTTAAGGTATAAATTCACCCAATTTCTTAACTCCTAATTTTGTAGCATAAATTCACATAAGCATTTGGGACCCATCAATTTGTCATTTTCTTATCACAATTTTTACATAATTATTCATAATTCCTCATGATTATTTATTACAATTAATAAGAATTAATAATAATAATAATAATCAAATTTTAATTTTAATTTCATAATTTTGATTTTAATTTTATATGTTAGAGAGAGAGTTTTGAGGAGATGTAGGGGTATTTTGGGGTTTTACCTCCTAAAAGTACAAAAATAATATATTTTAACTATGAATTATACTATTTGGGTTTAAAGATAAAAAAGAAAAAAGTTGATTGTGTCTAAAGATACAAAGAAAAATAATTGGGTTTAAATATAAATTAGGGTAAAACTTTGGGTCTAAAGACAAACACTTCTATAAATTATATAGATCATAAATATTCTAAAAGAAAAATACTTGTAAACGGGAATTTGTGACCATGAATTTAGATTGTATTGTTATTCAGCAACACTCTTAATTTGCTATTTTCAGTCCTTTCTATTTAAACTAAAAGTTTTATAAGAAAAATGACATACAAGGCTTTAATTTCTTCAATAAACTTCAAGTTTTTCTTGCAAATTAATATTGTTTCATAAATGCCGTTACCAAGAGACATTGATCATGAGGACTTTCATGTGTGAATGTAGGTGTCCATAGATAGGGAATGGTACATGTTGCGAATGGCTCCCTACAAATGATGAATAATCTATTAGTTAAAATTTTTGAATCAAATTTTTTGCTAATTTATATTTAATTAATACTTGCTTTACTCTTCAAAGACCTCAAATTATTTCCAAATAGATCTAAAAATAGAAGCACTTGTTACCTTGTTGGTCTCCATTGTAAATTCAGTAAGTACATCTATTACGGGCAAAGATTCTCTACATCCTTGTAGGGAGCCTCTACAATTGGTTACATGGGTTAATAGCATTGGCTTATTTAGTGGATTTCACAAATTAAATATTTTTTTTTATATTTTAACTAAAGAATATCATTCATGGGGTCCATAGAGTGAAGAGATGTGATTAGTGAGTTGTAGAGACAACTAAGAATATAGAGGATCTCTACCCATCTATTACACAGTAGCTAGCTTGCAAACTATTAGAGTTGCAAATGAAATTTATGCGGCAACAATCTGTTGTGCGCAGCGGAAATTTCGGCAGCACCTCTGCCGAATAATAGCCACAACAAGAGAGTAAGATCACAAATAAATCCCCGTTTCACAAAGGAAATAAGAATCAATAGCGAATATCTCAACAAAGTGTGATATACACTCTTCCTCTCATCAGTTCTATGATTGACCTGTCGAGAGAACCTAAACAAGCTATTACAAATCTCAAACAGCAAAAATAAACTATTTACGTGGTTCGGCAAATTGCCTACGTCCACGAGGCAAGGAGGGGAGAGATTTTACTACTTGAGAGAAAGAGAAAATAAATAGGATTTACAATCACACAAAATCTCACCAATAAAACCCTCAAACAAACTCTCTAATCTCTCACAAATACTCTCTCAAAAGGATGCTCTTGCAGCCGCCAAAACTCCTCAAGCGCCGCCAAAAACTCGCCAAGCAGCTCCTGAAAACCCTAACCCTCGAAGCATGCTTTGCCCTCTCAAAAACCCTAACGAATCCCTATTTATAGGGTGATGCATGCTGCGTGAGAAACAGCGTGTGGCTGCGTTCGAAGCGTCGAGAGAGCGCGTGGGGGTGCACAAGAGCCCACGAGCACGTTCTGGTGGCTCCCTACGGCACGAGAACTCTCATGATCGTGGCTGTGGTCCCCCACACTCCACGAAACTCACAATTCTCCACCTCGGTGAAGTTTCTCCCAAAACTGAGTCGACACTAAAACAACCAAATATCCCACTTGTTGTGTCCAAGACGAAGTAGAATAAATCTACTTCAACGGACTCAATCCACAACAAGTCGGGAACCCAAACGAGAGTTCAAATAATCTTCCTTCATCAAAATCAAATAATCCAAACCGGTACATCGAAGGCCCTCTACATCCTTTTGCCCAGGAAGCCTCGTAGTTCACCCAATGGCCTCCAAAGGCCTTCAATCAACTAGAAGAGTTTGCAACCCTTCTCCAATATCATGATCAAATCTGTGGCTGATAGCTTTCCCAATGGCCCCAAAGTAAAACAAACCAAACGCCTCCACCTGAGGTGAACCAACGGTCATAACCGAATCCAAACTATGTCCATCAGCTGCATTCGAATCAACTAACTCATCATCTGCATCCACAACAACATGATCCCCAAACTGTGTCACCTCAGCTAGAATCCCAAACGATGCAGTATGATCTGGAGAACGTGGAGGAATCTCCACCCAAAGTAAAGTAGCATTACCCTTCACCCGCTGCGATGTCCCAACGATTTGGTCAACACTCTCCACCTGCTGAGAGTCAAAAGTGACATACCTGCTCAGAACAAAATCAGAGTCTCTCAAATGATAACCAAACGAGCCTCTAAATTCCAAATGTGCAATCGGATCAAATCTCACATCCTCGATGTGACCAAATGCTGGACAACCAAACATCCGGCGCAACTCAAAATGCAGGCGGCTCCACGGATCCAAAATCTCCACATACGTGATCCAGCGACCTATGACTAAGATGACCCAAATATGTGAAGCCGAACACTAAAGCCAATGCTCGACATCAGCGCCGATCCTCCTCGAGAAAAGAACGACCAATCAAATTTATCATCTCATCTCATCACCCCAATGTTTCCTTTCCAATGAAGTGTCTCCAACTGCCATGAGCTCGGCACAAATGCAGAAAAGAATTCCTACCACAAGCTGAGCGACGTATTCCCTTTACGCCAATACACTTCTTCAACTTGTTATTGACTACTAGGACTTCAACCCAAGGACTTGTTTACAACCCACAAATGCCTAGAACGATCACTAACAAAAGCTAAATACCGATTACCTTCTAATGATGCCTCTTGGGAAGTCCCCCAAATGCCTGAATGAACACCACCTAAAAGACCCCTCACTATAGGAGTGCTGAACTTCATCTTGGTCTTCTTGCTCATACCAACGTACTCACAGGACTTTCAATTACAGGTCAAAGCACTCCTCACCAAACAATGTACGACACCAATAAATAAATATCCTAGCCTCAACAAATATCACAGTCTAGCCAAATCCAAAGAAATAGTCAGCTCCTCACCAATCACCGTGCTTCCGATCAAATAGTATAAATTCTTCTTTCTGATGCCCTTCATCACAATCATGGACCCCTTTGTGACCTTAAGAGTTGCATTCTCCAAGATCACTCGATAGCCAGCTGCTTCTAAAGTTCCAAGGGAAATAATATTCTTCGTTATCTGCGGAACGAACCTTACTTCCTTCTCAGGCTCGAGTCACCCGTCACACATCTGGATCAAGGCGTACCAATACCACCAATAAGGCATACGTGATCATTACTCATGAACACGACATCCCCTCTTTTCAACTCCTCAAAGCTGGAGAACCAATCCCTCCTAGGGCAAATATGGTATGTAGCACCTGAATCCATCATCCACTCAGTAGAGTCAGTATAACAAACTGACGGTAGTGCGGATAACGAATAGCCTGAAGAATCTGAATCTGAATTAACATCACTAGCCTTGATAACATTCACTTCCGAAGCTTGTACAACTTTTCCTTTATTCTTCTCGGCTTTATCTATCAACTTTGGGCACTCGTTCTTCCAATGTCCCTCTTCTTTACAGAAGCGACACTGGTTCCTACCAACACTCTTATGGTCACCTCTTCTCTTCGATTTTGAGCAGTTGAACTGCCAATGGTTTGGTGTACGGCCTTGAACTGATAATGCATCTCCCGACGCCTTCTCAGAGGATTCACTATCACTTTTCCTCAACTCATAATTTACTAATACTGAGGTCACCTCCTTATAACCAACAGTAGTTCTCCCATTTATCATAGTGAGGACAAATGTGCCGTAATCATCCTCCGACAACAAACACAAAGGTAGTACCGCCTTATCTTCATCCTCAACCTCGATATCCACATTGGCCATATCTGAAAGTAACTTTGTGAAGTTATTTATATGCTCCCTAATGGAAACTCCCCTCTTCATCTTGAACTGGTAACACTTCCTCTTCAAGTAAAGTCGATTCTCAATGCTCTTAGTAAGATACTTTTCATTGAGCGTTTCCCATAGTCTCTTCGCGGACCTCTCATTCATCACATCATAAATAAGATCCTGCCTCAAGCATGACCAAATAACTCTACAAGCCCTACTGTTCATCTTCTTCCAAACCTTATTATCCATATCTAGAGGTTTCTCTTGTAACTCAATAGTCTCCTCTAAATTTTGCGCATCCAACGCATCCATCACCTGGCATCTCCACAAATCGAAATTGATCTTGTCGTCATACTTCGGAACATCAATCTTTGTATTATTGATGCTCAGATTTTGTATCGCCTTTGCAAGAGACGATCCCGATGTGCTTGTTTCACACATGTTGTAGATCTAACTCTTCAAATAAGAATCCTTCAGCGAATTCTTCGAACAAGCCCCAAGTCAAAACCCGGAAGCTCTGATACTACTTGTTGTGCGCAGCGGAAATTTCAACAGCACCTCTGCCGAACAATAGCCACAACAAGAGAATAAGATCACAAATAAATCCTCGTTTCACAAAAGAAACAAGAATCAACAGCGAATATCTCAACAAAGTGGGATATACACTCTTTCTCTCATCAGTTCTAGGACTGACCTGTCGAGGGAACCTAAACAAGCTATTACAAATCTCAAACAGCAAAAACAAACTATTTACGTGGTTCGGTAAATTGCCTACGTCCACGAGGCAAGGAGGGGAGAGATTTTACTACTTGAGAGAAAGAGAAAATAAATAGGATTTACAATCACACAAAATCTCACTAATAAAACCGTCAAACAAACTCTCTAATCTCTCACAAATACTCTCTCAAAAGGATGCTCTTGCAGCCGCCAAAAACTCCTCAAGCCGCCGCCAAAAACTCCTCAAAACCCTAACCCTCTGTTCGCGGGGAAAGTTGGTTTGTTATTCATTGCTCGTTTGAACTTGTTTACAGCTTCGTTGGCCTACAACAAAATTTCAAACAAAGAAAAATGCCTTTATATTTCAGTACAATGAAAAGCGAAAATTACAACTCTCTTCCTTTTGTGAACAGGGATCTCTATTATCAGGGATCCTGGCTTGCGTGAGTTCTTTGCCTATCTTGGGGGACTTTTGTTCGTCCGTTGACCACCGGCAATTCCGATCTGGTGTAAACCGGGTTGGAACTGAGGCGTAGAGGGCTGCTTCACGGAAGGAAAGGCGCTGAGGATCACACTCCGAAGAGGAGGATCGCTGCTGAGTCCACTCCGCGAAGGAGAGGATGGCCGGGCGGGTGAGATCTACAAGGAGAAATCCGGCGCTATCCCGAGGTTAAGGCGAAGCTTAACCTAGAGGGTATCGTAGTTCAACCGAGTTTGTTTACCTTCGCCTATATAGATCGGCGTCGGTGGACTTGAGCTGCCGGTGCTCCGAGACCGTCGTCGTAGATCTGCGAGGAGCTCTTGAAGTCCGCCAAAATCAAGCCAAAATCCCCAAAATCCGACCCCCAATGAGCAAGACCCCCTATTTATACAAAACAAAAGTGCTGGCGGCAATTGGCTCGGCCACGGCCGGCCACCTCGGCCATGGTGGCAGCACCGGCCCACTTGGCGAGCACCTCGGCCAAGTTGGCCAGTGTGGCGGCCAAAGTGGCCGAGCCTCCTCGGCCACTTGGCCGAGCACCTCGGCCAGAATTGGCAGTGGCTTCGGGCCAGAAACCACCTTGGCCACTTGGCGAGAGCCGCGTCCCGGCGCTCGTCGTCTGCGTGTCGTTTCGTCGACTCTCCGTCGATTCTTGATCGATTCTTCGGTCTTAGGGCTTAGTTTTGCTCGGTGATGTCATGCCATTGTGTTAGTCCGTGTCCGATCAACTTTCAGAGCTCAAGCGGTTCGTTTGCATCGGCGGACTAAATGCGGTTGATTCGTCTCGTCAATGTTTGAATTTAGCCAACTTCGCCTCGTTGAGCCGTGTCGGTTTTTCTCCACGGCGTCGTTTGTTTGGCATGCCTGCGCCCGACTCACTTCATGGGTTCGTGACTGCGCACTGGCGTTTGCGGCGTAATCACGTGTGGCGTTAAGTCGGCGCCGTCGGATGGATCGTCGGTTATCAACCCGTTTCGAGTCTTGTTCGAATAGCGATAAGCAATTTTAAGCCCTCTGAGATACCCCTCCGTCAGTCCACCGATTCTTGATGAGTGGGATGCTTTGGACATGATGATCCCTTCACTCTTTAATTGGCGTGATAAGACTTGTGAATGACCACGGCGTTTGATCTCTCCATTCCCTGTCTTTCCGGTGCTTTGTAGGATTTTGAAGGTATTCACGTCTTGCATTTTTTTTTGACCGTTGTCGAAATCTCGACCAGAAGTCGATAGATGAATTTCTTTTGAGGTTGGCTCGGTATTTGATTCCTCCAATTCTCGGGTTCTCCGGTGCTTTGTAGGATACGGGGGTGTTCTTGATCTTTGCATTTATTGCTTGACCGTTCGAATTTCAAGCTGTAGCTAATTGAGTTCATTCTTTGTTGACTTCGTTCGGTGGATTGTCGTCAATTGACCATCGAGGTTCCTCCGTTGATGGGGAATTCTTGATGAATCCGAACCGTTGATCGGTGAATCGCCGTCGGCGGCGTTGGTTGGTAAGCTCTTGCATTACTTCGTTGCGGTGTGTTCATCCACGGTGGGAGGTATTCTTCCCAATTGTTGATTGGTAGGCCCTCGGGCGGGGATGCATGAATCGGCACTGATACAGTGGGAGGAGTCCTTTCGAGGTAGAGCGCGTTGTCCGGCGTCGATATAAGCCTCGTCAGAATTTTATCCCTCCTTGAGGTCCCACAGCGGGAGGAAATTGAGGGTTATCGAGTTATCCTTAAGAATATGGTAATATTCTCCAGGAACTTCTCGTTAAGAACTAGTTTATACTCGTAATCCTATTTGGAGTAGGGCATGGGAGAATATCTGGAAGATTGAGTCTGCCCAGGCCACCTTGCTGATGATTTCGACCATTTAGAGGTTAAGCTCCAAAGTCTACAAGATTTTGAAGTAGCCGGGCTCGCCTCATATATCAGAGGCTCGCCTGACAGCTTGGCCGGATGCTTGCGTTATTACTGGACTCGGAGTTCAAATGCAGCGAGGCCAGGTGCATCATTTGGAGACTGCTGTTGCTGAAGCTTCATCTTCCGTGGGACATTTTTGGTCTTGTGTCGCTGCTGGAGAAGCGAGGATAGTAGAGCTCGAACAGGAGCTTCAAGCGGCGAGGGAGAGCCTGATCGTCTTGAAGCTGACGAAGGCCAACAAAGAAAAGACTCTCGCGGTCGTGCCCGAGGAACTTGAACTCTCGAAGCAGAAGCTGGTTAATATCCAGAAGGAGACTGCGGAGGCCCTTAATGGCAGCGAGGAGGCTTTCAGGGCCGAGCTTCAGGAGGAACTTCAGCAAGCTTTTCTCAATAAAGTATTTGCTGTCACAAATCTGCCGTTTAGAAAACTTGTGTAACTTCAGTCTTTTATCGATAAAACATATTTCCGTCCTCTTTTGTGCTCGATTATGATTCTTTTATTTTGTCAGAAATAATTAACCATAATACTTATAGGATTTTTGGCAAACCCTCAGCCGTCAACGGATTTGATTAGCCTTTACCAACTACCGTTTGAGTTGGGCTAGCGTGCGGATTATCGGATCCGTTCCTGCGTGGCGTTGTCTTTGGAAGAATGAAACTCTTCTAGACTTGTTGCTATGATATTGAATACATGGCTCATTGCTCTTTTACGGGCAAGAGACCACCCGACAACGGCGTGTGGCGTTGGCTTAATCCCTTCTTAGGCTTGGGATGAAATACCCGAGTCGAACTCGGTGTCTTCTTCAATCGGAAAAGACTAAACCCGACAGCAGCGTGTGGCGTTGACTTTATCCCTTCTTAGGCTTGGGATAAAATATCCGGTCGAACTCGGTGTCTTCTTCAATCGGAAAAAGACTAAACCGGCAGCAGCGTGTGGCGTTGACTTTAGGTTTATTAGCCTTGACCCTCCAGCAGTTTGACTAGCCTTTACCAACTACCGTTTGAGTTGGGCTAGCGTCGCGGATTATCTAATCCGCTCCTTGCGTGACGTTGTGCTAAAGAATGAACTCTCTTAGACTTAATGCTACGATGTTGAATACGTAGGCTTCGTCTTTTGTCCGAATAGACTACGAAGCAGCGTGTGGCGTTGGCTTTATCCTTCTTAGGCTTGGGATAAAATACCCCAATGAATCTTGGCCCCTTCTTTGGCCGGAGAAAAGTTGAACGGCTTAAGGTTGATTGAGGTGGGAAAGGAAGAATGTATTCTATTTCGAAGGTGGAAGGAAGGAGGATCTTGTCTCCTATCTCGGGTAAGGGATGAACAAGAGAGAAGGTTTTGTATCCTATCTCTTGCCAGTGGAGAGGAAGGTTTTGTGTCCTATCTCCAGGTGCTCACGAAAATAAGAGAGGAAGGTTTTGTATCCTATCTCTTGTTGATGGAGAGGAAGGAGGATCTTGTCTCCTATCTCCGGGTGCTGGAAAGGAAGGATTTTGTCACATTTTCCGGTGGGAGAGACTAAAATGGGATCTCCATTTTGAGACTCTTGAAAGATGAGACTAAGAGTGGGATCTCCACTCAGAGATCTAAGACAAGAGAGGAAGAATGTATTCTATCTCTTGCTTCGAGAAGAAGGAAGGATATGTCTCGGTGAAGGTGGGAAAGGAAGAATGTATTCTATTTCCGATGAGAAACTAAGAGTGGGGTCTCCACTCAGAGAATCTTGGAAGGGTATGGATAGCTTTCTCTTTTGTAGGATTGCTAACGAGAATTTGAAAGTGGACCTCTGGTTAGGTGGAAGGAATCGAGAGGGATTTTTGGTGGTTGGACGGGGAAGATTTTTAGTGGGCCACCGTCAATGAATTTGATCGGTGAGAGAATTTTGGAGGAAAACACAATAATCTAGGGTTATCCTCATGAAAATGAGTGAGATATTCTCAGGAACTTCCCATCAAAGCGGGTTATCTGAATGTATTAAGGATAATACTTTTCGAAACTTCCTTTATCGTTAATTAGGTCGCGTCGCATTATTGATAGGCGATATGCACCGTTGAATAGGCCGTGTCTATTATAAGCGGTCCTTCCCATTGGGTTGAATTTACCTTTCTTTTTAGAGGTGAGGATTATCGGTCGTCTAGCGGCGGACAAGATCTCCCTCCTTAAAGGTTCTCTGTCGAACTTTCTTGTTGAAAGCCCTCGACATCCTAGCTTGATAGAACTCAATGCATTGTTGAGCCTCCGAGCTTCTCATCTAACATCTCGTTCTTGAGGCGTTTTGATGTTGTTCTTGGTCGTCATCATTTGCAAGGCGGCGAGTAGCGAGAATCTGGATTTCCAGCGGAGAATTGCTTCACCGTGGACCCGGAGAGTGCAGGTAGCTCAGCGGTGTCGCATCTTGGTTTATGCGATATGCCGAGTGCTTCTCAGGTTTATCATCGGTCACGCTTGTTCTTCACAAGCCCGACAAAATCTTGATTATCGTCTTGTTGAGCGCCTCGGCTAACCCATTATTTCTTTGGATTATAGAACATCGGCAGAGACATCTTGTATCTTGAATTTTTGCAAAAAGATGAAGGAATTCGATAAATTGGGGACCGTTGTCATGCACGATCCGTCTTGGGACACCGTGTCGATAGATGACATGGTGTTTGATGAATCGGCGGCGGTACTTTCGCCTTGACCTCTTTTAGTGGGATTGCTTGACCCTTGGAGAAGTAGTCGGTGATCGCTAGAATAAACCGATCTCCTTTAGCCAGCCGGAAAAATGGGACCTACAGCGTCCATTCCCCATGTCTCGAATGGCGGGATGTGAAGGATGCGGTTGCTGCGGCGATGCATATAATTAGCGTGAATTTGACGCATGGCATTTCGGCGTGCTCGGCGCATCATTAATCATCGTGGGCCAAAGTAGCCCATTCTCTGATTCGCTCGTAGAGCTTGGGACAGTGGTGCGCACCACATTCACCTTCGTGTGCTTCGAAGGACCTCTTACGCCTCTTTGAGAGGCATCGAGTAAAGACCATCGTACCCCGGCGATATAGCATCACGGGTTTACGTGTCGTAAAAGAATCTTGGAGCTCTTAGCGGATTGACTCTCTCTCCTTCCGTCTTAGAATACCATGTAAGGCGTGTCGATGATAGGAAGCGCCAATCTCGGGGCTCCAACTTGGTTTGGGTTGCATGTACTTCTTTGGTAACTATCCTTACCTTCTTGTGCCTCATCGTATAATAGTGCGAAGAGTTGGTGAGTCTGGCCGTAACTAGTTGCTCGGTCTCCGGAAGGTTGTGCTAACGACAGCTAACGCCGCCGATGCATCTGCGTGGCGTTTTGGGCGTGGGATATATTCGATGAAGAATCCTTGAATGAGTCCGCCATTTCAGCGGCTACGATGATAGGGGACGGATCGGAGGTTCCTCGCCGTAGTCACGGACACCTTAACTATCGGTTGTGAATCTCCATGCAGCTTGAGATATTGACCCCGGCTCTTTGGCGAAGCTAAGTCCGATAAGTAGCGCGTTGTATTCGACTACGTTATTGGAGCAGGTTGGTGGTGAATAAACGCGGGGCATGACATGATTCCGGAAATCAAGACAACTCGACTCAGTGGAGATTTTAGAACGTCAGGGGTACTTGCCACATTAGTGGCGAGAGCTCCATCAAAATACAATCGCCATATTTGTTGGTGCGATGTAGTGTTGACTTCTTGAACGATGCGGAAGATCATCATATAGCTGCATCCGGATTGTCGGTACGGCGTGAGATGCAAATTGCTTGTCCTTTGACTGACTTGTTTGTTGAAGTGCAAGTCATATTGGGACAAAAGCGAGCCCATTTCATAAGCGCCAACTCATTGAGGCGGTGGGTCATAAATATTCGGACCGGATTTACGTTAGAGATAACATAAATCGTCGTCCGACAAATAGTGCCGCATGAATTGCGAACACTAATGCAAGGCGCTTCTTCGACCATTGGGTATCGAGACTGGTGCCGACCAATGTTGGCTCGGGTAATACTTGCTCGACCCGGTGACCATCGTCTGCTTGGCGGTAAAGCGCAGTGATCTGTTGCCTTGGCGTAGATCGAGGAGCGGTTTTCGGCTGCGGTCGCGGCGAAACGCGAGGAGGTTTAGCGAATCTGATTTGATCTCTTCAAGCGGCTTTCGGCGAAATCGTCCCCAATAAATAGCGATACGCCCTTCTTGTTTAACTTAGAAAATGGTTGGCACTTCCCGGATAGGTTCGATATGAACCGTCGGATGTCATAATCGCCCTTGTAACACCAGGTTCTCTCGATTTCGGAGGTTGCAACTCTTGAATTGCCTTCACTTTGTCGGGGATCGGCGTGGATTCCTTTGTCGGTGTGGCAGTAGAGAACTTGCCTTGGACATCGGAAAGGATTTGGCGGGGTTCATCTTTAGTTGATGAGTCGCATGAGCTCGAATCTTGTCCTAAGATCTTTGGCGTGATCTCCTTTGTCCTGCTTTTCCGCGACTAAGTCATCGGCGTAGCATTCGACCGTTTTCGAAGATGATCTGGAAAATCTCGTCATTGCTCTCTCACGGTATGTTGTAGGCAGAGCCGAGCGGCATGACCATGTAATATATATAGATGGGCGTTCTTGTGTGTTTGGCGTCATCGGGGTACATCTTGATTTGATTATACCGAAAAGCCATCCATAAAGGACATTCTTTCAAATCCACCGTGTTGTCAACTATGACATCATTGATTGGAAGAGGAAAGTCATCTTCGGGCAAGCCGCGTTGAGGTCTCGTAGTGGACCGCAGTCCTAATCGACCCATTTTTCTTCATGGAGGGACTATATTAGCCACCCAATCCGGATGTTGAATTTCCTTGATGAATCCGATTCTATGAGTTTCTTCACTTCGTCAACAATTGCCTCCAATATTTGTGAATGGCCGCGTCTTCTTTGTTGCAGCGGAGTTTGACATCCGCCTTGATGTGATGATGTGTTGCCACATAGGGTGAGTCCCGCATGTCCTCGTAAGTGGCGAATACATCGATATACTCCCGATTAGGGCAATCAACTCTTCCTTTCTTCCAAGGGGAGAGTATTGCTGATGTTTATGAGTTTAGGATGCTCTTCATCACCCATATTAATCTGGACTACCTCGTCCTTAGTGGGGGGTTCTCTTTGTTCGAACCTATCCCCAAACTGCTCTTGGAGTTGATGGATCCATGGGTCTTCCCATGTTGGCATATCTTCATCACCCTCAATAGTAGCAGGATCGACCGTAGCCATATTTGACATCAAAGCCTTGAAAGCTTCTCCGAGGCTGGTGTCAGAATCCCAAACCGAAGAATCAGATGAATGTCCGTCTCCCTCATCAGGTGGATTATCATCAATTAGCCATGAGCATTCATCTTCTGAGGAGGATTCGTATCCCAATCCCCTTCTAAATGCATAGTAGTTATCTGGCTTCCCTTTTGGGACATATGCCGCTTTAGGAGGGACTCGAGGACCTCGCCCGAAACATAGACCTTCTCCTTGTGTCAAGTCGTACCCCCACTTCTTCATGATACCCAGTGTCTCTGGACTATATCTGAATGTGTTGAGGATAGGCCCGTTGTCATCTTCATCTTCTTCTAAGAAATGATTAGGCGCATCTCCTTTTAGTAAACCAAGTCTTTTCACTACTTGATCTTAGGTGGGATGGCCAGTGTTGTCCCAAAGGAGTCTGGAATTGCTTTGTGTAAAGCAAGAAGACCGAGTTGGTAAGTGCAACTCGGATGGTTGTATAAACTGCCATTACATCATTCAAAGACAAAGGGTACTCTAAATGCGTCATTTATTGATTCATCGGCAATTTGCCAATTACAATGTTCATCGGCGATTCTTCATCGTCAAGATTGATTACAAGGGGTACAATGTCTTTTAAAACAAAACCACCACTATAATCAAGCCCGGCTTGAATCGGCTTCTTCACATTGTCGGGTGCCTTGGTAGATGATTGATTTAGGACTCATTACGTAGAGAGAATCGGTAAAATAATTCTCCACCCTTAAGCGGTACGTTTGTCGCGACCACCGTCTTGACCTCATTATTGTGTCTACATATTTGAGACGATGAAGAGTAGATGGGACTATAGCGTTACCGTGTGGATCCAAGAGTCGACCCAACAATAAGTTATAGGAAGTCTGCGTCAATCACATAGCGGGTGACTTGGGACTTTAAATCCCCATTTGGCACTTTATCGGATCTTACCAGCGAGAGACGGCTGGTGTTAAACCATAGATCATTGTGCTGTTGATGCGGCTTCTTGGCGGATTCAAGGTGATACATGGCGAGGGCATAATGCTCCTGTGGAACCGGATCGACTTGGATCGGTTAACTTCACTAGAGCCAATATACGGTGAAGTATAGCGGCCGTCGTGCTTGGAATCTCGTCGCATATCCTCCTTTGTAAAAGTAATCGGGGAAGTGCTTGGTTGCCAAGTTGCATTGTTGTCTGAGATTCTTAGAATCGGCTTGATCGAGTGAAACACCTGAGTCGACCCGAGCTTCTTGTAGAGCTTCGGGTTTCCTTTGACAATCGAACAACTCGTAGAGAGTTATTACGGCGGGATGTTAAGCCAAGCTGGCCATGATGTCGAAAGCGGTATGGAGAGCCCAATGTTCGGTCTATCCCCACTGTCAGGCGATTGAATCGGGGCTGCCGGGAGTTGAGCTTCACGACCGAGAATTGTTTCTCCTTTGCTTGTTGCTTTTTCTTTCTGCATGCGAGTGAGGAGTGGTGGTCACCCCGACTCGGCGTGTCTTAGCGTTTGGATTTGGAGTGCGGATACTTGTAGGGTATTCTTGTCCACTCCTAGTAGCGAACTTCCGCTCTTCTTCAGGAAATTGGAAGGTGGATACTTTTCATCATTCTTCTCTGGAATTCTTTGAAGCGGCATGGCATAGCTTGCCTTTTCCCTTGGACTTCCTTTCGTGGGGATGTAGTCCCTTGATCGTCTTCCGACAAGTCGGGGTGGACCCAAAGGATTTCTCCGTTTCTGCGTGGGTGTGATCGAGCCCCTTCTTCGTTGCCGTGAGGATCTTCATTCACCATCTTCATTCCTACCTTCACAAGCGTCGGTTGGAACCAATCCGAAGAGCGATCGAAGCTTATAGAGGCGCATTTGCTCCCACCTTCTTCTCTTTAGGGTTTTGGAGTAATGACTCCAACATCGATCAAGGCACGATCTTGTCCTTGAGATGGTAGCGAACTTTGTAGGATGATGTACATACTGGTGGTAGCGATCTTAGGATCTGTAACCTTGCTTGCCTCCTCTTGGTTTACAATTGGGCAGCGGATTTTGTTATTTTCGAAGGTATTTGAAGATGCGGAACTTCCTCGTCCTTGAATGAGTAAGTCTTGGGAAACTCCTCGCCGGATGGTTTCGATTGAGTTTGTTAGGCGCATTGAGGTGCGATTCGCGTGGTGCCGTTGTTGCGACTGTTGTTGTGGTTGCAATTGAGCGTTTGATTAGCGTCTGAGACTTTGCGGTGGCTTTACCTTTGCGCGGGGACAAAGTTACGCTTGTGAGCATCTACCATAGGTGACCTCTCTCCGCTTTCTTCCTCCTCGAGAAAACCGGCTTGCTCTCCGCGTATCCTTAAATCTTTCAGGTCTCGGACGGTCGCGGTTCCCATTGCTTCCAACGTCCAATGACAGGTTGCTATGACAAGTTTGGAGAATGAACTTCTCCGTTATGGTCTCGGCAATTCATTGCCTTATTTCGAACCTCTTGTTATCCACTTTGTTTCCAGTCTTTACGTTTCGTCCAACAAAGAACCGATGGATACCTGGTGTCATCGTCGAAGAAATTGGTGAGAAACATGGCCTCCATATCATCGGCTATTAGCGGCGGTTTGTCGAAGGCGGCTCCAAGAGGGTGCCAGCGAATAACCGAACCATCAAGGGCTGGTTTAGGAGATAACACCTAGATGAGACTTGAAGTAGATCAAGTCTTGAGTGGGCGATCCCTTCCGTCAAGCGGTGTAAAGTTGATGAGGTTGAATTTTGTGGGATCTGAGTTGATTCCCACTCCCTTGGGTAAGGACATGGTATACCCGTCTTCTTTACCTCTTGGCGGAAATCAAAGTATTGATTTTGCTCTCGAGGTCTTTTATTTTCATTTTCCCCTCGTCTCCGTTCGGGTAAACTTGGGAGGAATGGCGGTGTTATCGCTAGCGTTTTGGCGGCGGCCACGATCACCTACGTTTCCCTTCCTGTCCGGGTGTGGCTATCATTAAGTTGACATTATTAGCGATGACTTGGCTGCCTGGCGGTTCATTATCGCGCGGATCACATTGATCATGCATTGCTCTCATCTGGCGCATGGCGGTTCCATTTCAAGCTTAAAGTTATCCTTTTGCTTGTTGGGGCCTCTTCAAGCATCGGGACACTTGATCGTGATCATGAGCGCCTCGCCGAAGGTTGTCCTATTTGGAAATTGTATTATCGGAAGCCATTGCGGAGCCGACATCCGACACTTCATCATCGGGTAATCCCATACATCTTGCGATAATTGGGTGATCCTAGGTCGGACGCAATCGAGTCATTAGTTGCGATGCCGGAGCGACGCGTGGCGGCGTCCCTCTGGTCATATTGATGGTAACACTTCGGCAATTCATCACCTGAGGTGTCCACCTTTTCTTACGGGCGTCTTGACTTGGGTTCGAACATTCGTGCGAGCCTATCAAAGACCGGCGCCTTTTCGGTCGTTTTAGTGCGGTTGCACTCCGATAACACTGCCTTGATGGTTTGAGCACAAGCAAGGCATGTTTGATTACAGGCGTTCCTCTTCGGGATTTACTTGTACCCCCGCGACGATAGTACAACTTCGTCGGTATGAATACGGAGCAACCTATCGTGTGTTGGCCGCGACTTCGGTATCGCGTTGTCATCGTCCGGATGAGGCGTCTCCTTACGAAACAAATAGGCCTTTCATAAGTCACTTTGCATGCGTGCGTAGCCAGCGAGTGTGAATCTCCGACGGGCTCTGGACTTGATTTGAAGCCCGTGCGGCGGCAGCTGAGGTTTCTTCTTGTCTTTGTGGAGTACGACCCACGTATCGGGAGTGACCCGTGATTCCTTTAGCGGACCGGCGATCCTTGGCGGTAAGCCTGGCGGTGCGTCGCGAGAGTTAGCTTCGGGAAGTTGAACGGAGCGGAGGTGACCGGTGTCAATGCCACTTTTTGAGGTGCTCACAATTTCGATTTGAGCACGGAGAGTGAGGTCTCTCTTGGCAGAGCTAGGCTTGATGCCGGGTTCGCTTGAGTTAAGCAACTTCGACTTCCTTTAAATTTCGATTTGTCGACGCCTTCGTCGCCTCCTTCTTCAACTCGCGGCTTGTTGCACCAAAGCCTGCGGTTGCTGTAGGAGCGCTGGCGCTCCGGATACGCTCCTCGGCGTGGAACGATTCGCTTGACTCGACCCATTCATTCATCGCCGCCTGTAGGATCGGGCTACGATCTCGACTTCAACCTCTCGAGTCAACTGGATCTTAGATCCGCCATAGCGACCCCATCCGCTGATTCTTTTGCTCGGCTAATTGTTTCGCCAGCGCCGACGCCTCCGACGCTCTCTGAGAGAGTCACGACGCCATTGGCGGATCGACTCGTGGAAGACAGGGTTCTGGTTTGGCCGTTGTTACGGGAACCACCGCTGTTCCGCAGCCTTGACACGGTGGTGGTGGATTTTCTCCCGCGATTCGAGGCCGATTGGGTCTTCCTTGCGCCGAGACCATCTTGGACTTCTGGGGGAACCGATCTCGACGAGGAGGAGAGGTATTCTTCATACTTTTCGTCGAACTCGAACTCGACCTCCTCGATGACCGTGATCGATCCGCTGGTTAGCGATTACACGACGCTTCTTTGTTGAAGCCGCTGGCTCCCACCGTGGTCGCCACTTTGTTCGTTGGTTTGTTATTCATTGCTCGCTTGAACTTGTTTACAACCGTTGGCCTACAACAAAATTTCAAACAAAGAAAAATGCCTTTATATTTCAGCGCATAATGAAAACGAAAATTACAACTCTCTTCCTTTGTGAACAAACACGAGGATCTCTATTATCCGGATCCTCGCTATGCGGGTTCTTTGCCTATGCCGGACTTTTGTTCGTCTCATGACCACCAAGCAATTCGATCTCCGTAAACCCTGCTCGAACTACAGACGAGAGGGGCTCGCCACTAAGGAAACGAAGCGCTGAGGGATCACACTCACGAAGGAGAGGATCGCTCGGGGATCACACTCACGGCGAGAGGATCCCGAGCGGTGAGATCTACAAGGAGAAATCACAAGCTATCCCCGAGGTTAAGACGGCTTAACCTAGAGGGTATCTCAGAGTTCAACCCGAGTTTGTTTACCTTCCGCCTATAGATCGGACGTCGATCGGACTTGAGCTCGCCGGTGCCGGAACCGTAAGGTAGATCTCGAGGGCTCTTCGAAGTCCACCAAAATCCAAGCCAAAATCCCCAAAATCCCCCCATGAGAAGACCCCCTATTTATACAAAACAAAAGGGTATGCACGACGGTGGTGGCATGTCAGCCACCACCGCTGTTGCCGAGGTGGTTTCCGCCATGGTGGCCGAGCCACCTCGCCACTTGGCCGAGCCACCTTGGCCACTTTGTCAGGTGCTGCGTCCGGCGTCTGGCCGTTCGCCGCTTTTCCTCCGACCTCGATTCTTCGCCGATTCTTCGGTCTTCCCGCTTAGTTTTGCACCGTGATGTCGCCATTGTGTTCAGTCCGTGTCCGATCAACTTTCGTGAGCTCAAACGGTTCGCTTGCATCGACGGACTAAGCACGGTTGATTCCGCCTCGCCAATGTTTGAATTTAGCCAACTCGCCCGTTGAGCTTCGTGCCGGGTTTTCTCCACGACGCTGTCGTTTCGGGCCAGACGCCGACTCACTTCATGGGTTCGCCGACTCGCTTTACGCCGCTTTTGCGGCGAATCACGCCGACGGCGTTCGAAGTCGCCGTCGGATGGATCGTCGGTTATCAACCCACCGCTTTGAGTCTTGTTCGGTACCGATAAGCAATTTTAACGCCACACCCTCAAGATCGCGACGCCTCTCAAAACCCTAACCTCGCATCCCTATTTATAGGGTAGGTAATGAAAACGCGGAGAAACATGCGTGAGAAAACGCTCAAAAACGCTCGAGAAGACGCTGGGTGGCCCCACAAGCTTCACGAAGACGGTGGTTGTGGCCCCCACACGAGACGAACTTCGTCTCGCGGGCTGTGGCCCCACACTCCACGAAACTCACACAATCAACACACAAAACAAACACTCACAACTAGGTACAGATTGAATATTTCTTGTTTTCAAAATCGGGTCAAGCAACTACAAGATGGTATCTTCAATTGAATGGAATTTGGATCCTCTCCACTACAATAAAACTAGTGAAGAGACCACTACTTTTTATCACAATTGCAAATTTATCTAGTGGGCAATTGTGATTTATCTAAACATAGCACTCACTATACCCCTCACGAAGTTACAATCGATTCTAATTTGCACCCAAAAATAAATCACAACTATTAACTACACAAATCAATAGATATGATGAGAGTAGTGGTCTCTCCACTACTTTTTTATAGCGGTGAGGATCCGAATCCAATTGATATAATAGTTGCACAAGTATAATTTTATACAACTGATGACACTTACGTTTACAATTTCAAAGAACCAATTCAACCAAACATCTCCTAATTAAGTTTGTTTAAATAACAAATCCATTCTCTCAAACTTCATCCCATGTGCATCTCGTCTCTCTACCGTGACTACAATATATATATATATATATATAAAATCCTTTCTCCGATCCTCCCTCTCCTCCTTCCCCTCTTCCCACTCCCTCCCCTCCTCCTTCTTCCTTCCGACCTTCTCCTCCCTTCCTTCCTCGATCTTCCCCCTCCCTTTAACCTCCTCCGCTTCATCCTTCATTCTCCTTCAGCCTCGCTTCACAACCTCACCACCTACCTTCAACCTATTCTCAAGACCCCCACTCCGCCTCGACATCGCCGACCTACTCGCCTCACCCAGGTTCCTTCTGCATTATCATCATCATCAACAACAGCCTCTCAAATCCAACCTCCATCAATAAACCACCGCCAAAGTCGAAGACCCATCATCCTCGAGGCTCCAACGCCCTCATCGCCTTCCGAGAGCCTACTCTCAAGAAGAAGAAGAAGAAGCAGCAGAAGAAGCAAAAGACTACGAGGGGAAGGAGGGAGGTGAAAGTGAGAATGAAGAATTTGATTATGATGATGTGAGATCCATAATCGTCAGAGTAATTGGAAGGAGAGGATTGATGAGTTGGAGATCCGAGTTCAAGAATTGAAGTCCCAAGATCACTATTGAGTTTGAGAAAAATTATTGTATAGAAGGTGTTTGATGAAATGCTTATATGAGTTTCATCACTATTGTTAGTTAATTATAGGGATAATTGCGAACACACCATTCTTGATATTCTTGTTGGAGAAAGCATGTGGATGCTAGATCGTTATTCATGTGAAGAGTCACTCATTTTCACTCTCATAAATGAGTCGAGGGCAACCGGCAAGATGTTCTATGTTACGAGTCCTAGGTGTATACTTAACTGACATCAGTTTGGAAGGAAAGATATGGGAAGCACTAGTGTACCTGTTTCATCATGTTTCATCTTGTCATGTCTTGTGTCTACTAAGCGATTATATCGATAATATCTGTAACCGATCTTTCTGAACATGAAAACACCAATTGTGTATGTGAATTGGATATGTGAATTTGTGGATGTGAATTGGATATGTGAATTTATAAATTGGATATGTGGATTGTATCTCATTTCATTCTGATGCTTGTTGTGCTGAAATTGGATCTCATTTCATTCTAGTATGTATCGTTGTAGTATGTCTCGCCTGAAGTTGTGTATGTGGATTGGATATGCTGAAATTGGATCTCATTTTATTCTGATATAAGAGACTGAAAGATGAAGATGTGTTGTATCTCATGTTGAATATCATGTATCCAAATATGTTGTTTTGATGATAACATATTGCATTAGTATCATTTTATGCCTTAATAGTCGACTAATTAGAATAGTAGCTCCACTATCACAGCCTTTGTGGCAAAATATAAGTTTCTGTCTTTTTACAGAATAGTCGACTAATATACAGTGTAGTCGACTACTTAAGACAAACATTACCATGCATGGTAATGTTTATCTTAAGTAGTCGACTACTATTCTAATTAGTCGACTATTAAGGCATAAAAATGATACGAATGCAATATGTTATCATCAAAACAAACTAAAGAAGACACAATGCCTTTGTATTTACGTAAGCACTAAGCGAAACAAATTATATAACGATGATCGCAATACTCCTCCAAGAAGACACAATTGCACACAATTTAAGTTCACTTTTCATATATACAAGTAAATAATCTAGCATAACAATTTTTGATGCTAACTCTCATGAATCTACAAATTCCAAGCATCACACAGAGCCAAAAAATATTTGAGTCTTTTCCTCACTCACATATGCAGCAACCATTTCATACCAAATCGTCAAACTCTTACTCTCAAGCTTAGAAAACACTCTCTCAGCATATTCTCTCTTCCCACTCTCTCAGCAACCATTTCATTCCAAACCGTCACAGAATTCGGCTTCTCACTCAAACACATCGGGGTGGAGCTGGATCTTCACCATGTATCCATGGACGGCGGAACCGAGGGAGAGGGAGCGGAGCTCGGAGCAAGCTTTGAGGACCTTGGGGATGAGGAATTTGTCGGGGCGAGCATCGTCAGAGAGCATGGTGGAGAAGGAGGAGAGGACTGAGGGCCATTGGTGGGACCGAGGGTCGGTGGAGATTGATTGGGCGTAGAAAGGTGCTTTCTTGTTTGGTTGGGGAATTTCGTCGAGCACCCTGTGGGTTTGGTTCGGATTGAGGAGGGGGGTGTGGGCTCGGAGTTTGAGAGGCTGATCGCATGGAGTGGCAGGAAAAACGTCAGATCCGTCATCGATCGGCGATCAGTCGGAATCAAATCAATCCGAGATCCTCGTCAGATCAAAATCAGTCAGATCAAAGATCGGCATCAGGGAGGGAGTGGAGGAGAGGGAGGCGGGGGAGGAGGAGAGGGAGAGGAGGAGGAGGGAGGAGGAGGAGGAAGGAGGAGGAGTCGGGAGGGGTTTTACAAAAAATACAGGAATCATGGAGCGAGGATGAAAATATATATCATATATATATATATATATATATATATATATATATATATATATATATATATATATATATATATATATATATATATATATATATATATATATATATATATATATATTAATTTCCTTTGCAGTGTGATTGTTTTGCAGCTGCTATGTTGGACCCCTTTGAACGTGGGCGGTGAGAAGAGAAGAAGACCTCTTTCTCTGCCACAAAAAGTACCTCTCAAAGACTTTAGAATAATAAATCCTCGTTTCACAAAAGAAACAAGAATCAACAGCGAATATCTCAACAAAGTGGGATATACACTCTTCCTCTCATCAGTTCTAGGACTGACCTGTCGAGGGAACCTAAACAAGCTATTACAAATCTCAAACAGCAAAAACAAACTATTTACGTGGTTCGGTAAATTGCCTACGTCCACGAGGCAAGGAGGGGAGAGATTTTACTACTTGAGAGAAAGAGAAAATAAATAGGATTTACAATCACACAAAATCTCACCAATAAAACCGTCAAACAAACTCTCTAATCTCTCACAAATACTCTCTCAAAAGGATGCTCTTGCAGCCGCCAAAAACTCCTCAAGCCGCCGCCAAAAACTCCTCAAAACCCTAACCCTCAGCATCGCACTGCCCTCTCAAAAAACCCTAACCTGCATCCCTATTTATAGGGTAGGTACGAAAACGCGTGAGAAACATGCGTGTGAGAAAACGCGTTCAAAAACGCGTCGAGAGAAGACGCGTGGGGGTGGCCCCACAAGCGCCCACGAGCACGTGCTCGTGGTTGTGGCCCCCACACGAGCATGGCTGTGGCCCCCACACTCCACGAAACTCACACAATCAACACACAAAACAAACACTCACAACTAGGTACAGATTGAATATTTCTTGTTTTCAAAATCGGGTCAAGCAACTACGCGCATGGTATCTTCAATTGAATGGAATTTGGATCCTCTCCACTACAATAAAAACTAGTGAAGAGACCACTACTTTTTATCACAATTGCAAATTTATCTAGTGGGCAATTGTGATTTATCCTAAACATAGCACTCACTATACCCCTCACGAGTTACACTGATTTTCTAATTTGCACCCAAAAATAAATCACAACTATTAACTACACAAATCAATAGATATGATGAGAGTAGTGGTCTCTCCACTACTTTTTTATAGCGGTGAGGATCCGAATCCAATTGATATAATAGTTGCACAAGTATAATTTTATACAACTGATGACACTTACGTTTACAATTTCAAAGAACCAATTCAACCAAACATCTCCTAATTAAGTTTGTTTAAATAACAAATCCATTCTCTCAAACTTCATCCCATGTGCATCTCACGTCTCTCTACCGTGACTACAAGATATATATATATATATATATATATTTCCTTTGCAGTGTGATTGTTTTGCAGCTGCTATGTTGGACCCCTTTGAACGTGGGCGGTGAGAAGAGAAGAAGACCTCTTTCTCTGCCACAAAAAGTACCTCTCAAAGACTTTAGACTAATCATTCAACAACCCCCGCCTTCCCCGTCAAAAAAAAAAGACTTGGACTAATCATCTCCCTCTGTCTCTCTCTACCATAAATAATAAAAGTTAGTTACTATTGTTGAAAACAAGCTAATGATAATAAATAAATATAATATTGGAAGGAGCATTGACTGAGATCTTGATGAGAGAGAGATAGCTAATTAAGATATATATCAAGGAGCACACGTGGTTTTCGCCAATTTGCCAACCTAACCATCGTATACCAGCTCAGAAGCGCCCGCAGAGGACCGTCAAAGATTTCGTATAATGAGGGAAGAGTAAGGTCATGACCAGCCAACCACGCATGGACGTGGGAGATCACTTACTAATTAGTTGGGGACAACCACCATAAATTTGAGTAGGGTATCATAATTATTCACCAATAGTTCACACTCATCTATTAGGAGTTAGGACCATTACATGACCTATACTTATACCTCCTCTTTTCTTTCATATTCAGATCACCTTCGTTGCCAGGGGTGTTAACGGTTAAGATACAGTTTGGATATGATACTGATCATATCCGTATTTGCTTACCAATCGCGGAACAGATACGAATGCTTATATGCATATGCCTCGGTAAGAAAATTTTTACTCATAACGGCCAAATTCGGATATGGTTACGGGTATACATATGGATATACATGCAGATACAATACTGAATATGAGAAAACCATATAATATCAATATTTATATATATATATATATATATATATATATATATATATATATATATATATATATATATATATATATATATATATATATATATATATATATATATATATATATCATGACACAAGAGAGTTCATTAATAAGTTTGTTATATATAAAAGCTAAGATTAGATTTCTTGACCATCAAAATTAACCTCAAATCCATTAATCTAAGAATTAAGACAATTACGTATATGACCAATATATTTTCGGTTATTTTGGATACAACCGAATATTTCACTATATATCGTAACCATATCCTACTAGATATAGATATTAGTAATCATATTCACATCCTACTAAATATAGATATTAGTAATCATATTCACATCCTACTAGATATAGATATTAGTAATCATATTCACATCCTACTAAATATAGATATTAGTAATCATATTCACATCCTACTAAATATAGATATTAGTAATCATATTCACATCCTACTAGATATAGATATTAGTAATCATATTCACATCCTACTAAATATAGATATTAGTAATCATATTCACATCCTACTAGATATAGATATTAGTAATCATATTCACATCCTACTAGATATAGATATTAGTAATCATATTCACATCCTACTAGATATAGATATTAGTAATCATATTCACATCCTACTAAATATAGATATTAGTAATCATATTCACATCCTACTAGATATAGATATTAGTAATCATATTCACATCCTACTAGATATAGATATTAGTAATCATATTCACATCCTACTAGATATAGATATTAGTAATCATATTCACATCCTACTAGATATAGATATTAGTAATCATATTCACATCCTACTAGATATAGATATTAGTAATCATATTCACATCCTACTAGATATAGATATTAGTAATCATATTCACATCCTACTAAATATAGATATTAGTAATCATATTCACATCCTACTAGATATAGATATTAGTAATCATATTCACATCCTACTAAATATAGATATTAGTAATCATATTCACATCCTACTAGATATAGATATTAGTAATCATATTCACATCCTACTAGATATAGATATTAGTAATCATATTCACATCCTACTAGATATAGATATTAGTAATCATATTCACATCCTACTAAATATAGATATTAGTAACCGTATCCACATCCTACTACATACGGATAGGAATAAATCATGGGATATAGTTATTTTTGGCATCCTATTCGTTGCAGATACACAAGGTGCTGTTCGGTTACTTTTCTTAACATGGGAGGAAAATTAATGTAGTTGAAATGGTACATTCTATTGGATAGGTACAGTAACTTTTCTCCCATGCTTTTCACCTTAGTTTGGAGGGAATGTCAGAGCTAAGTTACCTCAGCATTGTGGGGTGCCATATTAACTTTCCTTTTGTCAACCAAACAGTAAAAAGTGGGGAAAGTTACTCTAGTTTGATAGCTACAGTGAAATTTTCCACTTTAGTATTAAAAAAAAAGAGCAACCAAATAGCCCCTAACGAGGTTAATTATACTCGTTGAATTATGGCTGGATTTATATATAAAAAAGAAAAGGAAAGGGTGACGAAACTAGAATGCGCTACATTGATGCTTACTATATTCATGTACCATTCTCACTAGTATGCAGCCCGTGCTTTGCACGGGAGAATTTAAATTTGAATTTACTGTAGCTGCTACATTAACTTTTTGAAAATAACTGAGAAGAGTGCTTGAGAGATTTATTTTTTGATATCAGAAGCATTTATCAGAATGCTACAAGATTCTTTTAAAGGTTTTGCTTTTATATGAAAAGTAGTTGATAAGCCCATTGGTAACCCAAAAAAAAGTTGAGATAGGTTACTATTTAGTAGTATCCAATATATAAATAATATCAACCAGTACAAATTTAAAATTCGATTTCAACGTTTGCAGATACATATTACTTGTTGGATGTACTACACACCAAATATCTAGAAAAATCCAAAGATTAATTGCAACAAATTTTATGATATGTTGTCAAAATTAATAAATGCTTCACAGTTTTCAACATATTTGATACTCTAAATAATAGCCTAATTCAACACTTTATTTTTTTCTAACATAGAGGATAAATTTCAAAAAATTATTATGAATTATTGGATATTTTCGAAAAAATATCAGAAATATTATGCTTAAAATATTCATATACCATTCTCATAAACCCATTGGTAACCCCCAAAAAAAGCAGGCTTAAGTAATGTTTTCATTGTAAAAGTTGATCATAAGAGACAATATAGAAAAGAGTTAAGATAGGTTACTATTCAGTAGTACCCAATATATAAATAATATCAGCCAGTACAAATTTAAAATTCGGATTTCACCGTTGCAGATACATATTAATTGTTGGATGTACTACACACCAACTATCTAGAAAAAATCCAAAAGATTAATTTCCAGCTCAATGTCATGTGAGCCCTATCCCGATGTGACTAGTAGGGAGGTTTACATGGCATTGAGCTAGCAGCCCATTTTACAAAATAGGCTGTCAGCTCATATACATTTTTTCCTTTCAACAAATTTCACCCATATATGATATGTTGTCAAAATTAATAAATGCTTCACAGCTTTTAACATATTGGATACTCTTAATATTAACCTAATTCAACACTTTATTTTTTTCTAACATGGAGGATAAATTTCATAAAATTATTATGAATTATTTGGATATTTTTGCAAAAATATCATAAATATTATGCTTACTAGAGAAATATTATTAAAAAACTTTATATCATCAGATAAAAGTAGTAAACTTTTATCTGATAATAATATCATAAACTTTATATTATATATATCATCAGATAATATCATAAACTTTATATTATATATAGTCAGTTTTAAAATATATGATACCACTAAGCTACCATAACTTCTAGATAAAAGTAGTAAATTGCCAAAAACTTTGTATTATTCTCATATAATTAACTAGCATGAACTATCATATATTGCATATAGTTTTTTCAATACTATGCAATATTTTGTCTGCTGATTTGAAAATTATGATTTTTCTCTAATAAAAATAACCTTGTCATATTAAAGTAAATTCTATGCTGTTCAAGGTAGTTTGTGAAATTTTATGAAATATATAACAACTAGCATTTCCTCTAAACATGTAATACGTCATAACACACGTGCCATTAGCTAGTTAGGTATACTTCCCTTAATTAATCTATTTCACATCAAAGATATAGAACCACATGTGTGAATCTCATGGGAGCCATTAATTTTAAATATGAACAAATTAATCACCGTCCTTTTTGTCCACATTATTAACCTTTAAGTGCACCTCAAGCTTTCTCATTGGCTCCAAAGTTAAATTAGGAAACGGACGAGAAGCTGCTTTCCCTTCAACAGTATAATTTATTCCATGCAGTCTCTCTCACGTTTTCCAGTCTCCTCTGCCACTATTTCTTTTGAGGCTACTTAAGACTTGTTCATCTTAATATGATTAATGTATCTCTCTCGTCAAAGTCTCTTCCTAAAAGCAAGGCACATCAAAATTATATTTGAATATCCCATATATAATTGCATAGTAACATATGAAATTTTGTATTTTCAAACAAGCATTTTGAGGATTGAATAGTCGTCACTTGTTTTCAAAAGTATGATTAAAATCGAATTTATTTAATACATATCCTCCATGCTTTTTGTTAAGTAAAGATAGATAAAAGATTATTATCATTTTAAAGAGATCGGAAATTTAGAATTCGGAGATGATCATTTAATTTCTAAGTGGAAGGATCTAAATCTGCCTCTTTTAGTAGACAAAGACATCATGTATATTGATTGAGATTTTGTTGAAAAACTGATTCAAAATTTGTTATTAGGTTGTTTCCTATTTTTCGTGATAGTAAGTTAGTAGTGATTTAGTTGTTTACTTAGTCAATTATCATGTGTTTGTTGTCGATTGGAGTTTTAAGTTGGTATAAGGCCTATATATTTGGTTGTTCTCTCTGTTAGCAAAGATGAATTAATGAAAGCATTTTCTTTGATAAAGCTTATATCCTTTTCTCCTCTTTTTTCCCAACATGGTATCGAGCTCCGTTTTCTTGGGTTTGTGAGGATTTAAAAAATAGAGTGATCAACCTTTATTTTAATGGCATCCAACAATTCTTCGCTTCCATACACCATCCTCAAGGGAGACAATTATCAATCTTGGTCTATCAAGATGAAATCCCATTTGAAAGCTTTGAGTTTATGGGAGGTTGTTGAGAGTGACTATGAGCCGACCCCTCTTCCACAAAATCCAACCCTAAACCAAATCAAGAAGCACGATGAAGAAAAAGCAAAGAAGCCAAAGCCCTCTCTTGTATCCACTCTATCAGATTCGGACAGAATCTTCACAAGTATAATGACTTGTGAATCACCTAAGGAGGCGTGGGAGATGCTAAAGGAAGAGTTCGAGGGCAACGATCAAACAAAATTGATGCGAGTTCTGAATCTCAAAAGGGAATTTGAGATGCAAAAGATGAAGAAAGGTGAGACCATCAAAGAGTATGTCGGTAAGCTTATGGCTATTATCAATCAAATTAGATTGCTTGGTGAAATATTTTCAAATGAAAGAGTGGTTGATAAGATTTTAGTGACTCGAAAGGTATGAGTCCAAAATTTCCTCACTTGAAGATTCCAAAGACCTATCCAAAATAACTCTAGTGGATTTAGTCAATGCTCGCTGCCTTAGATCAAAGGAGATCAATGAGGGAGGAGGAAAATGGTAAAATATTGAAGGAGCCTTATTAGCCAAGACTTCATCTTCAAAAGGAAAGGCAAAGGCGCCCAATGCAACCATTGTAAGAAACTTGGCCATGAGGAGAAGGATTGTTGGCATAAAGGAAAACCTCAATGTCACAAATGCAAGAGATTTGGTCATATCCAAAATATTGTCGATATAATGGTGAAGAACAAGCAAATATGGCACAAGCAGTTGAAGAAGAAATTTTACTCTAGGAATCATGGTGAGATGTGCACCATGGAGTGATTGAGACAAGTGCTCTATCAATATTTGTGGAGAGAGGTGCTCCTTTAAGAGAATATTGATGATTATGTGCATCAACAAGATAGAAATGAGAAGTGCATCACAAAGTGAAGAGAAGTGCTTTACAAGATTATGAGAGAAGTGCTCTATGAAGATTCAAAGGAATAATAAGAAATTTTGAATCAAGGGGAATGTTGAAAAACTGATTCAAAATTATGATTTTTCTCTAATAAAAATAACCTTGTCATATTAAAGTAAATTCTATGCTGTTCAAGGTAGTTTGTGAAATTTTATGAAATATATAACAACTAGCATTTCCTCTAAACATGTAATACGTCATAACACACGTGCCATTAGCTAGTTAGGTATACTTCCCTTAATTAATCTATTTCACATCAAAGATATAGAACCACATGTGTGAATCTCATGGGAGCCATTAATTTTAAATATGAACAAATTAATCACCGTCCTTTTGTCCACATTATTAACCTTTAAGTGCACCTCAAGCTTTCTCATTGGCTCCAAAGTTAATTAGGAAACGGACGAGAAGCCGCTTTCCTTCAACAGTATAATTTATTCCATGCAGTCTCTCTCACGTTTTCCAGTCTCCTCTGCCACTATTTCTTTTGAGGCTACTTAAGACTTGTTCATCTTAATATGATTAATGTATTCTCTCGTCAAAGTCTCTTCCTAAAAGCAAGGCACATCAAAATTATATTTGAATATCCCATATATAATTGCATAGTAACATATGAAATTTTGTATTTTCAAACAAGCATTTTGAGGATTGAATAGTCGTCACTTGTTTTCAAAAGTATGATTAAAATCGAATTTATTTAATACATATCCTCCATGCTTTTTGTTAAGTAAAGATAGATAAAAGATTATTATCATTTTAAAGAGATCGGAAATTTAGAATTCGGAGATGATCATTTAATTTCTAAGTGGAAGGATCTAAATCTGCCTCTTTTAGTAGACAAAGACATCATGTATATTGATTGAGATTTTGTTGAAAAACTGATTCAAAATTTGTTATTAGGTTGTTTCCTATTTTTCGTGATAGTAAGTTAGTAGTGATTTAGTTGTTTACTTAGTCAATTATCATGTGTTTGTTGTCGATTGGAGTTTTAAGTTGGTATAAGGCCTATATATTTGGTTGTTCTCTCTGTTAGCAAAGATGAATTAATGAAAGCATTTTCTTTGATAAAGCTTATATCCTTTTCTCCTCTTTTTTCCCAACATGGTATCAGAGCTCCAGTTTTCTTGGGTTTGTGAGGATTTAAAAAAAAATAGAGTGATCAACCTTTATTTTTAATGGCATCCAACAATTCTTCGCTTCCATACACCATCCTCAAGGGAGACAATTATCAATCTTGGTCTATCAAGATGAAATCCCATTTGAAAGCTTTGAGTTTATGGGAGGTTGTTGAGAGTGACTATGAGCCGACCCCTCTTCCACAAAATCCAACCCTAAACCAAATCAAGAAGCACGATGAAGAAAAAGCAAAGAAGCCAAAAGCCCTCTCTTGTATCCACTCGGCTGTATCGGACAGAATCTTCACAAGTATAATGACTTGTGAATCACCTAAGGAGGCGTGGGAGATGCTAAAGGAAGAGTTCGAGGGCAACGATCAAACAAAATTGATGCGAGTTCAATCTCAAAAGGGAATTTGAGATGCAAAAGATGAAGAAAGGTGAGACCATCAAAGAGTATGTCGGTAAGCTTATGGCTATTATCAATCAAATTAGATTGCTTGGTGAAATATTTTCAAATGAAAGAGTGGTTGATAAGATTTTAGTGACTGCTCCCGAAGGTATGAGTCCAAAATTTCCTCACTTGAAGATTCCAAAGACCTATCCAAAATAACTCTAGTGGATTTAGTCAATGCTCGCCTTAGATCAAAGGAGATCAATGAGGGAGGAGGAAAATGGTAAAAATATTGAAGGAGCCTTATTAGCCAAGACTTCATCTTCAAAAGGAAAGGCAAAGGCGTCCAATGCAACCATTGTAAGAAACTTGGCCATGAGGAGAAGGATTGTTGGCATAAAGGAAAACCTCAATGTCACAAATGCAAGAGATTTGGTCATATCCAAAAATATTGTCGATATAATGGTGAAGAACAAGCAAATATGGCACAAGCAGTTGAAGAAGAAATTTTACTCTAGGAATCATGGTGAGATGTGCACCATGGAGTGATTGAGACAAGTGCTCTATCAATATTTGTGGAGAGAGGTGCTCCTTTAAGAGAATATTGATGATTATGCATCAACAAGATAGAAATGAGAAGTGCATCACAAAGTGAAGAGAAGTGCTTTACAAGATTATGAGAGAAGTGCTCTATGAAGATTCAAAGGAATAATAAGAAATTTTGAATCAAGGGGGAATGTTGAAAAACTGATTCAAAATTTGTTATTAGGTTGTTTCCTATTTTTCGTGATAGTAAGTTAGTAGTGGTTTAGTTGTTTACTTAGTCAATTATCATGTGTTTGTTGCTGATTTCTGGAGTTTTAAGTTGGTATAAGGCCTATATATTTGGTTGTTCTCTCTGTTAGCAAAGATGAGTTAATGAAAGCATTTTCTTTGATAAAGCTTATATCCTTTTTCTCCTCTCTTTTTTTCCCAACATGGTATCAGAGCTCCAGTTTTCTTGGGTTTGTGAGGATTTAAAAAAAAATAGAGTGATCAACCTTTATTTTAATGGCATCCAACAATTCTTCGCTTCCATACACCATCCTCAAGGGAGACAATTATCAATCTTGGTCTATCAAGATGAAATCCCATTTGAAAGCTTTGAGTTTATGGGAGGTTGTTGAGAGTGACTATGAGCCGACCCCTCTTCCACAAAATCCAACCCTAAACCAAATCAAGAAGCACGATGAAGAAAAAGCAAAGAAGCCAAAGCCCTCTCTTGTATCCACTCTCAATGTATCTATTATGAATCTTCACAAGTATAATGACTTGTGAATCACCTAAGGAGGCGGGAGATGCTAAAGGAAGAGTTCGAGGGCAACGATCAAACAAAATTGATGCGAGTTCTGAATCTCAAAAGGGAATTTGAGATGCAAAAGATGAAGAAAGGTGAGACCATCAAAGAGTATGTCGGTAAGCTTATGGCTATTATCAATCAAATTAGATTGCTTGGTGAAATATTTTCAAATGAAAGAGTGGTTGATAAGATTTTAGTGACTGTTCCCGAAAGGTATGAGTCCAAAATTTCCTCACTTGAAGATTCCAAAGACCTATCCAAAATAACTCTAGTGGATTTAGTCAATGCTCTCAGTGCCTTAGATCAAAGGAGATCAATGAGGGAGGAGGAAAATGGTAAAAATATTGAAGGAGCCTTATTAGCCAAGACTTCATCTTCAAAAGGGAAAGGCAAAGGCGTCCAATGCAACCATTGTAAGAAACTTGGCCATGAGGAGAAGGATTGTTGGCATAAAGGAAAACCTCAATGTCACAAATGCAAGAGATTTGGTCATATCCAAAATATTGTCGATATAATGGTGAAGAACAAGCAAATATGGCACAAGATTGAAGAAGAAATTTTACTCTAGGAATCATGGTGAGATGTGCACCATGGAGTGATTGAGACAAGTGCTCTATCAATATTTGTGGAGAGAGGTGCTCCTTTTAAGAGAATATTGATGATTATGTGCATCAACAAGATAGAAATGAGAAGTGCATCACAAAGTGAAGAGAAGTGCTTTACAAGATTATGAGAGAAGTGCTCTATGAAGATTCAAAAGGAATAATAAGAAATTTTGAATCAAGGGGAATGTTGAAAACTGATTCAAAATTTGTTATTAGGTTGTTTCCTATTTTCGTGATAGTAAGTTAGTAGTGGTTTAGTTGTTTACTTAGTCAATTGTCATGTGTTTCATAATGATTTCTGAGTTTTAAGTTGGTGTAAGGTCTATATATTTGGTTGTTCTCTGTTAGCAAAGATGAGTTAATGAAAGCATTTTCTTTGATAAAGCTTATATCCTTTTTCTCCTATTTTTCCCAACAGATTTATCTAAATTATAAAACATTCATACTATATTTTGATTATAGGTAATGAAAAATGGAGAAAGTAATGAAAATCATTTTTTGGCATGCTAAAGTTTTTAGCTAGAGAGAAAATATGAAGATCTAAGGTGTCCCTATGAAATTATGGAAATGTTAAAATAAAAAAATAGAAACTAATTATGTGTCAATCAAAGAGTACTTCCAAAGGTATTTGTCCTCCCATAAAAGTTAGTGGGATACAAATCCCATGCCCCTTCAATCCAACAATATGCTCTTTTTCAAAGCCTTTTCTCCTTTCTTTCAATTCCTTCCTTCATCTTGGTGAGTTCCAATTTCTACCAATGAGCCCTAGTTGTCAAACTTGATGATGATATGTCCTTTTTAATTAAACAAGGGGCCGCCTTACTTTGATCTTTTCTCTTGTCAGTTAGAGTTTGTTTTAGACTTCTAATTTTAATTTGTCGGTTTTCCAAACTCCCAAGGGTCTTATCTTATGTGGTTGTGGTCCTATGTGGGGTTTTTTCTCCAAGGCTTTGAAGGGACTTGCATGAGACTCTTGTGCTCTGACGTAGAAGTGCTTGACTTGGGTCAGTTGGGTTTTTGTCTCTCTTGAACTCAAGTGAGAGGATTTGATTGGCCAATATTGGTGTGCTTGAGAGTGGCGTGCGTACATGGGAAAGAGAAGGGATAATATATTGGCTTGAGTAAAGAATTGAAGTTAATTAATGCAATAAAAAAGTTCTTCATGCATCAAGTGTGTGCAAGCAATGACAATATATATAACTAAAAGTCTTGGGATTACATGAGCTATGTGACTGTTTGAGGAAAAAATTATAATCCTCAATCTTCGTCTCAATTCTCGAGTTTTAGCATAGATATATCATTTAAGTTGGTGTCATCTAATTCAGATTGAAATCCCACCAATCACATGTTTTTAAAGGTCAATTCTGTTTTATCATCTATACCTTTGTTCTTAATGTCTATTTTCAGACTTCCTAAGTGGCTATGTGATAGACTGGATAAAGCGAGAAAGAGATTTTTTTGGACTGGTGATATAAATAGTGCAAGAGTTTCAAGTTTAGTTGCTTGGGATGAGGTGTGTAAGATTAAATGTCAGGGTGGTTTGGGAGTTTTGGATCTTAAGACTATGAATACTGCTCTCTTATGTAAATGGTTGTGGAATTGGTTCAATAATAGAGACTCTTTGTGGAAACAAGTGATTGCACATAATTATTACGAGAGGTCAAATATTTTAGTTGCTAAACAAAGGAACATATCTACTTTCTGGAAAGAAATTATCAAGATCAGTGATGTGTTCTTGAGAAGCACTAGGATTCAGATAGGAAATGGATCTAAAACCTATTTTTGGGTTGATAATTGGTGTGGTATTGGGTCTTTAGCTTCTAGATTTCTCGATCTTTATATGTTAGTGAAAATCCTAATGCTAGTGTTTTTCCTATTTGAAAAAGTTTGGTGATAACTGGGTTTGGGAGATCCCTTTCATCAGGCAACTACAAGGGGCCATGGTTGATCAATATTTGAGTTTGTTACAAGAAGTGAATAAAGTGACTATGAATGATGGAGAAGACATTAGAATTTGGAAATGGGATAACAAAGGTGTTTTCTCTGTGAAATCTCTTTATAACTTTCTTATGGATGGGGGGGTGAGATGGGAGTGTGAAAAACTTTGGTCAATACCAGTTCCATTAAAAGTAAAAATCTTGATATGGTTGGTTAACAAGAAAAAGCTTAATACTAAGGATAGGTTAAACGTAAAGGGTCATGGTAGATCCTAAGTGTATTCTCAGGTGGGGAGGAGAATGAGAATCATAATCATCTTTTATTAAATGCAAATTTCTAATTTCGTGTGGAATTGATCCTATATAAACTTCAAATTAATACTATGTGTGCAGAGGATGTTGTTGATCTGTGGTCTTGGAGAAATGTTAGTTTACATACCAAACAACTAAAGTGGGATGTAATGATTAGTAGCTGTATTTGGTGTGTATGGCACGAGAGAAAATATGCGATTTTTCGTGATAAAAGAGACATTCTTTAGAGCTTTTAAATCGATTTTCATTTTTGATTTCTGGCTAGGTAACACTCCTCCCAGGTTCAAAAATCTGACATATAATCGAAGGAAGCACAAGAAACCAAGAGATTTAGAGACTGAAGACGATCCGGAGCAGAGGGATAGGACAGATGGCGACATTGCAACTGTGAAGCTTTTGATGATGTTGCTCATGCATCAGTCTTATATACTTTTGGTTTTCTTTTGGTTTTTGGGTATCCAGGAGCTTGAAATGTAAATACTTAAAACTTTGGACCATTTTACATCTTTTTGGTGTTGGGGATGTAAACTTGTAGGTTTTACAACCATGTGTTTTAATGAATGACAAGCAGGCTGGAGTTTTCTTGAACTCCATCCTTTTTCTCACAAAAAAAAAAAAAAACATGTTTTTAAAGGATTTTAGAATTAAAGATAAAGATGCATGAGTTCAGCTGGTTTTATGCTATAAAAAAGATGTTCAACCTGTGGGTATAAATTAGACTATAAAATTTTAATCCTCAATGTTAATTTCATCACAACTCTAGAGTTTGGTGCTATTAAATATTCATTCAACTACACTAAATCTCTAAATTGCGCATTATGGTATATATTAGAATTGAATTACTACTTTTAAGAGTGAATCTCACACCCACCCCGCACCGGGTCACCCCGTAAAACTTTTAGCGTTTCCAACCCCCTCCCCCATCCGAACTTTGTTTCCACTTAACACCCAGAACTTTTCACATAAAAAACCTCCAAAATTTGAAAGAGTCTCAAATAACTTTCTACTAGGTGAATACAAATCTATTCTTCACTGACCAAAGAAAAAAGCGGGGAAAAATAATCTTTCCTTACCTTATATTGGTCACATTCACATAAATTTGGTCATGCACAATATGAATGAATCAAACGGGCAATGAGAGGATATTACTAGCTGCATGCTCTCGAGAGACTATTTAGGACACGAAAAAGGCTACAATATAAACACGCGTTTTGGGTCAATCACAAATATCTTTTTCCCATTTTTTTAAAGAAAAATTGCATGAATGCGTGTGACGACTTTTATGAAGAGCCTTGTCGTAAAGAACTGTCTTTTATTAGTGACTTCTGGGCTATTTGGTTCACCATTTTTTAGAAAACTTTATAAAAAACCTCCTGATGGTGATAATTTTGTAATTAATTGATTTCTGGAGTTTTCTTGAAACTGTGTTTGGTTCACCACAGTTTTATAGAAAAGATTTCTATAAAGTGGAGAAAATGGTGTTATTTGATAGAAATTAATTTCCTCTCCATATGGACTGAAATTGCCCAGAAATCTAACGCATTGAATTAAATAATAATTTTTATACAAAACTTACCCATTTTCACTCCTTAACCCATTTTCTATAAAGTTAGTTTTCCTCTTTTTATATTTTGAACCAAACAAAGAAAGAGTTAAAAAATAAACACCACTTTTGATATTATAAAACTTTTCCTACAAATTTTATAGAAATATATAAAAATAAAATTTTGAGAACTTTTTCTTTTCCTTTTTTAATATAGAAATCAAACCAAACAGCCCCTTCATTTCAAACTTGAGCCTAATTCTCTCTCTCTCTCTCTCTCCCTCTCTCTCTCTCTGTGTAAAGTTGGTGGTGGCTTAAGTGGGGGTGGTGTGGGCCCACTGTGTGCTATAGATAAAGGGAAACCCTGTCTAGATGGACCCCCTCTTGATAGAATTAGACGGTAGGGTTTTCCTTTGAAGAAGACAAAACAAGTTGTTCATGTCTTAATCGTGTGGATAAAGTTGCACACGTGTTGTTGTTATCCTTCTAGCATTGGCCATGAGAAGGACGATTGGCCAAACGTGATGTCTCCTTCTGTATTCTGAGAAGTTCTTTAGTAGGAAGTGTTTCCTCTTTCTTTCTCTCTTCTTCTTTTCAAATAGGAAAAAGTAAGTAGTTTGGTTACGTGAAAGTGGATTGAAAAAGTAGGTAAATGTAGACCAGCTAGGTTAATTAATTATTTGAAGAAAAGAAGAAAAGAAAACAAAGAATCTATAGCTGAGTACATTAATTGTCATGCTAGAGAGGACATATTAATTTGTGTAAAACAAGACAATGATAAGTATATCTTTAAGAAATATCAGAAAATGAAATCAGTACAAATTGTTTATTATCAATGTACGCGTGTGGTATTATTTATGATCAAAGTGTCTAGTGTGTAGTTTGGAGTGTATGTATATAACATATATAGAGAGTTGAGTTATACTATCTACGTAAGGGCATGTTTGGCGTTTAAAAGTTAAAAAAAATTTGAAAAAAAGAAAGTATTTTCTCATGAAGGTACTTTCTTATTACTTTCTATTTTGTAAAATATTATTTAAATATTAGAAAGTAAAATGAGAGAAAGCGATGTGGTAAATGATGTGTCACTTACTTTCTTCTTGTTCGTTTGGCTATCATGCTTTCTTCTTATTCGTTTGACTATCATGGAAAGTAATAGTAGAAAGTGGACAAGTAAAACTAAAATGATACATAAAAATCTAAAATATATTCTCTCTCTCTCCCTCTCTCTCTCTCTGTGTAAAGTTGGTGGTGGCTTAAGTGGGGGTGGTGTGGGCCCACTGTGTGCTATAGATAAAGGGAACCCTGTCTAGATGGACCCCTCTTGATAGAATTAGACGGTAGGGTTTTCCTTTGAAGAAGACAAAACAAGTTGTTCATGTCTTAATCGTGTGGATAAAGTTGCACACGTGTTGTTGTTATCCTTCTAGCATTGGCCATGAGAAGGACGATTGGCCAAACGTGATGTCTCCTTCTGTATTCTAAGAAGTTCTTTAGTAGGAAGTGTTTTCTCTTTCTTTCTCTCTTCTTCTTTTCAAATAGGAAAAAGTAAGTAGTTTGGTTACGTGAAAGTGGATTGAAAAAGTAGGTAAATGTAGACCAGCTAGGTTAATTAATTATTTGAAGAAAAGAAGAAAAGAAAACAAAGAATCTATAGCTGAGTACATTAATTGTCATGCTAGAGAGGACATATTAATTTGTGTAAAACAAGACAATGATAAGTATATCTTTAAGAAATATCAGAAAATGAAATCAGTACAAATTGTTTATTATCAATGTACGCGTGTGGTATTATTTATGATCAAAGTGTCTAGTGTGTAGTTTGGAGTGTATGTATATAACATATATAGAGAGTTGAGTTATACTATCTACGTAAGGGCATGTTTGGCAAGCGAAAAGTTAAAAAAAAAAATTTGAAAAAAAGAGAAAGTATTTTCTCATGAAGGTACTTTCTTATTACTTTCTATTTTGTAAAATATTATTTAAATATTAGAAAGTAAAATGAGAGAAAGCTGATGTGGTAAATGATGTGTCACTTACTTTCTTCTTGTTCTGTTTGGCTATCATGCTTTCTTCTTATTCTGTTTGACTATCATGGAAAGTAATAGTAGAAAGTGGACAAGTAAAACTAAAATGATACATAAAAAATCTAAAAATATATTCTCTCTCTCTCCTCTTTTTACTTTCCATCCATTTTCTCCAAGTTTTGGAGAAAGTGAAATATGCTAAAATACTGATGTGTCACTCTTCACTTTCCAATCACTTTCAAATTCACTTGCCAAATGCCAAACGGGAAAAAAATAAAAAATTGAGCCACTTTCTAATTTTTGATGCACTTTCCATTTACTTCTCGGTTGCCAAACACTCACTAAATGGATATGAAATTTGTTCATCCAATATTTTAACCGTTAGATATATATATATATAATTGATAGCTCAAAATCTATCAAGTCTACGCGTCCCTCATTAAGTCTACAACAAGATCCCACATTCGCTTGGAATGCAAGTCTACACCAAGATACCATATTCACTTAAATAAAATGGAATTATTTTTTATATTTAAAAAAAATCCAACTATCCAAAATATTCAATTCAAACTATATATAATATATAATATAAAACTTAAAACTTTTATTTGGTTGGGGTGCGCCCGGCCCATGCAATAGTGCAACGCACGGGCTACGCTCAAGGGCCCAAGTAGCAAGGTACTATAATGGGCCATCCCCCACTTAAAAACTTAATTAAATACCATAATGTATCAGATTTTAATTAAACTGATAAGAACAGGTACAATACTTAATTTTAGCACGAAGGCCGAGGAAAGTATGCTTTATAAAGTAGCCCATAGGTGTATTTTATTCCCGTAAGCCAGCTTCCAGATTTTAACGCAGCCGATGTGGGATTAATCCAAATCCTAGCACGTCTCTCCTAATTTCGTAACTAGTTTTAGATAAGAGTCCAACACCAAATACATAGTCATCCAAATCTCATAAGTTTGGCATTTGAGTTATCATACAATAGAATTATTGCATGTTAATAAATTGATTGAATAGACTCATTTCTAGTATTTTCAATCAATTAATGAAACACCAATAATACTTTCAAACGCAGTGGAATTATTGCATAATAAAACTGCAAATTTATTATGCAAAACACCAGTTAACACTTTCAAACTCAAAGCCCGTTAAAAATAAATGAATAATTTAACTGAGGGAAAATTGTTAGACCTTCAAGATGTATCATCATCGAACATGGATTTAGATAATAAAAACCATTATGTACTTCACACATGTATGGTGATATTATCACGAAATATTACAGCAATACTCAAAATTTTAAAGAAAACTAAGGGATGATATTTGTATCCCAATGTTTTCTCTGATAGATTAGGCCTCATTTTCATTGTGTAAACTTGAACCTTAACCATTTTAAAAAAAAAAAAGAGTTCTTAGATCCACTTCGGCTATGCTCCCTCAGAAATTTTCATCTGGATTGCTGTAATACAACTATACCACTAATAATCTGCAATTGTGGTGAGGATTAAGAATATCTTTTTATATTCTAATATCTCCCACTTTCTTTCAAGCAAAAGTAAAACAAGGTTGCAAATACCAAGGTTAAGTTATTTCATTGAACACCATGACTCATGAAGCCATCAGCTTTCTCACTCTTGACAATAATTCCTACTGGATACGCACACACACCCACTAGGCTGCACTTGTATTGAACACATAAAAACACAAATATATATTGATCTTTTAAGAAAAATCAGATAACATAATATGTCTTAGTCCATCCAAAATATTTACATAATAACATATGGACACAATATATATGAACCAAAGTTTTAGAATAACACCAATGGAAAGATTACTATCTAAGCTGCCTTTGCAAATCCAATTCTCAGCTTTCCATAGTCAAACTCAGTGTGATAAGCTCCCATGAAGACATCACCTAATATCCTGTAAAAATTGCGAAACATATGATAATCTTATCTATTATATCCAAGCAATATGAGAGAAAATACTAGCAAAATCAGTTTCCGTACCAGAGAGGACCAAGTGGAGGCGGAACATCCACGGCCCTGAATCCACTCCTGCAATGTGATTCACCTCCAACTTCGATTTTAAGGACATACTGTGCATGATGATCAAAGACCAAGAAATAGATAATTAATGAGAAGTGAAACGAAGATTTTTTCTTTTCTTTTTTTTCTTTTTTACATCCTCATATTTTCATGTATTGCAAGCACTTTTAGGTTTGGATCTCTGTGCAAAGAATCATTCTAGTATAGGAGAATGAAGATTCGGGAAAATTTTTGATTGATTCCAGTAGCATGAATTGAGTGATTTAGAGTACTATTGGTTTTATAGAATAATGTTTTATCTTCAAACAGATGTTTATTTAGGGAGTAAGAGATTGTCGTGTTAGGTTAGGTATAATTGGGCATTCTTATGGATACATGAAGAGATGTATGGATGGAAACAAAGAAATGAACAGCTGAAACTTAGTATATATGTCCACCCTCCCCTCCCTCTGCTTCTTCCCTTTCTCTTACTCTACTTTTCTATTCTCCTCATCTACTCTGTTCCCTAACACCCATCTCTCTTCCTCCCCTTCATACTCTACCCTACAGTCATTTACTTACTGGTTTCTCGCTTTTCTATTCTTCTTCTAGTCTTCGACATCTTATTTATCCAAATTATGCTCGGTGTATAAGCATGATTTGCATTTTCCCTATTACACCAAGTAAAAGCCAAAGGTGATTACCACAATTGAAAGAGTTTTTAGGGAATAAGCACAGCAATTCTGCACTTGCTTGTAGCTGACAGACATATATACTAAATAGAATTTGGCGGCACTGCTACAGGAGAAACAAGAAATTATGAAATTATATAAAGTTCATATGTGTGCTTGCTATGTTATTTGTCAACACCCTATGCCGCAATTAACTATTTGCTATTCTTGAAAAACTATGCAGCAAGTTTTAAATTGTATCTAGAGAATTCTATAAAGTGATGTGTACACTAGAAGTGGAAAGATAGAGATTTCAATGAAGTTCACCTGGTCTGGTGTCAGGTCAAATGTTTTGCCACCAATAGTGAAAGAAACAGTAGGCATCCTCGAAAGGTTATTGCAGTCAATAGCTGATTCTCCCATGGGACTAGGCAATTTATCGCACAGCTACAATTGCAGTAGAAAACATGAGAAAGGATAAATCTGCATGATTTTTTACTGCAAACATCTGTAAGTAACTTATACCTCATTTGCATAATTAAGTATAGCATCTTGTGTTTTGTTCTGGAGAAGCTGATTCTGGATCCATATAACTCCCATTTCACAAGATGAGCACATAGCATCTCTCTGGCCAATCGATGATTTCTCTCCATTGTCATTTACGACGCTCTCAATGTCAATACTGTGTGCACATTGAGACATAAGAATATAAACAGTTACTTGCAAAACATGATAGCTATAGTATATGTGAGGTAAATTTCGGGATACACTATTAATATTAATGTTTACAACAAGAAAGAAAAAAGAAAGTCTAACCTAACTCCTCGAGTTCCATCGAAAGCACACAGACCAATCTTGGAACAAACCTTTTCTGGTTGTTCCTGCAAAATAAACATAGAATCAATAAAAGTGCATTTAGCATGCCTAAGGATATCTAGAAGATAAATTAGGAAAATATACAGAGCGACACCACAAGAGTTCCTGACCTTTTCCACCAACATGGTAAGAATCTTTTCCCCATATTGTGCAATTACAGACTTGCACTCTTGGCTAACAACACCAGAAGGTCCAATTTTTTGATTGATTTCTCTTATGACTGGCTGTACAAGAGATGGTGAACTATCAAAAACACTAAAGTACTAGCCATGTCAACAGAATCTGACATATCAGGTGAAATTACATCTCGAAGAACTGAGCAGTAAGAGACCGAGCTTACAAAATAAGATGGCATTGAGAAAATTGGTATGTTTCTTTTCTTACAACAGGATTCTTCATGCACTTATACATGTAATTCAGACATGATCACATAATAGCCATGAAGTAATCAACAAACAAGGAGGTCTACATTTTCTGCACTTAGAAAGCAAGGCCTTGAAAATTGTAAAAAAATTAGCATAACAATTACTACAAAAATGCTTTTTGTGATTATTTTGTAATATAAGTCTGGTGAAATCCAACTTTTGATATGGTAGATAAAATACTATTTAGTACATGTAGACATGCATATCATCCATTTCCAACAATATTTTTCTCTTTTCATAACTATTTATCTCTTTGTGGAAAACAGTTTCTTATCTTCCTTTTCTATACTCCTGACCTGATTAGGTAACACTAAAATATAAAGGAAACAAGCAGATCCAGAAGGTGGTTCAAATGGAGTTTGATCAGCAGGGATTCTTTTGACATCTGAATATGCTATAGCCTATACCTAATCAATTATTGCAGCCCTCAATATTAATAAAAGCTTAATTTCCACCTTAGCCTTTATGTTTCTATCTAGGGAGACTTGGAGGTTTCATAGCTCAACTATATGGACAAGAAGGTAATTTCAGTAACCATGAGCTGACCTTTATGGTTCACAACAAGCTCCTATATTAACCACATTACCTAATGAAGAAATTGGAAGAAAACACTTGGCAAAATTATAAAGACATCACCCCTGAAGACTTGTTTAGCCCTCATATAACTGACATGTTAGCATTCCATAGGGAAGTCACCTTTGTGGCAAGAAACTGTAATTAAATCTTATCATATACTAAATTTAAGAAAGATAACATGACGCAGAACTAACAAGTTGAGATTTAATCAGTTCCGAGATCTGCTAAGATTCTATTTTGGTTAGGCTAACAACAAGTTGCTCAGCATGGTTTAAAGGATCGTTGTTTACAAAAAAAAGTGCTCAAAGACTATCTGTAGAGAAGATGAAGCAAATCACAATGTGTCAACCACTGAGAACGAGGAATGGCTCAGATGAGGCGGATTTATCAGTAATGTGTAAGGAGTGTAACTTATATTCTGGAGCTGTGGCGCATAAAATTGTTAATAGGGTTTTATTTGGGGTAAAACTGTCTTTCTTTGGTTAATTAGTTTTTTATCATGGATGATGTAGGCTGAACTAGAGGACAAATTTTCTATTACATCCTTCCTACTACAACTGAGAGAGTATGGAGGTTAATTTTGCTAACAGTAACCTAAAATCAGCAGCAACACAATATGCTGGCGCCACATGTTCAAAACATTACACGTTGAATAAAGAATATTATTTGAATATGATTCCCTATAGCAAATCTATTGTCTGTCACCTAAACTCTTTCTTCCTCCAGGAAGTTTTAAAGGTCTCTTCTTGATTGCATGAGCATGCAAAGAAAATTAATAGCAGATTTCCAACCCAACAGTTCTTGAACTACAATTCCTTGGACAGGTATTCGTCACAAACAAAATTTGACATTAAATTATATATATAAACAACTGTCATGATTTGGTGCAGAAATGTTGCTAAAACAAACAATTTGGTGTGGAAATGTTGCTAAAACAAATCTCGCATCTAATTGAGTATTCCAGTGGGCATAGGCCCACATCAGGCTCCACGAAAGATTGAAATCGGCTAATAAGTTTGAATCCATGACTCCAATAGGGATTTCTTAATTTGAACCATTGTGGGTTCATGCCTATTAACTAGGGATTGTTCCCATATATGCCTAGAATAAATGTCATTATAGCAATGAAAGTTTTCAGTGGCAAAGAACGAAAATAAAACTACAGCAGCCAGTGTAGTGAAGCTCAAAGTGTGGATGCTGCAAGACAAGCCAACATAACAAGATGGCCTGCAAACTAGAAGGGCCAGTAGGCTGACAAGTTGAATGCAAACAACCAAGTTAAACAAACCATGCAGTAGTGTAGAAACGAAGTAAAAGCCAATGGTAAAGTATAGAGTAAAAAGTAAAAAGCAAAAAAAGTGGATGTCAGTATTAGTTCTTGCGAGAAGTGCTGGTGTAAAATTGAGGGGGAAAAAAAGAAGTGTAGGTGTCATAAATGAATGAAGGTCTGGTTTTTATACATACTGTTGGGCCACCAATCAATGAAGTTCCAGAATCAGCAACCGCTGCACAACCGCCAGAACAGAATCCTGAAAACTACGATCTTTATAGTCAGAATATCTAGCAGAAGCATTACTTACACCTGCACGATAACTAGTACTTCAGGGATACATATTGGAGAGTTGCAATAGTTACCAGTCTTATTTCCTGCTATTAGCACCTCCCCCATATTGAACTGTAAAGATATCAGACATAAGCGGTTAATGAGAGAGAAATAAGATAATGTGCCATCAGAAAAAGATGTCCTAGTAATTACCCGCCAGTAACCTCTCCGAGTTACAGGAACATATGTGTGCTCGCCCTTAAAATGATTTGGGTCAGACCCACCAAATACTAGTTCACCTCCCTGTACGTCACCAGTTTTTCGGTTCAACCAGAAGGAGAAAACAGGATCCCGAATGAGTTTTTGGCCAACCATGTTATACCTGTTTCAATTGGCAATCATGATCAAAGACCAAGAAATAGATAATTAATGAGAAGTGAAACGAAGATTTTTCTTTTCTTTTTTTCTTTTACATCCTCATATTTTCATGTATTGCAAGCACTTTTAGGTTTGGATCTCTGTGCAAAGAATCATTCTAGTATAGGAGAATGAAGATTCGGGAAAATTTTTGATTGATTCCAGTAGCATGAATTGAGTGATTTAGAGTACTATTGGTTTTATAGAATAATGTTTTATCTTCAAACAGATGTTTATTTAGGGAGTAAGAGATTGTCGTGTTAGGTTAGGTATAATTGGGCATTCTTATGGATACATGAAGAGATGTATGGATGGAAACAAAGAAATGAACAGCTGAAACTTAGTATATATGTCCACCTCCCCCTCCCTCTGCTTCTTCCCTTTCTCTTACTCTACTTTTCTATTCTCCTCATCTACTCTGTTCCCTAACACCCATCTCTCTTCCTCCCCTTCATACTCTACCCTACAGTCATTTACTTACTGGTTTCTCGCTTTTCTATTCTTCTTCTAGTCTTGACATCTTATTTATCCAAATTATGCTCGGTGTATAAGCATGATTTGCATTTTCCTATTACACCAAGTAAAAGCCAAAGGTGATTACCACAATTGAAAGAGTTTTTAGGAATAAGCACAGCAATTCTGCACTTGCTTGTAGCTGACAGACATATATACTAAATAGAATTTGGCGGCACTGCTACAGGAGAAACAAGAAATTATGAAATTATATAAAGTTCATATGTGTGCTTGCTATGTTATTTGTCAACACCCTATGCCGCAATTAACTATTTGCTATTCTTGAAAAACTATGCAGCAAGTTTTAAATTGTATCTAGAGAATTCTATAAAGTGATGTGTACACTAGAAGTGGAAAGATAGAGATTTCAATGAAGTTCACCTGGTCTGGTGTCAGGTCAAATGTTTTGCCACCAATAGTGAAAGAAACAGTAGGCATCCTCGAAAGGTTATTGCAGTCAATAGCTGATTCTCCCATGGGACTAGGCAATTTATCGCAGCTACAATTGCAGTAGAAAACATGAGAAAGGATAAATCTGCATGATTTTTACTGCAAACATCTGTAAGTAACTTATACCTCATTTGCATAATTAAGTATAGCATCTTGTGTTTTGTTCTGGAGAAGCTGATTCTGGATCCATATAACTCCCATTTCACAAGATGAGCACATAGCATCTCTCTGTGTCGATGATTTCTCTCCATTGTCATTTACGACGCTCTCAATGTCAATACTGTGTGCACATTGAGACATAAGAATATAAACAGTTACTTGCAAAACATGATAGCTATAGTATATGTGAGGTAAATTTCGGGATACACTATTAATATTAATGTTTACAACAAGAAAGAAAAAGAAAGTCTAACCTAACTCCTCGAGTTCCATCGAAACACACAGACCAATCTTGGAACAAACCTTTTCTGGTTGTTCCTGCAAAATAAACATAGAATCAATAAAAGTGCATTTAGCATGCCTAAGGATATCTAGAAGATAAATTAGGAAAATATACAGAGCGACACCACAAGAGTTCCTGACCTTTTCCACCAACATGGTAAGAATCTTTTCCCCATATTGTGCAATTACAGACTTGCACTCTTGGCTAACAACACCAGAAGGTCCAATTTTTTGATTGATTTCTCTTATGACTGGCTGTACAAGAGATGGTGAACTATCAAAAACACTAAAGTACTAGCCATGTCAACAGAATCTGACATATCAGGTGAAATTACATCTCGAAAGAACTGAGCAGTAAGAGACCGAGCTTACAAAATAAGATGGCATTGAGAAAATTGGTATGTTTCTTTTTCTTACAACAGGATTCTTCATGCACTTATACATGTAATTCAGACATGATCACATAATAGCCATGAAGTAATCAACAAACAAGGAGGTCTACATTTTCTGCACTTAGAAAGCAAGGCCTTGAAAATTGTAAAAAAAAATTAGCATAACAATTACTACAAAAATGCTTTTTTGTGATTATTTTGTAATATAAGTCTGGTGAAATCCAACTTTTGATATGGTAGATAAAATACTATTTAGTACATGTAGACATGCATATCATCCATTTCCAACAATATTTTTTCTCTTTTCATAACTATTTATCTCTTTGTGGAAAACAGTTTCTTATCTTCCTTTTCTATACTCCTGACCTGATTAGGTAACACTAAAATATAAAGGAAACAAGCAGATCCAGAAGGTGGTTCAAATGGAGTTTGATCAGCAGGGATTCTTTTGACATCTGAATATGCTATAGCCTATACCTAATCAATTATTGCAGCCCTCAATATTAATAAAAGCTTAATTTCCACCTTAGCCTTTATGTTTCTATCTAGGGAGACTTGGAGGTTTCATAGCTCAACTATATGGACAAGAAGGTAATTTCAGTAACCATGAGCTGACCTTTATGGTTCACAACAAGCTCCTATATTAACCACATTACCTAATGAAGAAATTGGAAGAAAACACTTGGCAAAATTATAAAAGACATCACCCCTGAAGACTTGTTTAGCCCTCATATAACTGACATGTTAGCATTCCATAGGGAAGTCACCTTTGTGGCAAGAAACTGTAATTAAATCTTATCATATACTAAATTTAAGAAAGATAACATGACGCAGAACTAACAAGTTGAGATTTAATCAGTTCCGAGATCTGCTAAGATTCTATTTTGGTTAGGCTAACAACAAGTTGCTCAGCATGGTTTAAAGGATCGTTGTTTACAAAAAAAAGTGCTCAAAGACTATCTGTAGAGAAGATGAAGCAAATCACAATGTGTCAACCACTGAGAACGAGGAATGGCTCAGATGAGGCGGATTTATCAGTAATGTGTAAGGAGTGTAACTTATATTCTGGAGCTGTGGCGCATAAAATTGTTAATAGGGTTTTATTTGGGGTAAAACTGTCTTTCTTTGGTTAATTAGTTTTTTATCATGGATGATGTAGGCTGAACTAGAGGACAAATTTTCTATTACATCCTTCCTACTACAACTGAGAGAGTATGGAGGTTAATTTTGCTAACAGTAACCTAAAATCAGCAGCAACACAATATGCTGGCGCCACATGTTCAAAACATTACACGTTGAATAAAGAATATTATTTGAATATGATTCCCTATAGCAAATCTATTGTCTGTCACCTAAACTCTTTCTTCCTCCAGGAAGTTTTAAAGGTCTCTTCTTGATTGCATGAGCATGCAAAGAAAATTAATAGCAGATTTCCAACCCAACAGTTCTTGAACTACAATTCCTTGGACAGGTATTCGTCACAAACAAAATTTGACATTAAATTATATATATAAACAACTGTCATGATTTGGTGCAGAAATGTTGCTAAAACAAACAATTTGGTGTGGAAATGTTGCTAAAACAAATCTCGCATCTAATTGAGTATTCCAGTGGGCATAGGCCCACATCAGGCTCCACGAAAGATTGAAATCGGCTAATAAGTTTGAATCCATGACTCCAATAGGGATTTCTTAATTTGAACCATTGTGGGTTCATGCCTATTAACTAGGGATTGTTCCCATATATGCCTAGAATAAATGTCATTATAGCAATGAAAGTTTTCAGTGGCAAAGAACGAAAATAAAACTACAGCAGCCAGTGTAGTGAAGCTCAAAGTGTGGATGCTGCAAGACAAGCCAACATAACAAGATGGCCTGCAAACTAGAAGGGCCAGTAGGCTGACAAGTTGAATGCAAACAACCAAGTTAAACAAACCATGCAGTAGTGTAGAAACGAAGTAAAAGCCAATGGTAAAGTATAGAGTAAAAAGTAAAAAGCAAAAAAAGTGGATGTCAGTATTAGTTCTTGCGAGAAGTGCTGGTGTAAAATTGAGGGGGAAAAAAAGAAGTGTAGGTGTCATAAATGAATGAAGGTCTGGTTTTTATACATACTGTTGGGCCACCAATCAATGAAGTTCCAGAATCAGCAACCGCTGCACAACCGCCAGAACAGAATCCTGAAAACTACGATCTTTATAGTCAGAATATCTAGCAGAAGCATTACTTACACCTGCACGATAACTAGTACTTCAGGGATACATATTGGAGAGTTGCAATAGTTACCAGTCTTATTTCCTGCTATTAGCACCTCCCCCATATTGAACTGTAAAGATATCAGACATAAGCGGTTAATGAGAGAGAAATAAGATAATGTGCCATCAGAAAAAGATGTCCTAGTAATTACCCGCCAGTAACCTCTCCGAGTTACAGGAACATATGTGTGCTCGCCCTTAAAATGATTTGGGTCAGACCCACCAAATACTAGTTCACCTCCCTGTACGTCACCAGTTTTTCGGTTCAACCAGAAGGAGAAAACAGGATCCCGAATGAGTTTTTGGCCAACCATGTTATACCTGTTTCAATTGGCAATCATGACAATCCTTTTACACCAAACAGTACAGTATATAGCTAAATCTGAAAGTTTATTTTAGGTGCAGTATGCAAAGGCTTCTGTTTGGATACAAATCTGGCCTAGAAGTTCTATTTGATAGTCATATTTCTTTTTATTAAACTCGAAAAATCTTCACTCTTAAGCTTCTTGACGGACTCTCACAAGTTGCATGAACTGGTGACAGCTACGGTATATTTTTATCTTCTTATACTACATGGTACTCATAGAAAAGTTCTCAATTTCAGAATTACTACAACTAGGATAGTTGAGAGACTAAGCTTCCTAAATTTGGCCATGTACATACTCTGACAACATAGAAATTCTTCATAAATGGAAAAAAAAAGAGTAAAAACTACAACTATTTGAGGTTTTTCATCATAACAGGATAAGAATATATCTACTCTCCACAATTCTAGAGCTTCGTGCCTCAACTAATTTGACCTTAATGGAATTTCATAAAGATCATGATTCAAAGATGGAATAAATTGTGCAGGTTAAGATTGCATTTGCCGCTTATGTATTATAGTTGATATCGTTATTGATATGTTAAAAGTGTCCATATATGTGATATATTTATTGTTTTTTTATCTCTGATTGGCCTCTCAATGTTCATGCATTTCATTAGTTGTTTTTTTTTTAATACATCGAACTGTTTCCCATCCTTTTCAACATTGCACGTTTTGACATGGACAAAAAACTTTCACCTTCAGTTAGGCCTTGATATCTTAAATCTGTGTCAAGCTGCAGCTGCCTAACTGAAAGTTTCTCCTGAACTGGTCTTTTACATGCTGATGAGGCAGTCTTCACTTGTAGTTGTCATTTTGTTTATTTTACATGATTAATACTTTTCAAGAAAAAGTTCATTCCCTTTTGCGTTGAGTTTGATCTTAAATATGTTGTTTAAACCCTGATTAAACTGCCAGCTGATAGAAACTTTTATGGATTAATCTTGTATGCCTACGGTATGGATACTTTTTTATCACTAGAAAACTACCCTTTGTGTGTGTGTGTGTGTGTGTGTGTGTGTGAGAGAGAGAGAGAGAGAGAGAGAGTTTGTGCTTGATTTTGTTTGTTTGTTTGTTTGAACAATTGCCTCTGCTGTTTGATCCATTGGCATTTATTTTTAATCAAATTGACCATGCTACTGCACGAAGGAAAACGGGCACAAAGTAGTTATAAGAATTATCCATAATCAAGATAAAGAATATACCAAACAGGCACCACATCATCAACAGATATTTCTTTGAATCCAAGACCGAGAATGCCATCGAATTTCGCCATCAAGAAATTGAGGCCTGGCTCCCTTGTGGCTTCAATGAAAACCTGAAAAGATATCCTATATGAGTAACAAACTCAAAGGAATTATATATAACGAAAAACAACATTCTTCTTAAGTCCCAAACCTGATCCTTGACAACCAGATCACCAACTTTAACATGATCCTGACTAAGGAAACCCGAGATTGCTCCGGTTACATATTGGATTGCAGCAGATTTACCTGTTCAAACAAGACAATGCAGAAAGAAACTTTACAACTAAACCACAAACAGGTTTTTGAAAGTATCATTTGTCAATAGAAAACATAGAAATAGTAAATAAAATGTTTGGTTCACAGGGATAAAGAATCCATTGGAAGAAGATATCAGGTAGAAAACAAAGGTCAGTGTAAAAAAACATAACACTAGTCCAACAACATGGAAAAGTGACGGAAAGAGTCCAAATGTTGTTATTATTAAAAAAAAATTGGTTTTGTAGCCTCTAAAATCTATGGCATGAATATTAGATACATCCTTATATAACAACATCCATGATACCCCTTACCTTACTTTCTTTAGACGCAATAAAGGTCCAGCTCTCACCCCTTATAGAGAGGACATTCCTTCTTTTGACACCCCTTTCCTTGAACCTGAAAAATCCCTCCTTTTGACCCTTTGTCTTATCCATCTCACCAACTTAGCTTGCCTTCTTGGTGTACATAAGGATAACTTATATCTTTGTGAACTATAGGTTTATAGTCTATATAGCCTTCTAAAACTACATAGTCTTGACATCTGGAGTTAGCTACTTAAGGAACCTTCAAGCCTCATAAAATGTCAACGCTTTTGTTTCACCAAAATTTTCATGGTATTAGAGCAAAGGTTCTAGACTTCTTTCTTGTTCTTGGATTGAAGCTCAGTTATCAGCTCAGATTTGAGCCAGGAAGATTGAGAGGGTTGCCTCTCAAATCTGAAGTCTCAACTCTGCAAGTTTAGATTTTTCAAGCCCTAGAAATTTAGCGCTTTCAAAGTTCTTCATGTCTCTCAGGACTTGATATTTGGGCTTATCGATGTATGAATATGTCCTCTTAAGCAAACAAGCTTCTCTCATTTCTCTTTTTCTCATTTGACTGAAATCGATGTGACAAATCAGAGAATGGAAGAAAATCTAGAAAATTGTGAAGTAATCTCCACATAATGTTTGTTGTTCTTGATCTCTTCAATCATGAGACAGCACGAATTATATACTCATCAGATTTTTCAGATGCAAAAGAAGTTACTAATGTGATGAAGCAGAATGTGATCTCAATGAACAAATGCAGTTAGGACTTAGGAATTTCCTTCCCTTGTCATATGACTTCATCTTAAGAATCTCAATGAACAAACCACTCATACCCAGGCGTGCACTTTTGGATCAAGAGATCAAAATTCTAGTCAAGATATATCAATCAGATTCATGTGTTACATATTAATTACTATTCCAAATATATCTGAATATAATGTGACAGCAATCTGAAGGTGTTCATATTTATAGGAAAGTTAAACAATATGGTGCAAACAATAATCAACAAAAACATAAATTTTGTTATTTGAAATAATTTGAAATATGTTTCTTCTGACAAAAGAATTTTTTCTCTTTACGACTCTCTTCCCAAAAACTCATGATCATACAACCTGAGCGAAATGGAGTTGTGCAGAGGAGATTACATATACTTAAAACTGACCTAGAACTGAGACCTATGCATCAAAATACTTAGACTGAAGCTGTTATAACCTATAACTTTGACATACCATTTAGTCAAAATCCATCAAGTGATGATTCTAGACCCAGTTATCCACACCTCCAGATTTTGGATGTGAGCTTTTTCTTATAACGTGCTTCTTCGACCAAACACAAAATAACTATCCCATTCTGAAGTTTTGTATACTCCAGCTGCTCCAATTTATCTTCCTTTTGAACCTTATTCAGAGAATTCATCTAAATAGTTTTCCGTAGAGGAAGATTCTCCCTCTCCTCCAATCAACAATGACCTACTTAATCAATGCTGACCTCCTATCAAACAAAAAATCTAAAAGTTTCTTGCAAAAGTAGTCAGTTAAAAAAATTGAGTACTTGATGCATAGGCAATCCTTTCCATATTCTTATATTTCTCAATTATGATTCTTTTCAAAGGACAGGTTTAACTGAGCATTCTTTTTATAGTTACCATGATAGCTCAAACTGTAGATTTTTTTTTTATGTGTCAGACACTTGGATGCTTGAGGATCAAGGACAATCGAACAACACTTTTACTAATAAACCTAGCATAGTATCCCAAATTTGTTGCCAGCTTAGAACTTTTGCATGCAACAACTGACACTAGACACAGTAGTGCAGGGGCAGAGACTTTTGACATAGTATCATAGCAACCAAGGTTTGACTTGGCCCATAAAAGGGCCCTCAACCTCAGGAAGCATGTTAGAGTATAAAATTATACTCACAACCCTTACCACAACTTCGGCATTTTGGTGTGGTGGCAGGGGCATTTGATAGTAACTATCAAAATGCTAACTGTACTACATAAAGTTCAGTGTTTCATCACAAACCAGATAGATTGCCATCTTATTTGTCAGCTCTGACGTAAAGTGTTTCCATCACCGTGCATTCGGTCTCCAGAAAACGGATTTTTAACACAGACATAACAAAAAGTTTTATATCTAACTTTTAAGTAAACTAGCAAATGCTGATCCACTATGATTGAAGGGTGTCAGATGAATTTATTGGTTGTGTAAGGACTACTTAATGTTTGTAGAGTCACTTTAATTGAATAATCTGGAGAACAACATGAAACTGTATAATCGTTTTGTCTATTGACAGTGTTTACAGGAATTTGTTCCCACAAATAAGTAAACCCTTATTCCACTGAAAAAATGATGAACTATTCCAGGGTATCATTGTCTCTCAGAGTAGGGAGATTAGTCACAAGGTTTTTCCTGCCCCTGTAAGTAGTGCCATAAACTCCTATCCTTGGATTCTTCTGGTCTCATTTCTAAGGAGTATAAACCATTTCCAGATACTGAAATTGAGTGCATATACCCTTGAATACCAACTCCTAGGACAAAACCAAAGCAAAAGGTCTTATTTTGGCTTATTTGGATTTAAAGTTAACTGTATACAGATTAGTAGAAGTTTTGAAAAGCAACATAGATTATGTTGGAACCTAAGTTACATAAAAGCAGTCTTGGTGGTACTGGTAATGGTACAGGACATGGCATATTAAAAGATCTATGTCTATGTATATTCATATTTATTAAAATTTAATAATTTAATAATTTACATGAGATCAATACTCATCACATGTTAGGAGAATTAAAGTTCCTAGAACATTCTTATGTTTTTATTTATGTAGATTATAAATTAGAAAACAGCTCATTTTGAACAAGATACCCAAATGGCCCATTAAAATCATAGTTCTTAACTAGGTATAGGTTCAAACAAACTTGACCAGTGTCCAACGATTTTCAAGAAGTAGATGTGAAGTGTAGAATATACATCCAAAAAGTGTATGGCGAGTGCTTTAAATTAAAACATGTAGTATATAATTGAGTACACTCCCAAATAAACGTATGCATATATTCAAGAAGTGTCCAAGAAGTTTGGGTGTGTGTACGGTTACGGGTACGTGTTGGGACGGGTACGCTTCAGATAGAAGTACCCAGGTAACATATTGGAAGCATCTAAATGTTATATGCCAAACAAATTAGCATCTTTTAGAACCACAAATTCATGATTTGGATTTTAATATGTAGTATAAGATGACTGGATCTTAATACTCTAAGATGTATATTTTTAACTTTTCTTTTTCTTCAAAGATTTTCTTGTTTTGTGCTGAGATCAAACCTTTCCCCGAAAAACATTCTGTCTATTTGTTCAACTTACTATATCAATAGGAGTTCAAACCTACACCCAATCTAGTAATTTAAACAGATTTATTATTTAACTCTGTCCGATGAATTAATCAAAATGTTTGTGGCAGTTTTTTATAACTACTAATTAATGGAGGCATTCCCTTTAAGTACCTTTGCTTCCCTTGTAACCAGGGAACTTGAAATGGAGAATTGCGTACAGAGCATCGTCAAAGTGTAAAGTTAAGTTACTATATGCTATAATAAGTCTTTCTTACTGATATAATTTATATAACTTATAATGTAAAAGTGGAAGAAAAAACCTTTGTGTATAGCTTATAATTTAAAAGTCAAAACGACATTTCTTCTTAAACCGTACTGATTTTGACTCCACAAAAACCATACTTCTTCTCAAAACTTATTGATCTGACTCCATCATAAGCGGGACCACCATTCAATACCATGTTACTCTTCAGGGAATCTCTTGATTATAACGCATCGGTTCAAAATTATGAAGAATTAACGGATTCTGTCATCTGTCTTTCGTTGGCATAAGGTCATTTTGGCTTTATACCCACCTTTACATCTTTACCAAACTGAAGTAATTGCACAAAAATTCGAGCCTTAATACCTAACCTTAATTTTAGCATATCTAACAACCATGAAAAAAACCCACTATATTTATTCTTAAAACTTATTGATATGACTGGTAAGCGGGGCCACTATCCAATACTATGTTGCTATCTAAAAGAATTTCCTGATTATGACGGTTCGAATGTTATCCACTATTAAAAATGATACTAATCTGCAAGGGTATAAAGTCATTTTGGCTTTATACCCACCTTTACATCTTTACCAAACTGAAGTAATTGCACAAAAATTCGAGCCTTAATACCTAACCTTAATTTTAGCATATCTAACAACCATGAAAAAAACCCACTATATTTATTCTTAAAACTTATTGATCTGACTCCATCATAAGCGGGACCACCATTCAATACCATGTTACTCTTCAGGGAATCTCTTGATTATAACGCATCGGTTCAAAATTATGAAGAATTAACGGATTCTGTCATCTGTCTTTCGTTGGCATAAGGTCATTTTGGCTTTATACCCACCTTTACATCTTTACCAAACTGAAGTAATTGCACAAAAATTCGAGCCTTAATACCTAACCTTAATTTTAGCATATCTAACAACCATGAAAAAAACCCACTATATTTATTCTTAAAACTTATTGATATGACTGGTAAGCGGGGCCACTATCCAATACTATGTTGCTATCTAAAAGAATTTCCTGATTATGACGGTTCGAATGTTATCCACTATTAAAAATGATACTAATCTGCAAGGGTATAAAGTCATTTTGGCTTTATACCCACCTTTACATCTTTACCAAACTGAAGTAATTGCACAAAAATTCGAGCCTTAATACCTAACCTTAATTTTAGCATATCTAACAACCATGAAAAAAACCCACTATATTTATTCTTAAAACTTATTGATCTGACTCCATCATAAGCGGGACCACCATTCAATACCATGTTACTCTTCAGGGAATCTCTTGATTATAACGCATCGGTTCAAAATTATGAAGAATTAACGGATTCTGTCATCTGTCTTTCGTTGGCATAAGGTCATTTTGGCTTTAATCCACCTTTTCACCTTTACCAAAATGTACTAATTGCAAAATTACAATCCTTAAATATCTTAACCTTAATTGTAGCAAGTTTAGCAATTCTAAAAGTAACACAATTAAAGCTAAATATCACTCACCAGTAACCAAGCAAGCAAAACCAAAATCAAATTCAGATCAAAAATCCTAATTTAATCGAAAAGACGAACCGTTCACCTGATACGTGCTCGATTCGCACGAACTATACTTCGAATGAAAATAACAAGCAATCTGCAATCAAAACAACAGAAACCCAATCAAGCACCAACCAAAACCCTAACCCTAACCCAACAATGCACTCACCGAGAAGTAGCACTTGGACTACGGAACCCAAAGATTCGAGCTTCCAGTATCAAAAACCACAGTAAACAGCTGCGGAGGCGATCCGATCCCAATCTCCCCAAAGTACTGCGCATTCATGTAACTCTTCAGCCAGATGATGTCCTCATCACAACCCACATTCTCAAAATCCGATCTCAATCCGTACTTCTTCGGACTCAGAGGCTGGATCGATCGAGTGAGCTGCTTCTTCTTGAGCCCGACGCGGATCAGGCCAGGGGCGGAGGCTTGGGCTCGAAGGGAGAGGAGAATGGGGAGCGAGAGGAGGATGAGGATCGAGAGAGCTCATCAAAACATAAATTTTGTTATTTGAAATAATTTGAAATATGTTTCTTCTGACAAAAGAATTTTTCTCTTTACGACTCTCTTCCCAAAACTCATGATCATACAACCTGAGCGAAATGGAGTTGTGCAGAGGAGATTACATATACTTAAAACTGACCTAGAACTGAGACCTATGCATCAAAATACTTAGACTGAAGCTGTTATAACCTATAACTTTGACATACCATTTAGTCAAAATCCATCAAGTGATGATTCTAGACCCAGTTATCCACACCTCCAGATTTTGGATGTGAGCTTTTCTTATAACGCGGCTTCTTCGACCAAACACAAAATAACTATCCCATTCTGAAGTTTTGTATACTCCAGCTGCTCCAATTTATCTTCCTTTTGAACCTTATTCAGAGAATTCATCTAAATAGTTTTCCGTGAGGAAGATTCTCCCTCTCCTCCAATCAACAATGACCTACTTAATCAATGCTGACCTCCTATCAAACAAAAAATCTAAAAGTTTCTTGCAAAAGTAGTCAGTTAAAAAAATTGAGTACTTGATGCATAGGCAATCCTTTCCATATTCTTATATTTCTCAATTATGATTCTTTTCAAAGGACAGGTTTAACTGAGCATTCTTTTATAGTTACCATGATAGCTCAAACTGTAGATTTTTTTATGTGTCAGACACTTGGATGCTTGAGGATCAAGGACAATCGAACAACACTTTTACTAATAAACCTAGCATAGTATCCCAAATTTGTTGCCAGCTTAGAACTTTTGCATGCAACAACTGACACTAGACACAGTAGTGCAGGGGCAGAGACTTTTGACATAGTATCATAGCAACCAAGGTTTGACTTGGCCCATAAAAGGGCCCTCAACCTCAGGAAGCATGTTAGAGTATAAAATTATACTCACAACCCTTACCACAACTTCGGCATTTTGGTGTGGTGGCAGGGGCATTTGATAGTAACTATCAAAATGCTAACTGTACTACATAAAGTTCAGTGTTTCATCACAAACCAGATAGATTGCCATCTTATTTGTCAGCTCTGACGTAAAGTGTTTCCATCACCGTGCATTCGGTCTCCAGAAAACGGATTTTTAACACAGACATAACAAAAAGTTTTATATCTAACTTTTAAGTAAACTAGCAAATGCTGATCCACTATGATTGAAGGGTGTCAGATGAATTTATTGGTTGTGTAAGGACTACTTAATGTTTGTAGAGTCACTTTAATTGAATAATCTGGAGAACAACATGAAACTGTATAATCGTTTTGTCTATTGACAGTGTTTACAGGGAATTTGTTCCCACAAATAAGTAAACCCTTATTCCACTGAAAAAATGATGAACTATTCCAGGGTATCATTGTCTCTCAGAGTAGGGAGATTAGTCACAAGGTTTTTCCTGCCCCTGTAAGTAGTGCCATAAACTCCTATCCTTGGATTCTTCTGGTCTCATTTCTAAGGAGTATAAACCATTTCCAGATACGAAATTGAGTGCATATACCCTTGAATACCAACTCCTAGGACAAAACCAAAGCAAAAAGGTCTTATTTTGGCTTATTTGGATTTAAAGTTAACTGTATACAGATTAGTAGAAGTTTTGAAAAGCAACATAGATTATGTTGGAACCTAAGTTACATAAAAACGAGTGCGGGCGGGTACTGGTAATGGTACAGGACATGGCATATTAAAAGATCTATGTCTATGTATATTCATATTTATTAAAATTTAATAATTTAATAATTTACATGAGATCAATACTCATCACATGTTAGGAGAATTAAAGTTCCTAGAACATTCTTATGTTTTTATTTATGTAGATTATAAATTAGAAAACAGCTCATTTTTGAACAAGATACCCAAATGGCCCATTAAAATCATAGTTCTTAACTAGGTATAGGTTCAAACAAACTTGACCAGTGTCCAACGATTTTCAAGAAGTAGATGTGAAGTGTAGAATATACATCCAAAAAGTGTATGGCGAGTGCTTTAAATTAAAACATGTAGTATATAATTGAGTACACTCCCAAATAAACGTATGCATATATTCAAGAAGTGTCCAAGAAGTTTGGGTGTGTGTAATGTTATTTGCACGGTTGGGACGGGTACGCTTCAGATAGAAGTACCCAGGTAACATATTGGAAGCATCTAAATGTTATATGCCAAACAAATTAGCATCTTTTAGAACCACAAATTCATGATTTGGATTTTAATATGTAGTATAAGATGACTGGATCTTAATACTCTAAGATGTATATTTTAACTTTTCTTTTTCTTCAAAGATTTTCTTGTTTTGTGCTGAGATCAAACCTTTCCCCGAAAAACATTCTGTCTATTTGTTCAACTTACTATATCAATAGGAGTTCAAACCTACACCCAATCTAGTAATTTAAACAGATTTATTATTTAACTCTGTCCGATGAATTAATCAAAAATGTTTGTGGCAGTTTTTTTTATAACTACTAATTAATGGAGGCATTCCCTTTAAGTACCTTTGCTTCCCTTGTAACCAGGGAACTTGAAATGGAGAATTGCGTACAGAGCATCGTCAAAGTGTAAAGTTAAGTTACTATATGCTATAATAAGTCTTTCTTACTGATATAATTTATATAACTTATAATGTAAAAGTGGAAGAAAAAAACCTTTGTGTATAGCTTATAATTTAAAAGTCAAAACGACATTTCTTCTTAAACCGTACTGATTTTGACTCCACAAAAAACCATACTTCTTCTCAAAACTTATTGATCTGACTCCATCATAAGCGGGACCACCATTCAATACCATGTTACTCTTCAGGGAATCTCTTGATTATAACGCATCGGTTCAAAAATTATGAAGAATTAACGGATTCTGTCATCTGTCTTTCGTTGGCATAAGGTCATTTTTGGCTTTATACCCACCTTTACATCTTTACCAAACTGAAGTAATTGCACAAAAAATTCGAGCCTTAATACCTAACCTTAATTTTAGCATATCTAACAACCATGAAAAAAAAAACCCACTATATTTATTCTTAAAACTTATTGATATGACTGGTAAGCGGGGCCACTATCCAATACTATGTTGCTATCTAAAAGAATTTCCTGATTATGACGGTTCGAATGTTATCCACTATTAAAAAATGATACTAATCTGCAAGGGTATAAAGTCATTTTTGGCTTTAATCCACCTTTTCACCTTTACCAAAATGTACTAATTGCAAAATTACAATCCTTAAATATCTTAACCTTAATTGTAGCAAGTTTAGCAATTCTAAAAGTAACACAATTAAAGCTAAATATCACTCACCAGTAACCAAGCAAGCAAAACCAAAATCAAATTCAGATCAAAAATCCTAATTTAATCGAAAAGACGAACCGTTCACCTGATACGTGCTCGATTCGCACGAACTATACTTCGAATGAAAATAACAAGCAATCTGCAATCAAAACAACAGAAACCCAATCAAGCACCAACCAAAACCCTAACCCTAACCCTAACCCAACAATGCACTCACCGAGAAGTAGCACTTGGACTACGGAACCCAAAGATTCGAGCTTCCAGTATCAAAAACCACAGTAAACAGCTGCGGAGGCGATCCGATCCCAATCTCCCCAAAGTACTGCGCATTCATGTAACTCTTCAGCCAGATGATGTCCTCATCACAACCCACATTCTCAAAATCCGATCTCAATCCGTACTTCTTCGGACTCAGAGGCTGGATCGATCGAGTGAGCTGCTTCTTGAGCCCGACGCGGATCAGGCCAGGGCGGAGGCTTGGGCTCGAAGGAGAGGAGAATGGGGAGCGAGAGGAGGATGAGGATCGAGAGAGAGCTCATCAAAAGCTGCCATTTTGAAAATTTTGGTGGGTTTTGAGGGTTTTGAGATGGCGGTTGTAAAGAGGAGAGTGGGGGGAAGGGGCATGAGATGCTTGTTTATAGGACGCGTGTACAAGGATTCCTTTTGGTCGAAGGGGTTTAAATTGTGGAGTGTACGTCAAAATTTTGTTTAACGCATTTATTAGTTGGGTAGGGAAAGGGATTCTTTGGCTTTTCATCCGGTATTTGGCATGGAACAGCATATAGGTTTATGTACATACGCTGTGGTTATCCGTCGATATATCTGAAATATTTATGACAATTATCCTATATCCAATTGGAGGTGGATATCACTTTTAATCTTGATAAGTTACGCATATAAGTGAAATATTTGAATATATTTCTCAATTATGATTCTTTTCAAAGGACAGGTTTAACTGAGCATTCTTTTATAGTTACCATGATAGCTCAAACTGTAGATTTTTTTATGTGTCAGACACTTGGATGCTTGAGGATCAAGGACAATCGAACAACACTTTTACTAATAAACCTAGCATAGTATCCCAAATTTGTTGCCAGCTTAGAACTTTTGCATGCAACAACTGACACTAGACACAGTAGTGCAGGGGCAGAGACTTTTGACATAGTATCATAGCAACCAAGGTTTGACTTGGCCCATAAAAGGGCCCTCAACCTCAGGAAGCATGTTAGAGTATAAAATTATACTCACAACCCTTACCACTTCGGCATTTTGGTGTGGTGGCAGGGGCATTTGATAGTAACTATCAAAATGCTAACTGTACTACATAAAGTTCAGTGTTTCATCACAAACCAGATAGATTGCCATCTTATTTGTCAGCTCTGACGTAAAGTGTTTCCATCACCGTGCATTCGGTCTCCAGAAAACGGATTTTTAACACAGACATAACAAAAGTTTTATATCTAACTTTTAAGTAAACTAGCAAATGCTGATCCACTATGATTGAAGGGTGTCAGATGAATTTATTGGTTGTGTAAGGACTACTTAATGTTTGTAGAGTCACTTTAATTGAATAATCTGGAGAACAACATGAAACTGTATAATCGTTTTGTCTATTGACAGTGTTTACAGGAATTTGTTCCCACAAATAAGTAAACCCTTATTCCACTGAAAAATGATGAACTATTCCAGGGTATCATTGTCTCTCAGAGTAGGGAGATTAGTCACAAGGTTTTCCTGCCCCTGTAAGTAGTGCCATAAACTCCTATCCTTGGATTCTTCTGGTCTCATTTCTAAGGAGTATAAACCATTTCCAGATACTGAAATTGAGTGCATATACCCTTGAATACCAACTCCTAGGACAAAACCAAAGCAAAAGGTCTTATTTTGGCTTATTTGGATTTAAAGTTAACTGTATACAGATTAGTAGAAGTTTTGAAAAGCAACATAGATTATGTTGGAACCTAAGTTACATAAAAGCAGTCTTGGTGCTGGTAATGGTAATGGTACATGGCATATTAAAAGATCTATGTCTATGTATATTCATATTTATTAAAATTTAATAATTTAATAATTTACATGAGATCAATACTCATCACATGTTAGGAGAATTAAAGTTCCTAGAACATTCTTATGTTTTTATTTATGTAGATTATAAATTAGAAAACAGCTCATTTTGAACAAGATACCCAAATGGCCCATTAAAATCATAGTTCTTAACTAGGTATAGGTTCAAACAAACTTGACCAGTGTCCAACGATTTTCAAGAAGTAGATGTGAAGTGTAGAATATACATCCAAAAAGTGTATGGCGAGTGCTTTAAATTAAAACATGTAGTATATAATTGAGTACACTCCCAAATAAACGTATGCATATATTCAAGAAGTGTCCAAGAAGTTTGGGTGTGTGTACGTGGTTCTACAGTGCGTTTGGGACGGTGCGCTTCAGATAGAAGTACCCAGGTAACATATTGGAAGCATCTAAATGTTATATGCCAAACAAATTAGCATCTTTTAGAACCACAAATTCATGATTTGGATTTTAATATGTAGTATAAGATGACTGGATCTTAATACTCTAAGATGTATATTTTTAACTTTTCTTTTTCTTCAAAGATTTTCTTGTTTTGTGCTGAGATCAAACCTTTCCCGAAAAACATTCTGTCTATTTGTTCAACTTACTATATCAATAGGAGTTCAAACCTACACCCAATCTAGTAATTTAAACAGATTTATTATTTAACTCTGTCCGATGAATTAATCAAAATGTTTGTGGCAGTTTTTTATAACTACTAATTAATGGAGGCATTCCCTTTAAGTACCTTTGCTTCCCTTGTAACCAGGGAACTTGAAATGGAGAATTGCGTACAGAGCATCGTCAAAGTGTAAAGTTAAGTTACTATATGCTATAATAAGTCTTTCTTACTGATATAATTTATATAACTTATAATGTAAAAGTGGAAGAAAAAACCTTTGTGTATAGCTTATAATTTAAAAGTCAAAACGACATTTCTTCTTAAACCGTACTGATTTTGACTCCACAAAAACCATACTTCTTCTCAAAACTTATTGATCTGACTCCATCATAAGCGGGACCACCATTCAATACCATGTTACTCTTCAGGGAATCTCTTGATTATAACGCATCGGTTCAAAATTATGAAGAATTAACGGATTCTGTCATCTGTCTTTCGTTGGCATAAGGTCATTTTGGCTTTAATCCACCTTTTCACCTTTACCAAAATGTACTAATTGCAAAATTACAATCCTTAAATATCTTAACCTTAATTGTAGCAAGTTTAGCAATTCTAAAAGTAACACAATTAAAGCTAAATATCACTCACCAGTAACCAAGCAAGCAAAACCAAAATCAAATTCAGATCAAAAATCCTAATTTAATCGAAAAGACGAACCGTTCACCTGATACGTGCTCGATTCGCACGAACTATACTTCGAATGAAAATAACAAGCAATCTGCAATCAAAACAACAGAAACCCAATCAAGCACCAACCAAAACCCTAACCCTAACCCAACAATGCACTCACCGAGAAGTAGCACTTGGACTACGGAACCCAAAGATTCGAGCTTCCAGTATCAAAAACCACAGTAAACAGCTGCGGAGGCGATCCGATCCCAATCTCCCCAAAGTACTGCGCATTCATGTAACTCTTCAGCCAGATGATGTCCTCATCACAACCCACATTCTCAAAATCCGATCTCAATCCGTACTTCTTCGGACTCAGAGGCTGGATCGATCGAGTGAGCTGCTTCTTGAGCCCGACGCGGATCAGGCCAGGGCGGAGGCTTGGGCTCGAAGGAGAGGAGAATGGGGAGCGAGAGGAGGATGAGGATCGAGAGAGAGCTCATCAAAAGCTGCCATTTTTGAAAATTTTTGGTGGGTTTTGAGGGTTTTGAGATGGCGGTTGTAAAGAGGAGAGTGGGGGGAAGGGGCATGAGATGCTTGTTTATAGGACGCGTGTACAAGGATTCCTTTTGGTCGAAGGGGTTTAAATTGTGGAGTGTACGTCAAAATTTTGTTTAACGCATTTATTAGTTGGGTAGGAAAGGGATTCTTTGGCTTTTCATCCGGTATTTGGCATGGAACAGCATATAGGTTTATGTACATACGCTGTGGTTATCCGTCGATATATCTGAAATATTTATGACAATTATCCTATATCCAATTGGAGGTGGATATCACTTTTAATCTTGATAAGTTACGCATATAAGTGAAATATTTGAATATATTTCTGCGAATATGTATTGATCAGGTAATTTAAATTATTTTCGGTAGAATACCGAGAAAACCCCTAATTTTGGACAAAGATTATCGTGCAACTATCCATAGTTTTCAAAATTCATAAAATAACCTTGGTTTGGGGTTATAAGAAACTTCATTAGCTTTAAGATTTTATAAGGAAACCCCTCTACGGTGTTTATCGTAATTTTTGCGTGGGTGAGTAATTATGCAAGGAATATTTTTGTTGGTAAAAATTAGAGTTCACGCTTTTATTGGCAAAAATAAATATGTTATTTAATTGTGAACTTTTAACTTGTGAATGGATGAATGATTGCAAGTAGAATCAATGGAAATATGTAAATATTGCCTACAAAGTCTGCGCGCATGGTAAAGAGAAGCTAAATTGTACTCGCGCTAAAGAATTGAACTTAGTCTTATAATAATATGAAATAAAATTGAACTCAATTTGATATTATTGAAGCTTAAATAATTTTCTTATTACTTTACTGGAGGTCAACCTGGAATCATGTGGGTAAACTGCTCATAGCTCACCTTTAATCAAAGTCCCGTAGGAAGGAAACAAATGTAGTACATTAATGTAATGCTTATCATAACTTCGTTTTTGGAAGTTAGCTATGGAAGTTTGTCAAATATGGCACTTATGGTCATATGCACTATTTTATTTGCTTTCATTCTATAAAAAGTTTTCGTTGTCGATGGTCTAATCACAAAAAAGTAAACCAGTTGTTCTAGAAAATATACAGTGGGTGCAGTCTATGACATTTAATGTACATCAAATGGATGTCAATCATTGGATCCATGCATGAATCCCGAAGTTGAATGATTCAAATGTTGACATCCCTTTGGTGCACATATAATGTCATGAACCGGGCACCATTTTATACTTTCTCTTTGAGCCAAAGGTTTATTAATGCTATATGCATCAGGATTCGTTTAAAATATTTCATGATGTTAAAAATTATCTTTTTGGATAGATTTGTTCATATTGTTCGATGAATACTGAACCGTAATTGAATTAATTAAATTACATTAATTAAAAATAGAATTAGTGAATATTTAAAATTATTTAATTACTTTTTTCGCAATATGTTTTTACTAGAAGTGGGAGGAGTATGCAAAAAATGCAAATCAAACTGAAGATACAAGCTATATCAACTCTGCATGTAATACCAATATACTCCCAAAACTAATACTAAAACATGAGACATATTGAAAGCAGAGCAGATAAATGATGTAATTCAGTTTCAGACAATTTTTGAATCAATTACAAATGATTAGGAAAAGGATCTTTGACATTAATTTATCTTCCTATTTGACATTAATTAATTTATCTTCCTCATGATCAAAGTGATAGAAACTGCTTAAACAAACTTAAAATGTTAATTTTAAGAACATTCAGAAAACCATGTAATACTTACACGAAGTGTGGTTGAATACTTGTAATAAATTATGAAGCCTAATTTCAACATCATTGTCATTTGTAGCGGTGATTTATTTCAGCACCCAATAATGAATAAAAACTTAGATACAAATGTGAGTAACTAATAGAAAGTTCCATGAATCGTAAGATGTTCGTGAGGTATTTAAGATGACTCCTTTTCATATTTAGTGGACAACGATGTTCAAGAGAGTTCTCATTTGAAGACAACACATTTTCTATTTTATCAAGTTGTTTCACAGATTCAATGTAGTTTGGGGATAAACCCATTCTCCCTAGTCCTACAAATAAATGCAAATTAAGAGTAATATGCCTTAATAACTCTATTTTATATACATGCTCTGTTTGTAAAATTATAAATGTATTTGAAATAAGTATTATCTTAAAGTTCAATACTATCTGAATTGCATTAGAAATGCTCAAGAAAGAATTTATCAGCTTCTCATCTTTACTCATTCTAACAACAACATAAATATACCATTTTTGATATTGTATTCTAAAATTTGAGTTTTAGATAGAAATTTCCTCTCTAACAACACATTCAGTTCATTGGGGAAAATATTATTTTTTGGCATGGGAAGAAGATTGATTAATGTTAAGAATTACCAACATTTACATCTTTACCAAACTGAAGTAATTGCACAAAAATTCGAGCCTTAATACCTAACCTTAATTTTAGCATATCTAACAACCATGAAAAAAAACCCACTATATTTATTCTTAAAACTTATTGATATGACTGGTAAGCGGGGCCACTATCCAATACTATGTTGCTATCTAAAAGAATTTCCTGATTATGACGGTTCGAATGTTATCCACTATTAAAAATGATACTAATCTGCAAGGGTATAAAGTCATTTTTGGCTTTAATCCACCTTTTCACCTTTACCAAAATGTACTAATTGCAAAATTACAATCCTTAAATATCTTAACCTTAATTGTAGCAAGTTTAGCAATTCTAAAAAGTAACACAATTAAAGCTAAATATCACTCACCAGTAACCAAGCAAGCAAAACCAAAATCAAATTCAGATCAAAAATCCTAATTTAATCGAAAAGACGAACCGTTCACCTGATACGTGCTCGATTCGCACGAACTATACTTCGAATGAAAATAACAAGCAATCTGCAATCAAAACAACAGAAACCCAATCAAGCACCAACCAAAACCCTAACCCTAACCCTAACCCAACAATGCACTCACCGAGAAGTAGCACTTGGACTACGGAACCCAAAGATTCGAGCTTCCAGTATCAAAAACCACAGTAAACAGCTGCGGAGGCGATCCGATCCCAATCTCCCCAAAGTACTGCGCATTCATGTAACTCTTCAGCCAGATGATGTCCTCATCACAACCCACATTCTCAAAATCCGATCTCAATCCGTACTTCTTCGGACTCAGAGGCTGGATCGATCGAGTGAGCTGCTTCTTCTTGAGCCCGACGCGGATCAGGCCAGGGGCGGAGGCTTGGGCTCGAAGGGAGAGGAGAATGGGGAGCGAGAGGAGGATGAGGATCGAGAGAGAGCTCATCAAAAGCTGCCATTTTTGAAAATTTTTGGTGGGTTTTGAGGGTTTTGAGATGGCGGTTGTAAAGAGGAGAGTGGGGGGAAGGGGCATGAGATGCTTGTTTATAGGACGCGTGTACAAGGATTCCTTTTGGTCGAAGGGGTTTAAATTGTGGAGTGTACGTCAAAATTTTGTTTAACGCATTTATTAGTTGGGTAGGGAAAGGGATTCTTTGGCTTTTCATCCGGTATTTGGCATGGAACAGCATATAGGTTTATGTACATACGCTGTGGTTATCCGTCGATATATCTGAAATATTTATGACAATTATCCTATATCCAATTGGAGGTGGATATCACTTTTAATCTTGATAAGTTACGCATATAAGTGAAATATTTGAATATATTTCTGCGAATATGTATTGATCAGGTAATTTAAATTATTTTCAGGTAGAATACCAGAAAACCCCTAATTTTGGACAGCATTATCAGGCAACTATCCATAGTTTTCAAAAATTCATAAAATAACCTTCGGTTTGGGGTTATAAGAAACTTCATTAGCTTTAAGATTTTATAAGGAAACCCCTCTACACGGTGTTTATCGTAATTTTTTGCGTGGGTGAGTAATTATGCAAGGAATATTTTTGCTGGTAAAAATTAGAGTTCACGCTTTTTATTGGCAAAAAATAAATATGTTATTTAATTGTGAACTTTTTAACTTGTGAATGGATGAATGATTGCAAGTAGAATCAATGGAAATATGTAAATATTGCCTACAAAGTCTGCGCGCATGGTAAAGAGAGAAGCTAAATTGTACTCGCGCTAAAGAATTGAACTTAGTCTTATAATAATATGAAATAAAATGGTCAAGAAATAAAACACGGAAAAATATTAGTTACTTTGTAATATGAAATAAAATTGAACTCAATTTGATATTATTGAAGCTTAAATAATTTTCTTATTACTTTACTGGAGGTCAACCTGGAATCATGTGGGTAAACTGCTCATAGCTCACCTTTAATCAAAGTCCCGTAGGAAGGAAACAAATGTAGTACATTAATGTAATGCTTATCATAACTTCGTTTTTGGAAGTTAGCTATGGAAGTTTGTCAAATATGGCACTTATGGTCATATGCACTATTTTATTTGCTTTCATTCTATAAAAAGTTTTCGTTGTCGATGGTCTAATCACAAAAAAGTAAACCAGTTGTTCTGAAAATATACAATGGAGTGCGATCTATGACATTTAATTATACATCAAATGGATGTAATCATTGGATCCATGCATGAATCCCGAGTTGAATGATTCAAATGTTGTCCTTTGGTGCACATATAATGTCATGAACCGCACCATTTTATACTCTCTTTGAGCCAAAGGTTTATTAATGCTATATGCATCGAGATTCGTTTAAAATATTTCATGATGTTAAAATTATCTTTTGGATAGATTTGTTCATATTGTTCGATGAATCTTGAACCGTAATTGAATTAATTAAATTACATTAATTAAAAATAGAATTAGTGAATATTTAAAATTATTTAATTACTTTTTCGCAATATGTTTTACTAGAAGTGGGAGGAGTATGCAAAAATGCAAATCAAACTGAAGATACAAGCTATATCAACTCTGCATGTAATACCAATATACTCCCAAAACTAATACTAAAACATGAGACATATTGAAAGCAGAGCAGATAAATGATGTAATTCAGTTTCAGACAATTTTTGAATCAATTACAAATGATTAGGAAAAGGATCTTTGACATTAATTTATCTTCCTATTTGACATTAATTAATTTATCTTCCTCATGATCAAAGTGATAGAAACTGCTTAAACAAACTTAAAATGTTAATTTTAAGAACATTCAGAAAACCATGTAATACTTACACGAAGTGTGGTTGAATACTTGTAATAAATTATGAAGCCTAATTTCAACATCATTGTCATTTGTAGCGGTGATTTATTTCAGCACCCAATAATGAATAAAAACTTAGATACAAATGTGAGTAACTAATAGAAAGTTCCATGAATCGTAAGATGTTCGTGAGGTATTTAAGATGACTCCTTTTCATATTTAGTGGACAACGATGTTCAAGAGAGTTCTCATTTGAAGACAACACATTTTCTATTTTATCAAGTTGTTTCACAGATTCAATGTAGTTTGGGGATAAACCCATTCTCCCTAGTCCTACAAATAAATGCAAATTAAGAGTAATATGCCTTAATAACTCTATTTTATATACATGCTCTGTTTGTAAAATTATAAATGTATTTGAAATAAGTATTATCTTAAAGTTCAATACTATCTGAATTGCATTAGAAATGCTCAAGAAAGAATTTATCAGCTTCTCATCTTTACTCATTCTAACAACAACATAAATATACCATTTTTGATATTGTATTCTAAAATTTGAGTTTTAGATAGAAATTTCCTCTCTAACAACACATTCAGTTCATTGGGGAAAATATTATTTTTTGGCATGGGAAGAAGATTGATTAATGTTAAGAATTACCAACATTTAGTTACAAAGGAATAATTAAAAATCAAAGGATCAATTTCTAATTTGAAACTAATTCATGTATAATAATGTCTTGCCTTCATCATCTACTCTCTTAAATCAGATGCAAATTTTTCTAGTATTCATCGAACCTCGTGATCAAATATGATGAACGAGAAACTTTCAGTATCATCAATAACTCTAATCTACACTTTGTATCTATTTAAGAGTTAAGATACATAATAATAATCAACGATAATTCCAGGTACATTATGATGATCAAGATGAACACAACTAATATCTTGGCACAAAAACCTACATATTCACAATATTTATTACACCAAAATTTTCTTCCATTGACCTTTATTTTCTTCCTATATTTCTTGAAGAAGTTATAGAACCAATTATTTATTTTCTTCCTATATTTCTTAGATGAGTTATAAAACCAATTATACTCTTCTCAATGCATATAATAGTTGTCAACGTTACAGATGTACTCTTTGATTGTAAGGAGAGAATTAACATAGCGATAATAATCTTAGTTTTACCTATTAGTATGAGTATCGAAGTTAATTCAAAGAAATTAATTTTAAAGGTTTATGACCATTATCACCAATTTTGAAATTTTGGTCAAGATGAGCCATTGGATTTTATAGGGTCATAAGAATTAAATGTATAACAACCGATCGAAGAAATTTAAAAGGTTGATGCATTTTCAAATGCTTCATCGTAATCTAAGATACAAATAATGAAACTAATTCACTTTGTCAAATTTGTAGATATTGCTAGAGAAAAATTATAAAGAGATTTAAATCATCGTTATTGAAATTAATGATGATGAAAGAAAAATGTGCATTATAATGGAGAGGACTAAAAATGATGTCTATAGTGTGGAAGGTGAAAGGGTTCAAATAGATGAAATTATGAAGAGTAGAATAAAAGGAGAAGAAAAAATGTTTGTACTACGCATTAGAATTAGTTACGCTTAGACATGGTCGGGTATAATGACAATAGGATTAAACGATGGTTGAAATTTATTGCTCATCTCCGAGTCGTGACATGTAGGAATTGAACTACGGAACCCAAAGATTCGAGCTTCCAGTATCAAAACCACAGTAAACAGCTGCGGAGGCGATCCGATCCCAATCTCCCCAAAGTACTGCGCATTCATGTAACTCTTCAGCCAGATGATGTCCTCATCACAACCCACATTCTCAAAATCCGATCTCAATCCGTACTTCTTCGGACTCAGAGGCTGGATCGATCGAGTGAGCTGCTTCTTCTTGAGCCCGACGCGGATCAGGCCAGGGGCGGAGGCTTGGGCTCGAAGGGAGAGGAGAATGGGGAGCGAGAGGAGGATGAGGATCGAGAGAGAGCTCATCAAAAGCTGCCATTTTTGAAAATTTTTGGTGGGTTTTGAGGGTTTTGAGATGGCGGTTGTAAAGAGGAGAGTGGGGAAGGGCATGAGATGCTTGTTTATAGGACGCGTGTACAAGGATTCCTTTTGGTCGAAGGGGTTTAAATTGTGGAGTGTACGTCAAAATTTTGTTTAACGCATTTATTAGTTGGGTAGGGAAAGGGATTCTTTGGCTTTTCATCCGGTATTTGGCATGGAACAGCATATAGGTTTATGTACATACGCTGTGGTTATCCGTCGATATATCTGAAATATTTATGACAATTATCCTATATCCAATTGGAGGTGGATATCACTTTTAATCTTGATAAGTTACGCATATAAGTGAAATATTTGAATATATTTCTGCGAATATGTATTGATCAGGTAATTTAAATTATTTTCGGTAGAATACCAGAAAACCCCTAATTTTGGACAGCATTATCAGGCAACTATCCATAGTTTTCAAAAATTCATAAAATAACCTTCGGTTTGGGGTTATAAGAAACTTCATTAGCTTTAAGATTTTATAAGGAAACCCCTCTACACGGTGTTTATCGTAATTTTTTGCGTGGGTGAGTAATTATGCAAGGAATATTTTTCTGGTAAAATTAGAGTTCACGCTTTTATTGGCAAAAATAAATATGTTATTTAATTGTGAACTTTTTAACTTGTGAATGGATGAATGATTGCAAGTAGAATCAATGGAAATATGTAAATATTGCCTACAAAGTCTGCGCGCATGGTAAAGAGAGAAGCTAAATTGTACTCGCGCTAAAGAATTGAACTTAGTCTTATAATAATATGAAATAAAATGGTCAAGAAATAAAACACGGAAAAATATTAGTTACTTTGTAATATGAAATAAAATTGAACTCAATTTGATATTATTGAAGCTTAAATAATTTTCTTATTACTTTACTGGAGGTCAACCTGGAATCATGTGGGTAAACTGCTCATAGCTCACCTTTAATCAAAGTCCCGTAGGAAGGAAACAAATGTAGTACATTAATGTAATGCTTATCATAACTTCGTTTTGGAAGTTAGCTATGGAAGTTTGTCAAATATGGCACTTATGGTCATATGCACTATTTTATTTGCTTTCATTCTATAAAAGTTTTCGTTGTCGATGGTCTAATCACAAAAAAGTAAACCAGTTGTTCTGAAAATATACAATGGAGTGCGATCTATGACATTTAATTATACATCAAATGGATGTAATCATTGGATCCATGCATGAATCCCGAGTTGAATGATTCAAATGTTGTCCTTTGGTGCACATATAATGTCATGAACCGCACCATTTTATACTCTCTTTGAGCCAAAGGTTTATTAATGCTATATGCATCGAGATTCGTTTAAAATATTTCATGATGTTAAAATTATCTTTTGGATAGATTTGTTCATATTGTTCGATGATTGAATTAATTAAATTACATTAATTAAAAATAGAATTAGTGAATATTTAAAATTATTTAATTACTTTTTCGCAATATGTTTTACTAGAAGTGGGAGGAGTATGCAAAAATGCAAATCAAACTGAAGATACAAGCTATATCAACTCTGCATGTAATACCAATATACTCCCAAAACTAATACTAAAACATGAGACATATTGAAAGCAGAGCAGATAAATGATGTAATTCAGTTTCAGACAATTTTTGAATCAATTACAAATGATTAGGAAAAGGATCTTTGACATTAATTTATCTTCCTATTTGACATTAATTAATTTATCTTCCTCATGATCAAAGTGATAGAAACTGCTTAAACAAACTTAAAATGTTAATTTTAAGAACATTCAGAAAACCATGTAATACTTACACGAAGTGTGGTTGAATACTTGTAATAAATTATGAAGCCTAATTTCAACATCATTGTCATTTGTAGCGGTGATTTATTTCAGCACCCAATAATGAATAAAACTTAGATACAAATGTGAGTAACTAATAGAAAGTTCCATGAATCGTAAGATGTTCGTGAGGTATTTAAGATGACTCCTTTTCATATTTAGTGGACAACGATGTTCAAGAGAGTTCTCATTTGAAGACAACACATTTTCTATTTTATCAAGTTGTTTCACAGATTCAATGTAGTTTGGGGATAAACCCATTCTCCCTAGTCCTACAAATAAATGCAAATTAAGAGTAATATGCCTTAATAACTCTATTTTATATACATGCTCTGTTTGTAAAATTATAAATGTATTTGAAATAAGTATTATCTTAAAGTTCAATACTATCTGAATTGCATTAGAAATGCTCAAGAAAGAATTTATCAGCTTCTCATCTTTACTCATTCTAACAACAACATAAATATACCATTTTTGATATTGTATTCTAAAATTTGAGTTTTAGATAGAAATTTCCTCTCTAACAACACATTCAGTTCATTGGGGAAAATATTATTTTTTGGCATGGGAAGAAGATTGATTAATGTTAAGAATTACCAACATTTAGTTACAAAGGAATAATTAAAAATCAAAGGATCAATTTCTAATTTGAAACTAATTCATGTATAATAATGTCTTGCCTTCATCATCTACTCTCTTAAATCAGATGCAAATTTTTCTAGTATTCATCGAACCTCGTGATCAAATATGATGAACGAGAAACTTTCAGTATCATCAATAACTCTAATCTACACTTTGTATCTATTTAAGAGTTAAGATACATAATAATAATCAACGATAATTCCAGGTACATTATGATGATCAAGATGAACACAACTAATATCTTGGCACAAAAACCTACATATTCACAATATTTATTACACCAAAATTTTCTTCCATTGACCTTTATTTTCTTCCTATATTTCTTGAAGAAGTTATAGAACCAATTATTTATTTTCTTCCTATATTTCTTAGATGAGTTATAAAACCAATTATACTCTTCTCAATGCATATAATAGTTGTCAACGTTACAGATGTACTCTTTGATTGTAAGGAGAGAATTAACATAGCGATAATAATCTTAGTTTTACCTATTAGTATGAGTATCGAAGTTAATTCAAAGAAATTAATTTTAAAGGTTTATGACCATTATCACCAATTTTGAAATTTTGGTCAAGATGAGCCATTGGATTTTATAGGGTCATAAGAATTAAATGTATAACAACCGATCGAAGAAATTTAAAAGGTTGATGCATTTTCAAATGCTTCATCGTAATCTAAGATACAAATAATGAAACTAATTCACTTTGTCAAATTTGTAGATATTGCTAGAGAAAAATTATAAAGAGATTTAAATCATCGTTATTGAAATTAATGATGATGAAAGAAAAATGTGCATTATAATGGAGAGGACTAAAAATGATGTCTATAGTGTGGAAGGTGAAAGGGTTCAAATAGATGAAATTATGAAGAGTAGAATAAAAAGGAGAAGAAAAAAATGTTTGTACTTACGCATTAGAATTAGTTACGCTTAGACATGGTCGGGTATAATGACAATAGGATTAAACGATGGTTGAAATTTATTGCTCATCTCTGAGTCGTGACATGTAGGAATTGAAAATAGGTGGAGGTTTTTAAAAATGAAGAAGCACATAACACAAAGAATTCTCAATAATTAGGGTATGCCTGGTCAGAGGGTGTTAGAGCAACACGTGTACCTGCAACACCTTTTGTGCGTTTAGATTGATGTAGTTAGAGCAATATGTTGTTCTAACTACGTCTATGTGTGTTTGATTGTATGTTGTTACAACACGAGAAGATTAAAAATGAGGGTGTTGCATCTGTATTTGAAAAATTGTAAGAGTTGCAAGTTGTAACAACTTGCAAATGTAATAACATAAGTTAAAACCACAGCGAATGCAACTATGGGTATGTTTGGTTAGGAGGAGTTACAGTTACAAATGTTGATGGTGTTCCAACTCATGGTGTTCCAACACTCTTGAATTTGAGTGGTTATTTGGTTGAATAGAAATGAAGTTGCAAGAGTAAATATAGCAACAATATTTGTAAATGCATTGTTTGGTTTGCAAATTTATAATTAAAAGCGTAAATAGATTTGAATTTTGTAGAAAAACTTGCAACAAATCTGATGCCAAATTGGTGAGAAGAAAAGCTACAAGCTTTAAAAAGAAAATTTAAAATAAAGAAAATTAAAAATAAATATAATTCCGTCATAAATAAATCTTTTAAATCCAAATAGAAAAACCATCGACACCAAGTTTTCTTTTATGATAAAATTACGTAGTTTTGCATCGCTTATTTTTAACCAAACAATGAATTTGCATGGAAAATACATTTTCTACTATATAATTGTATATATCCAAACAACAAATTTAAAGTTGATTTCAGCAATAAATATTGCATACAACATTTGCGATAATTTATTTTTAAAGCAAACCAAACAACCCCTCGGTGTTTTCCAACAGCTCTATTTTTGGTTTATTTATCTTCCTCATGATCAAAGTGATAGAAACTGCTTAAACAAACTTAAAATGTTAATTTTAAGAACATTCAGAAAACCATGTAATACTTACACGAAGTGTGGTTGAATACTTGTAATAAATTATGAAGCCTAATTTCAACATCATTGTCATTTGTAGCGGTGATTTATTTCAGCACCCAATAATGAATAAAAACTTAGATACAAATGTGAGTAACTAATAGAAAGTTCCATGAATCGTAAGATGTTCGTGAGGTATTTAAGATGACTCCTTTTCATATTTAGTGGACAACGATGTTCAAGAGAGTTCTCATTTGAAGACAACACATTTTCTATTTTATCAAGTTGTTTCACAGATTCAATGTAGTTTGGGGATAAACCCATTCTCCCTAGTCCTACAAATAAATGCAAATTAAGAGTAATATGCCTTAATAACTCTATTTTATATACATGCTCTGTTTGTAAAATTATAAATGTATTTGAAATAAGTATTATCTTAAAGTTCAATACTATCTGAATTGCATTAGAAATGCTCAAGAAAGAATTTATCAGCTTCTCATCTTTACTCATTCTAACAACAACATAAATATACCATTTTTGATATTGTATTCTAAAATTTGAGTTTTAGATAGAAATTTCCTCTCTAACAACACATTCAGTTCATTGGGGAAAATATTATTTTTTTGGCATGGGAAGAAGATTGATTAATGTTAAGAATTACCAACATTTAGTTACAAAGGAATAATTAAAAATCAAAGGATCAATTTCTAATTTGAAACTAATTCATGTATAATAATGTCTTGCCTTCATCATCTACTCTCTTAAATCAGATGCAAATTTTTCTAGTATTCATCGAACCTCGTGATCAAATATGATGAGCGAGAAACTTTCAGTATCATCAATAACTCTAATCTACACTTTGTATCTATTTAAGAGTTAAGATACATAATAATAATCAACGATAATTCCAGGTACATTATGATGATCAAGATGAACACAACTAATATCTTGGCACAAAAACCTACATATTCACAATATTTATTACACCAAAATTTTCTTCCATTGACCTTTATTTTCTTCCTATATTTCTTGAAGAAGTTATAGAACCAATTATTTATTTTCTTCCTATATTTCTTAGATGAGTTATAAAACCAATTATACTCTTCTCAATGCATATAATAGTTGTCAACGTTACGGATGTACTCTTTGATTGTAAGGAGAGAATTAACATAGCGATAATAATCTTAGTTTTACCTATTAGTATGAGTATCGAAGTTAATTCAAAGAAATTAATTTTAAAGGTTTATGACCATTATCACCAATTTTGAAATTTTGGTCAAGATGAGCATTGGATTTTATAGGGTCATAAGAATTAAATGTATAACAACCGATCGAAGAAATTTAAAAGGTTGATGCATTTTCAAATGCTTCATCGTAATCTAAGATACAAATAATGAAACTAATTCACTTTGTCAAATTTGTAGATATTGCTAGAGAAAAATTATAAAGAGATTTAAATCATCGTTATTGAAATTAATGATGATGAAAGAAAAATGTGCATTATAATGGAGAGGACTAAAAATGATGTCTATAGTGTGGAAGGTGAAAGGGTTCAAATAGATGAAATTATGAAGAGTAGAATAAAAAGGAGAAGAAAAAATGTTTGTACTACGCATTAGAATTAGTTACGCTTAGACATGGTGGGTATAATGACAATAGGATTAAACGATGGTTGAAATTTATTGCTCATCTCTGAGTCGTGACATGTAGGAATTGAAAATAGGTGGAGGTTTTTAAAAATGAAGAAGCACATAACACAAAGAATTCTCAATAATTAGGGTATGCCTGGTCAGAGGGTGTTAGAGCAACACGTGTACCTGCAACACCTTTTGTGCGTTTAGATTGATGTAGTTAGAGCAATATGTTGTTCTAACTACGTCTATGTGTGTTTGATTGTATGTTGTTACAACACGAGAAGATTAAAAATGAGGGTGTTGCATCTGCGCTGAAAAATTGTAAAGAGTTGCAAGTTGTAACAACTTGCAAATGTAATAACATAAGTTAAAACCACAAGCGAATGCAACTATGGGTATGTTTGGTTAGGAGGAGTTACAGTTACAAATGTTGATGGTGTTCCAACTCATGGTGTTCCAACACTCTTGAATTTGAGTGGTTATTTGGTTGAATAGAAATGAAGTTGCAAGAGTAAATATAGCAACAATATTTGTAAATGCATTGTTTGGTTTGCAAATTTATAATTAAAAAGCGTAAATAGATTTGAATTTTGTAGAAAAACTTGCAACAAATGCTGATGCCAAATTGGTGAGAAGAAAAGCTACAAGCTTTAAAAAAGAAAATTTAAAATAAAGAAAATTAAAAAATAAATATAATTCCACGTCATAAATAAATCTTTTTAAATCCAAATAGAAAAACCATCGACACCAAGTTTTCTTTTATGATAAAATTACGTAGTTTTTGCATCAGTTATTTTTTAACCAAACAATGAATTTGCATGGAAAATACATTTTCTACTATATAATTGTATATATCCAAACAACAAATTTAAAGTTGATTTCCTGCAATAAATATTGCATACAACATTTGCAGTAATTTATTTTTAAAGCAAACCAAACAACCCCTCAGTGTTTTTCCAACAGCTCTATTTTTGGTTTATTTTGTTGTTGCAACAACTTTTTCGGTGTTGCAACAACATTTATCAAACAAGGCTTTTAAAATTTAGATGTAGTAAAAACAGCATGGGTTCCAACTACTTCTAACAAAATACACCCTATGCCTTTTTACAACATGAGGAAAACTTTGGCAAGACACGGGGATCCCCAAGTCAAAGTTTGAGTTCGTCTTCGATGCCTACCAAATAAACCCTGGGTGGTTGGAACCCATCTTCCATTCTCACGCTCCAGGCCAAGCAAACAGAATCGAACCGGGAACCAAGGGCAGTTAGCAGTTATATGACTGCGCCCCAGACTACCTACGCTACCGGCGACGAAAGTTTATTATTGTTTGTTTACTAGGAAAGAGATTGATGTAGAAAATAACACGTGATGCAGACCTGCAACGGGCAATTACTTTATCATTATAAAGATAGATAGATAGATAGCTAAAATAGATAAATAGATTGATAATAAAATAGAACAGATCATTAAAACTTCAAATTACAAGCCCACATCCAAGCACAAAATAAAAACCGCTCGCCCCACATAATCTTTTACTTCGGTCGGTTACTTTCTTTTATAAAGAAAAGGAAAAAAAAAAAAAAGAAAAACATTTTCAAACCTATCTTCTCTCTCATCCAGCGGTGGTCAATATATAGTCCTAACCCTTTCTCATCCCAATCGTTACGCATAAATCTAGTAAAATTAAAACCCCCCACCCCCTTTATAAATACCCAAAAAGAGAAAAGAAAAAAAGGAAAAAAAAAAAAACCCTACCCCTTGGCTTTTTTGTTCACTCGCAAGAATCTAGAGAGAGAAAGAGAGAAGAAACAAGAGAGAGAAAGTAGAAAGAGAAGAAGATGAGCGGCAAGAAATCTTCTACCTCTTCTTCTTCGATTCCTTCGAAGATGAGGGAAACAGTGCAGAATCTGAAGGAGATCGTGAACTGCAGTGAGCAGGAGATCTATGCGATGCTCAGAGAGTGCAACATGGACCCTAATGAGGCCGTTCAAAGGCTCCTCGCTCAAGGTAATTCCTTTCCCTTTTCTTTTTGATTTTTTAGGGTTTTCTTTTACTTGATTTATTAGGGATTGCAGTTAATGAGAAAGAGGGGGTTTTTATTTGTTTTGTTGCAATTTAGGAAGTGGGTCTTGAGCTTTTTTGGGTAAGAGTTCTTTTAAAAAAAAGGTATTACTAGGATTGGGTTTTGACCAGTTTTAGGAATTGGAAGTGTACAAAGAAAGGGAATGTTGTCTAGTATTGGTGTAGTACTATAATTTAATAAAAAAGATCATAAAGTACTATCTTGTTGATGCTTGGAGAGTGCAACGTGAGCCCTAATGAGACCGTTCACGTTAGGGTTTTGACCAGTTTTAGGTATTTTTTTTTATCTTTTTCTTTTTTTTGAGTTAATATCATTTGGGTATGGACCCATTTGTTGTTTGTTTCATCTTTTGTGAGAAAGGAGGGATTTTGAAGGGATCATTGGGTTTTCGGATTTTTTTTTCAAGAGAGTTTTACCCAAATTGGGACTTGATTTAGGGATTGGAATTTCTTAAAGGGGAGATATTACTCAAATTGGGACTAGCTTTAAGGATTGGAGTTTCTTTTGGAGTATAGTGGGTTATTAGTGTTGATGTGGTTTGATATATTTCTTTTTATGAGAAAGAACAGGGCTTTGTGTGTTTTATTGCAAATCCTGGAAGGTGGGTCTTGAGCTTTTTGGGTAAAGAGGTAATTTGATAATTTTTCATTTTTAAAGTATAATACTAGGATTGGGTCGTGACCAGTTTTAGGAGTTGGAAGCGTACAGATAAACTGAATGTGCTCTAATTTTGGCGTGGTGTGACATTAATTGAAAAAAGTTCTGAGAAACTATAATGTTGATGGTTGATGGGTTTATGAACAGTGAATTCCTGCTATAGAGGATAAGTCTTTATTTTCATATTCTTTTCTGGCTTGTGTATTTCCTGAGTTTCTCTTTATTAATTTCTGTAATTGGAAGTGTAGAATGAGAAAATGCGACGATTTGGCTCATACTGCAGTGGGTTCTTTGTTCTTTGGTTTTGTATTTTCCTCTTAAGAAGCAGGTTTTTGCTACAGCAGAAGGGTTTCGCTAAATTATAGCTCATTATTGGATTTGTCAATTTTTTAGCTAATTGGAATTATAGGAAGAAAGAAAACTAGGTTGTGGATTTTATACTTGGATACATACTGCTCCATATTAAACCGATTGGTTGTAATTTAAGTTTGTATATTATCGATTGAATTGAAGCTGGTCTTTGATGTGCTATTCGGATATGGACATGAAAACTTAAGAACTGGCATTTTGTGATGAATCAAAGTAGCTTGGCAAACATATATAATAATGTAAATAACTTGGTAATTTTGTTCGCATCATTTTATTTCTTGAATTGTGTAAAACCCTGAGGAAGATTTTAGCATGTTGCTGAAATTAACTGAAGCTAGTACTGAGATTGTACCAACAATTATTTTCTTTTATTTTGTTCTGTCTTGACCATTCTCTCCAGTGTACCTTTTCCTCTTCAATTATGCACAATTGTTTTCTGAGAAAATGGTGTGCGTTAATTTATTATATTTGTCATTTGTGCAGATACTTTTCATGAGGTGAAGAGCAAACGTGAAAAGAAAAAGGAGGCAAGCATATGTTTAAATGTTCTTCAGTTTGCACTATCATTGTTTTCATGCTAATTATACTTTGTGCTTGCCGTTGATTTGCGTAATTCTCTTTTGTACTGATTCAATTATTTTTACACTCAACGAACACGTAAAAAATTTGTATCATTTTTTTTTGCTTAAGTGCATACCGGTGCATTATATGTATACCACATTTACAAGCAAGGATGTGAAAAGCGGAAAGTGTAGCGAAGCGGTGAGGCATTGCTAAGGCTATTTGAGGCTTTAGCGGCAAAAAGCGGAAAAAATGCAAAGTCAAAAAGCTGTTCAGTTTAAATATGCATAAATATTCACCAAAAAATAGAGAAAAATAATTTTTTTTATAAATGCATATTTGATGATCTATAGAGATCCTAAGCATGAAATAGATGTGTAACAATCACACAATATTAACAAAAGTACTCTAAAAAATGAGAGAGGAGCTTCGAGGAGGAGGAGGTGGTGCTTCGAAGAGAAGAGGTGGAGGCGGAGTTGGGGGAGGCAGAGGAGCTTCACGAGGAACAGAGAGGAGGACCGAAAAGCTTCGATGAAGAACAGATAGGAGGTGGAACTTTGACGATGAGAGGATGATGAGAGTCGGTGGAGCATAGACAACAAGAGTTGGTGGAGCTTCAACAACAAGAGTCGGTGGAGCTTCGACAACAAGAGGCGGTGGTGGAGCTTCGACGATTTTCGATGATGAGAGGCGGTGGCGGCGACTGTGGGTTAGGGTTTTTTTTTTGGGTTCGAACATTGGAGGGAGAGGGAGAGGGAGGGGTTGGGGGTTGGGAAAAGAAATGAGTTTTAAGTTAAAAAAGGGTCGGGTACGAATAAACCTATTTACTTAAGAATTTGGGTTGGGTACAAACCCGATTATTTGTATTTTAAAGCCCTGTATAGTGTTGTAAAGCACTTTTCAGTGTTTTTACGTGCTATTGATCGCTATTTCGAGTTGATAGCACTGATGCCGCTAAAAATCACCGCTTGAGGGTATAGGCTGCTACTGCTACTGCGTTGCTATTTGCCGCTATTTATAGCAGCGTTTACAAGCAGGGTGTATTTGGTTCTCCACTATTCACTTTTCTTTCGTGTTATAATGGTTGCAAGAATTTCATCAATTATATAATTGTTAAGCTATTTGCATTTCTTTGGCTTTTCTTTCCTCTCCTTCTCATTACCACTGTTCATTATTGTTTCTATGACTTCATTTTTGACAACCATTTTTTTATACGATTCAACGTTTATGTATGATTTCGATTCTTTTAAAGCAGAAACCATAATGTAAGTCATGTGAAATTTTAGAGATGTACTTTGAAGAAGTAGCGTGCTTGTTCCAACTTTTCCTTTCTGTGCTTTAGATCAAAGTGACTGGTGAATCCAAGTCTCAAAGAGTGAGCAGCAGTAGTTCAAGTCGTGGAGTCAGGGGTGGTGCTGACCAATCAGGACGTGGTGCTGCACAAACTCATTCTGATGGTAGTTGCATGTCGTAGCTGTGCTCTTGTCCTAGTATTTTATATTGATTATGACCCGCTTATCTGTGATTTTATGTGTTAGATTCTGAAGTTACTCGCAGTAAGCATGCACACACAAAAGAAAATGGGGCAAGAGTCGGTCATACTTCAGCAGCTCTAGGTTCTCGGGGATCAACTAGTAACTCCAGTTGGGGCGTAGCACCCTCAAGGTCAGTACAGATATCTGAACTGTTCAGTTGACTAGATGTTAGGATGGAATTTAGTACACTAGCTGTCCGAACAATTCATTTTTACTTCTATTACATTCATATTCTTCTTCAAAGTTATGTTCTGGAGTCTGGATGAAGCTTCTATTTGCATATTTTGTCGACATATTTGCATGTTTTCCTCCATTTCATTTTCACTTTCCCGAAGTTTTTTGTATGTCTCAAATGAAAATTATTTAATAGAGAAATTGCAATTCGTTTTGAAATTACTGTAGTCTATTGATTTTAGCTAGGATTTCTTTTTGATTCTCTTAAATTTAGTTTTCTTGAATATGCCTGCATATTAAATTCATCATAGCTTGGATGAGCGCCGTATGCAGTCTCATGAGAACTGCTATGTTTTGAACGGCAAAGAAGATTCTCCGAATGATGTAAATACATCAATTTGGCAGACCAACCTTTTACCTGGTGCTCTGTCTCTGTGTTTTAATGATGAACTAGAAACAAGACTCATACATGTTATTTCAACGAATGAGGAAAAAGTTAATTCTTCATATTATTTTTAGTCCTGCATTTGCAGTTCTCCTTTACTTGCTGTGTTAAGTGGGTTGTAATTACTGATTATTGTTAAGGTGATGAGATCAAAGAAGAGTAACCAGAGGCACATGGTTTTAGAATTTTGGTACTAGCTAAATAAGGGCTACATCGGCAAACATGTAGGGAAAAAGACATGATTTTGGTTCTGTTGTTGGTCTTAGCCCATATAGCAATTAAGTATAGAATACAAGATGCTATTTAAGTTTTCGTAAGGACCACAAAATAGGTATTTAGGTGTTGGTAATGGATAAATATTTCAGCCAGAACTTACCCGTTCGGAGGCTTCATGCTGGTTTCAGAAGGGAAAATCCAGAACCAAGCATGACAATTGTTCTCGTTTGGGTAATGTAAATTCTAAACTTGCAAAATTTCTGGTGCAGATAGTGATGTCAATGCAGAGAGCAAATGAAATGACTATAGTATTTCATCCAAAAAATAAATAAATAATAATAAATTTAAAAAAAATCAGAAAGTGTGAGAAAAGAAAAATAGAGGGAGATCTGACTTGCACATCTCCAAACTTATCCACAATCTTGCTTCATTATCAATCATTCCGTAGATATGCTCGCTTGATTTCTATAGACTTAGGTTAAAAGGTGCTTGTGTAAAATAAGACTACTAATCTTAACTCAAAACAATTTGACTTCGCATCTCATTGAAATAAGTTGAATGATCTTTAGTTTGAGGTTCCATCCAGACCAATCCAGTGAATGCGTATTAATAAAAAACAAACAGATTGAGATGTGACACACTAGGAGATTATATATTTGCAAGAGAAGAAACATGCAGATTCATTTATAGACCAAAATCTCACAATTACCTATGCAAACCTCAAGTGTAATTTTACTACTATATTGTTTAGTGATTTTCAACTCTATCAACTCTTAAAATGATTGCTTTGAAATGTAGAAAGCACGGTTACTTCAATTTGAAGTCTACAGTGTCTATTTTCCAAATAATGAGGAAATTGATGGCATTCTTCTTAGATGCTCTTAAATCAGAATCTTGATTCTTTCTGATTTTAACCTCACCCAAGAACCTTGACTTTAACTACCCCCGCATTGTATCGTGTTTGTTTGGACCAATTTTTTTAAAGCTCGAGTATGCTAAATAATTTTGAAATATCATGAAAATTATTTCCTTAAACAACTTATGTTATTTAAGGTATTGTTGTATAGCACATTTGTATTGCTTTTGGTGTCATTATAAGCATAAAGTACAAAGAGCAATATCGTGACCATCCATTCAGAACCGTTAGCAATGATTGTAATGGTGCAAATGTTAGATTATTATTATTATTTTTTTTTGAGTTTTGCGGCTACAGCTCAACTGGATAGACAACCTCCTTAAACTGTGCTTGTATACGAGTAGTTTGTTATCAATGAAGTGAGTGAATCATACTCCACGAATATGATGATATCCATCTAGTTCAATATACAGAATGTATGAAAAAGGTGGATGGAGTGTTGGAGTATTTCTATTGATTGGTCATGTCATGTAGTCATGAGTCGGACATCAGAGTACGACATGCTGTATTTTGTTGGGTTCTGTGGAGGCAACTCAACTGGATGAACAACCTTCTTTTCGTAGCTGAATTAGAAATTTGTGCTTGTCCATGTGTAGTTTGTTATCAATGGAGTGAGTGAATCATACTGCATGAATATGATGATATCCGTATACTTATACTTAATATATGGAATGTACAAAAGCGGCGTATGGCATGTTGGAATATTTCTATTGTTCAGTCATGTCATACAGGCCCGAGTCAGACATCAGAGTGCTTCAAATTTAATTATCATTAGGACTCCCTATACGTAAACAGTATTACAAATCTATTTCTTGATCTGAAAGAAGCCCAGAGAATTAAAGATTGTAATCAAGTAGCAGGGATGAAACATAATCAAGCTAAAGCATATAGTCATATTTCCGTTAAATGAAGTCGAATCGATTGAGTTCCAGAATTGTTATCTTGCTGTTATTTCCATCATATGGAGTTTTAAGTCTTACTATTTAGGTGTTTCACTTGTCTCCATCTTTGAAACTAAATATGATGCACAAAAAATGTAATAAAAGAAAATCAAGTTATTTTGCTGGAGAGGTTTTTGCTCCTTGTTAGAATTATGTATACTTATGTGCATGTCCAGTCCATTTATTTACCATGATTACCAGCACAAACTAAGAGTTACGGTATGATCAATCAAATTCATTAGATCCTCCTATAGCAACAGGAACTGCATCTTTTAGAGATCAATACACAATTAATAGCTGCCTTATGGTGCCAGAATATGAACTATTCTCCACATGCATAACACGACTGTTCTGGATGATGGATGACATTCCGGATATACATGCAAAAATCTTGATTTCAGAGGGACACATTGGATGAATTTCTATACAGTTCATCAGAATCCCAGCTCTGATTGCCCACACTTTCTCAATTGATTTGGAAAACAAGTTCAAAGCTCCACATGGATGAATCATCAATAAAAGTTAGCAACCAACAATGGTCATTGGTATCCATTGGTGATAATGGACTACCCATCTGAAGACTATCTTGTTCTTAATTTTGAATGTTGCCTGTCTTTTTCAAGAATTAGGCCATGTTCTTGCATCTGCTACTCTCTCTCTCCCCCCTCCTCCCTCCCCCCTCTCTGCTAGTCTTAGTTTCTCTTTATTCTTCAGGGATTACCTAATATTTGGAAGTCCTTGCTGGTGCATGGCATATATGGTCTATGAACTTATCTAAGTCAGAAATGTCGGAACTAAGTGCAAAATCTGTATGGAGCAAAGTGTCATTCTTCATAGACATGGCTAGGATAGATTTTGAATTCGTGGGAACCACCTCTAAAAGAGGTCATAGAATTTGTCTCTAGAATGCTACATTGCCTGGGTCGAGGATGACAAGATTTATATATGGAGGGAGCTAATGTCAAAACTCCAAAGTGAATATCCAGCATGAGATATGCACAAGAAAAGTAACGTAGTACAATAGTTCACATGAAATCAAGTATGAATTATACCCATCACTTTTTAGTTTTTAGGTAGCATTGGAAAAACTCAGCGACTGACCAATGTTTAGAAAAGGAAATTTTAGTATGCAGTGGAGGTTAGTTAATAATGTGGAGGAGCAGTAATGTCAATGGATCTAAAGGTGACAGACGAAATCATCCATGATGTCGAGAACAAAAGTTGTTGCCAAGGGGAAGCACGAAGGCAGTGTTGCGGCAAAACCCCCTCGGCGGCCCCAATATCTAGAAAGAGATGAGAAGTTCTCTAGTATCAAGAAGTAGGCTCCGATACCATGCAAAAATAATTAGAGTCTGTCATGGTATATTATTTGTAGTGCTTGAGATAAAGATGTGTTACATATCCTTAGGAATATGCTAAAAAAATTTGTAGCATATTGCTTTATTCCTTCCATATCCCTAATATATCTCAATCATATATCCTAATATATCCTTTCATAATATGCTAATATATTTCTTAGCAAATATTTTTCAAAAAAGCGCTTATTTACCTTAATGGCAATGATAGCATTTGCAAAAGCACAAAAGCAGTTTTGCCTACTTTCCAAGGCATTTAACTATCTTTCTGTGCTAGCTTCTAATTTAATTTATTAGCCTTTCAAGTGGCTGTATTATGTTTCGCTTGGACATGAATTGTATATATCAGGCCAAAGAGGGTGTGGTAGGCAGGGCATTTGTCATTCAGCTTAGTACCTGAACTGGTACGATGCAGCGAAAGCAGGTTTAAAATTTACTCATTCAATTGCAGTACGTTTAACAATCTTTTTGGGACCAATTTTTATATGAAATCCGATCATAAGCTATTTTATTATCTACACATTTTGAATCTCAATTTCCAATCACTACCTTCTAATCTCTGAGCCTTTTCTCTCTTATCCCAGGCCCTAACCCACTTCATTCGAACCCTTCCTCCTCCCTCCAAAACAATTAAATAAGGTTTCATTTTAGTCCTCCATGATTCTTTCTATCTCCCTCATTTTTTCTTTTTCCTTTTTAAATTTTCAGGAACATCATTGGCTCTTTTGCATCTAAATCCTCATTAAAGAATCGTTAGCCTTGTCCTGCTTCACTCTATCTTCCACTCACAACCTTGAGTTATATGCCGAATACCCATAAATAAAAGTGAACATAAATGAATCACATGTGCTTGTAGTGCTTGGATGAAGGACGTGGGAAGTTCTTAAGAACAATATCTTTTTCCATGCTCATACTGTAGACCTTCTAGATTGAGATTTTTTCTTGAGGTTTATTTCTGATAGCTTGGATCGTATGTTCTTGTGTTACCACTTACCAGTCATGACCATTAATCATCATTGTGATCATTCATTTAGGCAAAGCTTTTCCCAGTCAAAGTGGGGTCAGCTGTAGAGCATGACTTGAAGTTGTGGAAGCGCTTCTTGTAGCATTTTGCATAGAAAATTGTTTTATAGTGATTTAACTGTCATTACGTGGCTGATTGTTTTTCCATATGCTTTCTTTATATAAATTTGCTCTTCTGCTGCCTGAACGTAAAAGTAAATGGATATGGGAATATTCTGTTCTAACTCATCTTGTTAAACATCATTTTGGTTTTTGTGAATTGCTTTTATCTTTTACAGCTACAATGATCCCTTAGGGGATGCAACACATTTTCCAGGATTATCTGGTCACATCACTTCACAAACTTCATCAACAATGCAACATCAGTGGTTGGGGGTGCCAGGTCAACTTTCAATGGCTGATATTGTGAAGATGGGTAGGGCTCAACGAAAACCTTCAAATACATCTGCAGTGGCAACTGAGCTGTGCAATTCCTTGTCACATAAAGCAGTTGCATCAAACACATCCCAGGGCAATGTCATTACAGTTACTCCATATGAAGCTAATCAGGATAAACATTCTTCACAAGATAATGTTTTCCGGGTTTCAGAGGTTAGACATGAGCCGAGCACTTTAATTGGTCAGGATGAATCTCTTGAAGAATGGACCCTAGTGGATCACTCAGCTGATGAAGGTTCTGCAGTGCTTGTAGATGTATCTGCTGGTTCGTCTGCCTACCATGAACCATCTGTATCATCTAGCTTGCGCATTGATGAGGTTGACTCACATCTAAATCCTCATGTAGATGACATTCAAAAATCAGGACAGGTTCGTGGAAGAAGCCTAACTACAGGATCCACAACTTCTGATGCACAATTGAGGGTTGATAGTTCTGATGAATCCTCATGCTCGGATGACGCATCATTTAGGAACGATAGTTCGTATCAGCAACATGAAGGTATATTCTCATTTATGAATATTGATGGTGGTCTTATACATTATCCTTGGTGCTTTAATATTTTTGCAACAAACTGGCAATTAGACCTTAGTAAGCATGAGTTGGGGATTTATCTTTTTAAGAATTTACAATAGATGATTTCTCTGTGAAGCATAAAACTTGGCTTACTTATAGTCTACTGAGACGTCAGCTTAGAAACGTTTGGCATGGGATAATGTATTTTTTGAAAGTTTGATTATTTGATGCTTACTTTTGACCCTGCCAAGGAAGAGAAGAAATTAAAGAAAGAGAAAAGAAAAAGGATTAGTTATAAGTACAACTCTGTATATGCTAATAGGTTTTCCTGCAGTGTGTTACTAAGGAATATGATCACTAACTTTCTTGTGGGATATTGTTTTCTTATCCATACATTAAATAATTGCAGACATCATTAGGGTTTAGGCACATATATCACCTTTTCTTGAGAAATCTTGGCTTAACTTGATAATAAAAAATGCTAATGTTCATAGCACGCAACATTTTGGAATCAAAATTTTTTCCTTTCCATTTTCCATAACTTGAGAAATAATACGTAGTATGTATAAGAGAGTTGTATACCTCACTTGTTGTATGCTCCATGTAAGGGAACAGATAAATTTGTGTTGTTATGATAGGTCACCCCTACTTCGTGTCCGTGTCCGACACATCCCGTGTCCGTGTCCGACACTCCTTGGACACTTCTTGAGTATATTCACACGTTTATTCAGACATGTGTGCAATTATATAATACATTTTTAGTTTAAAATACATGTGATAAAACTTCTTGGACACATATCTTATACTTCACCTCAAATTTCGGCAACTCATTGGACTAGGATCGGGTTCGTTTTAGGTTTTTAACCCATACCATGTTCATATGTATGATTTTAAATGGTCGTTTGGGTATTTAACTCAAAAACAAGCAGTTTTTCAATTTATGATCTACTCAATAAAAGAAATATAAAAATGTTATAGGAATTTTAGTTTTCATAACATGTGAATTAAAAAACAATATCGATGCCATATAAATTATTAATTTCAATGTGTATTAGCCGTGTCCCTATATCCTACCTTTTACAAATTTGCCGTATCTCATATCCGTACCCGTGTCTGTGTCCGCACCCGCATCCGTACCCAGCAACATAGTGATCATGTAGAAGATGTCTTAGTTGGTAATGGTTTTGCCTTAAGAATCAAGTAAATATGTTGGTGTGTAAATAATGTTAATAAGTTCTTTTCATGTTGCAACTGTATGTGGTTTCAGTAGTTTTTATAGAATTGGTGCTGCTTCAATGCAGTGATTGTTTCCCCATGCATGTGGTTTTAGCAGTTTTGATGCTGGGTTGTTTCATGTAAGTTCAATGTCATAATGTTATTAACATAACTTGCTCCTGAAAATCCTGGTGTCTCTTTCTGTATGTGGTTGTATTTATTGTTTCTCTGATTTCATTTTTTTTTTCAGCTGAGTTTGTCCAGGACGAACTATCATCAGACTTACAGCACTTGAACATACAAAAGAAAGAGCAGAGTGCAGCATCATCAGAAGAAAAGCCTGCAGTAGTAATTCCTGGGCACCTCCAGGTTACTAATGAAGACTTTTCACGTTTGAGCTTTGGTAGCTTCAGGTCAGGTGTTGGCTCTTCCCTTGCTGGAGAAGTTTTGCCCAAGCCTGTGAAAAGTAATTTTGGGGTTGACTCCGTTACAGAAAATGCACAATCTGTTGGTTACCAAGATACAAGGTAATCTTTATTTCTTACCTAATCTCTTTGTTGATATGACTCATCTTTTAGAATATGTATGAAAAGAGGTTCTTCTAGCAGGATTCAGGAGTACTACAATACTGAACAGTTAAGGACTACAGCAGATGACAGGGTTTCTCTCATCAATGATGCAACAACTTTGAAGAATTATGATGTTTCAACCTCACAACCTGAGCATAGCAGAAATGACACATTTATTTCTGAACAACAACATCAGTACAACATTCCTTCCGTTTCTGGCTTTGCAGTTTCAGGTACCACCAAACCAGATTATGCAGCCAATAGCGATGTACAAGCAAACGTACAAATGCAAAACCTTTCTCTGCCTACAAGTTTGAAGGTAATCTATTATCTCGATTTTTCCTTCCTTCTAATATCATGTGGGTAACCTTAGTATTTATTCACCTTCATCATGATTAGAGGGTGTTTTATGGAGCTTATTTTTTTGGTCAAACTAGCTATTAAGCTAGATTATCCATATCTAGCTTTTAGTTTGGCGACATCTCAAATAAGCTAGCTTTTAAGCCTCATTCAAAAAAAGTTGGGGGTTCCCCAACTTTTGAACAACTAGCTTATAAGCTCATCTAAATTAGCTAGGTTTAACCAAGCAAACAACTTTTCTACCCTTGCAAGTTTTATTATTTTTTTATCATAAAAACTAAAAGCCACCAAAAGCTAGCATAGCTTATAAGCTTAAAAAAATAAGCTCTCCCAAAGACCCTCTAATTCAGGATGGATTTATGGAGCTTCCATTTGTCATTCCTCATATGAGTTGAAGTCTTTCTGATACTGTTTTTATCTTGTTGGTAAACATTCAGTTCTGCGGAAAGTAGTATGTATCCTGAAAGTCTGGCTTAAATTTCCATAACTTAAGTTCCTGACCGGATTTTGGATTAGGTTGAACTGTGAACTTGTTTAACATGCAGAGACAAAATAAACCATATGGCTTGAACTCTTTTGTGAGGTATAGAGGTCACAAACTAGATAGGAATCGGGGAAGGGGAGTGAGGAATTTTGATTATGTTTTCTTGATATTATGCCTCTTTGCTCTTTTTTTCCTAGTTAACTATACTTGTCCTAAACAGTGGAAGAAAAAAAAATACTTTGAGTATGTGAAAAAACTTGATAAAGGAGAAGCTTAGAGCGGGTTGCGTGTTTGATTTCACATTGTTAAACCTATTCCTCAACAGCACAATCTTGATTGGATGAAAAGGAAGTGTGTTTGTATATTCAGCACAATCTTGATTGGATGAAAAGGAATTATTCTTTAGGTTGATAGGACCATGTTGTATTACATGGCATTAGACATTGTAGGTTCCATGGTCTAGGGATAATGAGTTCAAATCACTTCATTGACAATTTTAAATACATCATATGTCCCCATTATGGCTTGATTTTATAAGAACTCAGCATCAATCTACTTAGTTTTTCTTGTTGCACCCTGTATGTATCCATACATTTCATCCTCAGGTAAAACGTTTTCAGAAGCATTCTTACTCAAGAAGTTTCTATGCTACGACTGTGAAATACATTACCTAGTATAGATTGTCACAACAGTTTACTGTGCTTATGGATACTAGCTGACTTTTGTAATCTGATGCTTGTAGTTTTTCCTTGTAATTTGATCAGTGATACCTTACCTATCTGTTTGTGTTTTCATGTGCAGCAACCACATATTGACTCATCTCCGAGCAATTTATTGAGCGGGAATGCCCAATCTCTTCAAGGGCAAGATCTTCCCTTTTTACACTCACTCACAGATCAGTCTATCTCGACAAAATATAACCCTTCAACGTCATCTTTTAGCGGGCCAACCTTTTCTTCGCCTGAGGTACCTTTCTAACTTCTAGGCTTCAGTTTCCAATTTTGCTTTTTTTTCTTTAATTTTTTTATGTAACTGCTGGATTGGGTGGAAAGCAAACATGTGCAACCTAAAATGGGAAATAGATTGTGCGGTCTTTTGGTGGAATGGCTTATCTATCATTCAGAATCTGGCTCCAGTTCCCAACAAATTTACAATATTGTACATTTTATGTTGACTTGATACATCTTGGGTATAAACTTATAATCAATTTGTTGACGGAGCTTCCCCCCCCCTTGTGTTCCATATTGCCTTCTCAGACAGTTTTATCTGTTTCATGGTGTGACATCTGTGTGCATGGTCCACCAGTTAGTAGCAAGCAGTGTATGTGTCTACTGATATCTAATATTTCTACTTCTAGGGTTGGCATGATAGTTTGGTTAATCAGCTCATTGATTTTTAGTTTACAAAAATGGGGGTTTCAGCTGTTAATTTCTATATTTTAGTTTTCTGTAATTCAAAGTTATTACTAGTTTGCTCTTGTTGTTTATCTATATAACTTTCTAAATAATGAATTTGTTCGTGTAGGTTTTGATGCCGGGGCTTTTCTCCAACTTTCATTCTATTCCTCAAACCACTTCCAGCCACACAATCTCCAGTGGAGCTGCATTGCATCAACATCTTTACTCCCAACCAACTCTGCCTCTTGGGCCTCTGACTAACATGTACACCTATCCTGTCCTTCCTCAAAATATTGCTTACATGCCCTTTTCAGGAAATAGTCCCTTCCACCAATCTCCAGCTTCCCTTCAAAGTGCGGCCATGAAATATGGACTCCCACAGTTCAAATCTAGCATGTCTGCGAATGGTCTACCTCAGTCTCTTCCTACTGGCTCAGGCTATGGAGGTTTTGGAAGTTCAACTAATATTCCCGGAGCTTTCTTACAGAACCCTTCGAATATCGCTGCTGGCTCATCGATTGGTTATGAAGAAGCACTAAGATCACAATATAAGGAGAGCATCGCTCTTCATCAGGTATTACCATTAGTTCGCATTCATATTATTATCGAGGATTTATATGAACGATAAGAGCTGCACTTATTTCAGTTTGCTTCTTTTCAGGGTGACAACTCCGCATTGTGGCATTCACGACCACTTTCAGCAGTTCCACCGAGCAATTTCTACGGCCTTCAGGGGCCGAGCCAGCAAACAAGCAGCAACATTCTTCGACAGGGTCAGCAGCCTGCAAACATGGGAATGATGGGGTACCCGAGCGTGTATCATACTCAGCTGGGTGGGATCTCTCGAGAGCATCAGCAGCTCCAGAGCCAAGGGGATCTCAGTGGTTCTCAGGGCCACCAACCATCCCAGCAATCCCATCAGCTATGGCAGCACAATTACTGATCTAATACCCATCTTTTTCAGGGTGTTTAGGTAGTAGCCTGCCTCTTAGTTGGTTAGGTGTACATAACCGACTGATTTCTTTTCGTTGAGGCTAATGTATTCTAGATTCTGAGATTGTGTTTTTAACTCGGTACTTACGTTCGTATGTAATATCGTAAACCACTTGAATGCTTTATGCTATGCGTGTGTTTGGCGTGTTAATATATGGTTTTCGATTCCTCTGATGACAATTTGCTTTTGGTTCGGTCGTATATGAATCTCACTAGAAAATTGCTATACTGTTATAGCAATGTCCTCCCAATCAAGCAAAAGCTCAACTGGGAAGAGGATAAAGCAAAAGCTGAATTGGGAGTGAGGATTGTTTGAATTGGCTTGATTCAAGAGTGCCGGGTCAGTTGTGTATGTTAGCTTCGGCAGTTTGTTGTGCATATTCTCCAAGGATCAACTCCTGGGAAATAGCGATAGGCCTCGAGAAATGTGGCCGCCCATTCATTTAGGTGATTGACGAACATAGTTGATGGCAAAAGGGTCTGGTCATGAGAGGGTGGGCCCCACAAAAACCGATTCTCAGCCTTGTGTCGATCGGAGGATCCCTGACGCATTGCGGATGGAATTCGAGCTTGAAGGGGATCAGTGCGGGCTTGCCACTTGCCACGTGGTATATCTTAGCTGAACAATTTTATAATGAGAGATTGGTAGTTGATGTGCTGTAGATTGGAGTGTCAGTAGGAGCGAAGGTATATGGTGTAAAGCAGGAAGAGAGGCCTGTGATTGAGGCAGGAGAGATTGAGAGGGTGATAGCTAAGCTGAAAGAAGCGGATGAGGGAGGAGAGCGAGGGAGCTCGAGGAGATTGTGAAGAGAGCAGTGGAGGAAGGTGGATCATGGTAGGAAGATATGAGTAGCTTGATTCAAGAGTTGAAGAAGAAGCATGAATAGAATGCTTGAAAGGCGCACAACTTAACATCAAACTAAGCGATGCATGTGGAAAGTCGACCATTAGTGATAATATGAGTCGCTATATTCCACTTTGTTGTCCTTCTTTGCGGGTTTCAGTATGTAGAATTATAGATGATGAAGACTTATTAACCATTGACTCTGGTCAAAAAGGTTCGAGAAGGACTAAGCTAATCAACTTGGACCCGATTGTGTCAATAATATTAATCTTATTCAAAGCATGAGTTCAAGCATATTTAACCGTCTATTTTATTGGATTTTAAAGGCAAAGAGAAAGAGGAAAAAGATGAAGAGAGAGTGACAAGTTGTTTTTAACCCAACATGTGTGAATATGGGAGTAAATTAGCAAATAGTTACATAGGAACAGATAAATCTGTGAATACATATGACATGAAGGGTATATTTGTAAATAACTCCCACACACACATCATTGACGTCAGGAGAATGTCTTGTGTGGCTGCAATTATTTTCTTCCCAAATTACCACAGAAAATTCCTCCATTAAACCTCCTTCACAAGGAGATCCTTTTGACTTCTCTCACTGAAATCTTCACGTAGTTCTCTGAAACCTGAACCCCAACAAGACCCACTTGGGTTTTCTTTGTGGATTCTGCCAAAATTTGAGCACAAGCTGTTTGATGAAATTTTTGTCAGAAGCTAGATTGGATTTCTGTTAATTTGTTCAGTTTGCAAGTTGAAAGTGTGAAGGTATCGACCAGTGTTGAGTTCTTGAAAGAGCTGCAGATTCCTGGATGTTGGGACCCCCTGCGTTTGCTTGGCACAGGTGTGTGGCATTCTGATGCTGAGATTTATTTATTTTTATTGTCTTAAATTAACTGAAACTGGCTGAGAAAGGAGAAGAAAACTTGGGTTTATTACAAAGCTAACAGTTGCTTAGATGTGATAGCAGATCTTAGACAAAGATCTCATTCAGTCATTTAACTTTGAACATGTATAGATAGTGTACTGAACAATGTGCTGTCGTAGTTGTTAATTTATTAGTACTATGATTGGTGATAATGTTGAAACTTTGTTCTCGAAAGAAATAATAGTAAACACCTTTGTTCTGAAGATAAGATTTTAGTGCTCTGGTGCCATCTAGAAGATCAGATGAGGGAGGGGAGGGAGGGAGTTTTGAGAACTTTGTATCAAAGTATTTGGAAGTACACGAAGGAACCCGTGTAATGGATTATGGAAGAGCTGCTCAAAATTTTCCTTGAGGTGACGACATGACTTCATGGACAACAACATAATGATTGATGATAGGCGATTAGATCAGAGGACGCGACGCAAAATGTACACTGACATACTAATAGAGAGGTTTCCCGATGAAGTGTTGCCTTGAAATGAGTAACTTCTTATAAACAATCTGCTTGAAATTTTACTCTGTCACTTGTTTTGATGTTTTCTCCTAAAGCAATTGTTTCCACCCTTTTGAACTGGCTACAACTTCGTGTGAAACCTTGAATTTTCCTTGACACCCAAGTTTCTGTTGGGACAAACCCAGGGCCCAATAGAGCAGAGTCACAGCTAAAGTATTGCAGAAGTAATACAGAACACACAGATTTACGTGGAAAACCCCCTAAATGAATTTGGGGTAAAAATCACGGGCAAGGATAGAAGAATTCACTATGAGAAAAAACTTAGGAGATTACAATCTCTCTTTATAAGGAGATACTCTCTCTATTTTTTCTCTCTAGCTATCTCTTTCTTATCGCTCTTAATTGGAGACTGAGATTCTGGGATGAAATGAACTGAAGGATTTCTGGGCGTATTTATAGATCTGGAAAAACACTGTGCACGAATATAATAATAATTTTTTTAATTTATTTAACACACCGCATGGGCAGCTGCTTGTGCACGAGGGCGGCTGCGCTGAAATTGTGGGAGGCTACTGTTCACGGGGCCCGCCATTTTTGACAATCTCCCACTTGAAAATTTGATTGAGTATCAATCATATCTTCACACCATTCTATCTATCTTGCCATCTCCAGTTGCTCACGTCTCTGTCAGACCACAAGAGGATCTACACCAAACAAACTTGTCAGTATTGATTGCTTTTGTCAAAAAATCTGCTATGTTATTTTTGGTGTGAATTTTCTGCATATCCATGGTTCCTTCCTCCACTTTCTCACAAACGAAGTGGTACTGAACTCGAATGTGTTTGGTCTTTGAATGAAAGGCTGAATTTCTTACCAAATGCAAAGCACTCTGACTGTCACAAAATAGAGAAATCTTCTTTTGTTCATGGCCGAGTTCCTCCAGCACCATCTTCAACCATATCACCTCTTTACTAGCTTGTGTAGCTGCTATATATTCTGCTTCTGTTGTTGAAGTAGCCACAACCATTGCGGTTTTGAAACCGACTTCTGACTCGCCCGACAAGTGCAAACACATAGCCTGTGGTGGATTTGCTATGATCACGATCACCTGCATAATCAGAATCAACATATCCACTGACAATAAAATCTGATCCCCCATAACATAATACAATATCTGAGGTGCCCTTAATGTATCTTAGGACCCTTTTTACAGCATTCCAATGCTCTTTACCAAGATTCATCATGTATCGACTAATCACTCCCACTGCTTGTGCAATGTCTGGTCTTGTACAAATCATAGCGAACATTAGACTTTCCACTGCTGATGCATACGGTACTCGAGACATCTCCATCCTCTCTTCTTCACTGTAGGACTCATACTGGAGGATAACTTGAAATTAACAGGAAGTGGGGTAGAAATTGGCTTACAATTTTACATATTGAAGCGCCGCAAGATTTTCTTAAAATAATTCTTTTGAGAAAGCCAAATCTTCCTATTATTTCTGTCTCGATAAATTTACATCTCTAGAATCTTGTTTGCGGATCCTAAATCCTTCATTTCAAATTTCCTAGCCAATTGAGCCTTCAATTCTTTGATACGATCTTTGTCGGGGCCTGCAACCAACATGTCGTCAACATACAATAATAAAATAACAAAGTTATTTTCGCCAAACCTCTTGAAATATGCACAAGGGTCTGAGTTAAGTCTGTTGTATCCAAGGCTCATGATGAATGAATCAAATCTCTTGTACCAACACCTCGGCGCCTGTTTTAGACCGTACAGAGATTTGTTTAGCTTGCAAACCAAGTTCTCTTTTTCTTTTTCTTCAAAACCTTCTGGTTGGAGCATATAAATTTCTTCTTCAAGATCTCCATGAAGAAATACGGTTTTCACATCTCGCTGCTCTAGATGTAAGTCAAATATAGAGCTCATAGCTAGTACTATTCGGACTGTTGTAAGTAGAACTACAGGAAAAAATATTTCATTAAAGTCAATACCTTCTTTCTGAGCATATTCTTTGACCACCAATCTAGCACGATATCGCTCCACACTATCATCGCCATTTCGCTTGATCTTGTAGACCCATTTGTTTCCAATGGTCTTCCTTGTGGTAGCGTCACAAGTTTCCAAGTCTTATTCTTATGGAGAGCTTCGATTTCTTTCTGCATTGCTGCCATCCACAAAGATGCATATGTACCGTTTACAGCTTCATGGAAAGTTGATGGCTCTCCATCCTCCGTTAAAAGATAATATGCAACATTACTCTCCGTAATATACTCCGAGTGTCAAGTCGGTGGTCTTCTCTCACGAGTTGACTTTCGAACTTCTGGGGCCTCGAGCTCAACTGGTTCTTATACATCATGCTCATGTACTGCTTCAGAAAACACTGGATTATTTTCCACCTGAATATCTACAGTCTCTGAGTCCTTCATTGAGCTACTTTCTTTCTCTTCTCTTTGCAGTTGGTTCTCTACAAAGATAACATCTCTGCTGATGATAACCTTGCTGGTAGTGGGATCCCACAAACGATACCCTTTTACTCCATCAGCATATCCTAAAAATATACATTTCTTAGATTTTGAATCCAGCTTTATAATTTCTTGGGCATTGTACATTACGTACACTAGACTTCCAAATATATGGAGGTTGGAATAATCAGCTGGCTTGCCAGTCCACATCTCCATCGGCGTCTTCAACTGTATTGCGGTTGATGGAGATCGATTCACCACATAACAGGTGATTTTTACTGCTTCCGCCCAAAAGCCTTTATCCAGATTTGCAGTTGTCAATATTGCTCTGGTTCTTTCTAACAGAGTTCTGTTTATCCGCTTCGCTACTCCATTTTGTTGTGGAGTATACGCCGTACTGAATTATCTTTTGATACCTTCTTGCTTGCAGAATGTAAGAAATTCACCGTCTGTGTATTCTCCTCCATTATCTGACCTCAAGCACTTGATCTTCTTGTCAGATTCAAGCTCGACACGCTTTGTAGACTTTAAAGACTGAGAACACATCGGTCTTCTTCTTGATAGGGTACACCCAACATCTCCGGGAGTAATCATCAATAAAGGACATGAAATACTACGCTCCTCCCATGGATGTAACTGGTGCTTGCCATACATCAGAATGAACCAGTTCCAGAATAGCCTTGCTTCTAGAACTCGATGTGTTGAACTTTAGCCGATGCTGCTTGCTTGTAACACAATGCTTACAGAACGGAAGAGCTACCGATTTGAGCCCAGGAAGCAGGTTCTGATCGGAGAGAATCATCAAACCTCGTTCTGACATGTGGCCTAGTTTACAGTGCCACATCATGGTTTCTTCTTCTCCACGGTTGGTTGATGCCACACATGAATTAGCTTCCTGCAGGGTATCTCCCTTGAGTATGTATAGATTTGCAGCTATCTTTTCTCCTTTGATCTCCACAAGCGCCCCTCTAACAATCTTTATGATCCCATTTTCTATATGGGTCTTGCATCCGAGCTTATTCAATTGTCCTAAAGACAATAGATTCTTCTTTAAGCCCTTCACATGTCGCACATCTTAAATGGTGCGTATTGTACCAATAAACATTTTGATTTTGACAGTATCAATGTCAGAAATTTTCAAGGCATGGTCATTTTTCATGAATACAGATCCCCCTGAGATAGGTTCATTTTTGTGGAACCATTCCCTCCGGGAGGTCATGTGCCAAGAAGCTGCTGAATTTAGAAGCCAGACATTAGCAAACTTCTTTCTGTCTTCATCAACAGCGGTTGCTCCACTGTATAGAATTTCACCATCATCTGATGTGCTGACAACGCATCCTTGAGATGTTGATGGCTCTGAAGACTTTTTATCACCACTCTTCTTATTGTGCCAACACTCCGACTTGACGTGCCCCTTTGTACCACAGTTATAGTATTTGATATTCTTCTTACTTCTTGACTTTGATCTATCACGAGCATGACTCCCACTGGAGCCTGGTTCCGTTGATCTTCCTCTCGCCACCGATAAAGCCTCCGCTTGTTGCGAACTTACCTGCCTGTCTTTCTTGTTCTTGCGCCGATTTTCTTCCTCCAGAACAGCGGCTGCAACGTTGTCGAAGACCAGATTTTTCGCAAGGACGTTATTTGTGAGGTTGATGATGAGCTGATCATACGAGTCAGGTAGATTCTGAAGTAGAAGCTCCGCACGTCCATTCATACCAATTGTTTGCCCCAACATTGTAAGTTGGGAGAACAGGGTGTTTAGGGTGTTGATGTGGTCGGTCATCGATGTAGATTCCGCCATCCTCAGAGTGTAAAGTCTCATTTTTAAGAAGATTTTATTGTGTAAGGATTTGGCCTCATATAGCTTTGTTAGAGTATCCCAGATCTTCTTTGCTGTCTTCTTCTCTTCTATGCTTGACAGCACCCCATCTGCTAATACCAGATGAAGATTTGCAATAGCATTCCCGTCCATCTCGTTCTACTTTTTATCATCTGTGATGTCAGCTGGCCTTTTACCGATGGCCGCTAAGCAATTATCTTTTCTCAAGATAGCCTTTATTTTCAATTTTCATAGAGAGAAATTACTCCCGTTGAATTTCTCGATCTTGAAATTCTCAAACTTCGCCGCCATTACTTCTACCACGAACGGTAACTCCTTACTATCTCACGTAAACAGTAACTGTATTTATGAACAGTAACCGTATCCGTGAATAGTATCGTACTTGTGAATAGTATCCAGTGCCTTTTATAGGGTAAATGATAATCTAGCTTATTTTCTGATGTGAAGGATCCATCTTTGGTGACATCCACAGAGCATACGATAAGTAGATACACGCACCCTAAGACAGGCTCTGATACCACTTGTTGGGACAAACCCAGAGCCTAATAGAGCAGAGTCGCAGCTAAAGTATTGCAGAAGTAATAAAGAACACACAGATTTACGTGAAAAATCTCCTAAATGAATTTGGGGTAAAAATCACGGGCAATGATAGAAGAATTCATTATAAGGAAAAACTTAGGAGAGTGCAATCTCTCTTTACAAGGAGATACTCTCTTTATTTTTTCTCTCTAGCTCTCTCTTTCTTATCTCTCTTAATTGGAGACTGAGATTCTGGGATGAAATGAACTGAAGGATTTCTGGGCCTATTTATAGATCTTTAAAAATACTGTGCACGAATATAATAATAATTTTTTTAATTTATTTAACACCGCATGGGCGGCTGCTTGTGCACGAGGCGGCTGCGCTGAAATCTTGGGCGGCGACTGTTCACGAGGCCCGCCATTTTTGACAGTTTCTAGCTAGTGGTGTTACAATTACTGGCTTCATATCCTAGAGAGGGATAGTCAGGTTTATTTATAGGATCGAAAGTATTGAGCAAGTAGTACACAATTAATACATGATTTTTCAATGGGAGACAAATTTGTCTAACTTTCCTAATATACTAATGCCACTAACATTCTAATAACTCTAATACACACCCTCAAAATGGAGTATAGAGATTTATCATATCCATCTTTTTATATAAAAATGGCAAGATTCTTCTTAGGTAAAACTTTAGTAAAAATATCAACCAAACATGGCACATGACAATATTTTTGGTCATTGCCGTATCATGAATAAAGTGACAATCAACTTTAATATGATTGTTGCACTCATGAAACAGTGGATTGATAGCAATATAAATGACAACTTGGTCATCACAATACATCACCATTGGTTGAGAAAGAACCAAGCCAAACTCTAAAACAAGAGACTGAACCCATATCATCTCATAAGCAGTATAAGTCATACCTCGATATTCAGCCTTAGCAGTGGATCTCATAACGACAATGTGCTTCTACTCCAAAGTTCCAAATTCCAACAAACTATGCTACAACCAGGAATGGAACGATGATTAAGAGGATCACTTGACCAATTAGCATCATAACATTCAACACGATCGAGATGATCTGAATTCTGAAGGACGACTCAACAAATCCTTACCCAGAGCACCTTGATCATGTCACAGCACATGTCAAGCTGCATCTCAGTGTAGCTTATATGCAGTTTGCATATACTAATTTAGAAGCCCAAAAATCAAGGCGAGTCACTTTCTACTAAATGATCTTTTCTGTCAACAATGAACACATCCTAGGACCATCAAGAGCATCCGCATTCCCCCCAAATTCTAATCAAACTGAACAATGTAGTCCATTGGGGTATCAGTTGACTTAGACGAGAAACAGCAATCTAGTCAACAAATTAGGTGATTAGGTGTTGAGACAAGGAGAGATCCTGAGAAGACGGGGTGACCTTTATGCCAAGAAAATACCTTGAAAAACCAAGATGTTTCATGAAAATGAGAGCAAAAGATACTTCTCAATGTGAAATAAATTTTTCTAATTTTCCTAATAACTAATTACTCTATTGCCCTAATATTTCTAATAGATGGAATGACATATGGGAATGAGGTCAAGAGATAGAAGGATACTTTTTTTTGTCTAACTATGGAATCCATGGTTGAGGATAGAAATTTATATTGCCAATGATAGGCCATGATAATCGCAAAAGGAACCAGTGACAATGCGGCGTTGAGGCAGTTACGAGAGCAATATCCTTGTCATAATTGCCTTTGGGCTTTGGAGGCATACTTAACAAGAACATTGCATTATATGGATTTGTCTGAGGATTTTGTAATTATATATGCAGCACACAGTAATATTAGATGATGATTATGTACATCACCCACCATTGTTCAATGATGAATTTTCAAAAGCACAAAGAATCTTGTGCTGAATTTGACTAAAAAAATCTATCTTTACAATAAAAAACCCAATTAGACTTTTCGCGAGTTTATTTCCTCGAGCATCTTAACAACTCCAGCCATGTCTGATCTCTTGAAAGGATCTGGTTCTAGACATTTTTCTGCAATTGCAAATACTTTCTTGACTTCGTCAACTGGAAAATTGACGAGGTTACTATCAACTGCATGTTCTTCCTTCCTATATTCAACAACGCTTTTCACCTGTTACATGCATTTGCTGAGTTCAAGTAACCAGTCATTGACTGTAACAGAATGTAGAGAAAATGGAGTCCAAAAGTAGAAAAGTATAGTGACAATGAGATTCAAAAGTATATACAAAATATGCCATGGCAGAAGTAATGCTATAGGTAGCAACTTGTTGTGCATGTCAGTATTAAATATATCCGATAAAGTTAGTTCTTACGAGAAACAACTTGTTATGCATTGTAGTTACTGGAAAATTGTTGTTCAAAGACAAATATTTCAATAACATGTGTAACTTCATTATTCATGTAAAACTTATAAGTACCATGCATGACAGAGTTCATGTTCATAAAAGGTTTATTTACGTAGCCTGGTGTGGAGAAAAGTGGTAAGCTGAAGAAACTGAGGCAGATAGTATACGGAACTAGAAGTTCCATAAGAAGCTGGAGCAATAAAATCCTAGAACCATAATATCTTGGAAATAAACTTCTTTATGAATTTCTTATTTTGATGCTTTACTTTTGTGCAATAGATATTGTAGAATTAAGCTTCCTCTAGATGAGATGGTTGATACAATTCAGGCTACTGATTCTTTTCTTTCTATCAATTCATGTCCTGATTCCATCTATTTTCTTAAGTTTGATAGGTGAAGGACTCAAGTCATATTAAATATTTCAGTAGTGAGTATTCAGCATTTTGTTTTAGTTCAATCATCCTCACTTGAATTGTTCCTATTGAGGATAAAATGAGAGAGAAATCGTTTGAGATGGTTAGGTCATGTGCAATGGAGGCCATCAAATGTACCAGCTAGGAGAATCAATAAAATTATAATTAATGAAGAATAGGACTAGATGTAGGTCTAAGAGAACTTGGTTAGGAGATGTTAAGACTTAAGAATGTTAAGAATGAAATGATAATGATTTAGGGCAGGAGGTAGCCCTTAACTGAGTGAGAATAGGATCCATGTGCCGACCGCAAAAAGTTGAGGAAAAAGACTTTGTTATTGTTCTTGACTATTCTCATTTGAGTTCTGGGTTTTCATCTAAGAGATCTCCTCTTACTCATCTACTTTGTCAGAATTTTTTTTTATTTTTTAATCAGAAACTATAATGATATATATTTCAAACTTCAAATCTGTTAAGCTGCTGAATAGATGGGTTTCTCTTGCATTTTCAAGGTATCATAACTGAATGCATGCTGCAGTTTTTTTCATTTAATTCTTATATTTATCATACTCGGAACACCAAGGGGAGCTTGGTCCAGTATGGCCTACATGTAGCTTTTTGATAATAAGTACAGTGTGATGTCCTGATCATATTAATATCAACTTGTCAAAATTTATCCTTTCGCACGTTTTCTTAATCAAGTTCCCTTGTGATTATGTACACACAAGGTTCATATTTAGAAATGTTGCCCACTAGGAAAATAGATAATCAGACCCCCAATCATAAATTATATAGTGGGGAAAGGGCTGAAGGTACAGTCATTTGGATGTGATCCTAAAGATAAAATGCCGACAAAGGAAACTTAAAAAAAAAAGGCATTCCTTAATAAAAGTATTGTCGATTGACTACTATATTTATTTACAGTGGGTGTTCAAGGGTTTACCCAGGTGACTAACTTCGTGCCTTCCTCAATAAATGATTCATCTGTTGGTCGTTTTCCTGTTAAAAGTTCGAGCAGAACCACACCGAAGCTGTAGACATCTCCTTTTGTTGTTGCTTTCCCCGTATCAAAATATTCTGAAAGAGCAACGAGAAGAAACTTCAGCATTATCTGAATGTGAATTATTACAGAAGTTTGAAACCATTTAAATATTTGCAGATCCAGAAACAAACCAGGAGCTAGATAGCCAAAAGTTCCAGCTACAACAGTTGAAACATGAGTATTATCTGGTCCCATCAATGTTGCCAATCCAAAATCAGATACCCTAGCCTCCATATTTTGATCTAGTAGTATGTTACTCGATTTAATGTCTCGATGAATTATATGAGGAATACAGTCATGATGGAGGTACGCTATACCCCGAGCTGCTCCTAATGCAATCTTGAACCTAGTTGGCCATTCCAGAGGCTTTTCTTCACGCATCCTTCCTGCATAAAAAATTAACCTCTTGATAACTGAATTTGAAAAATCCAATAGAGAGAAAACACAACTTGATTTATATTACTGTGGAGGAATAAATCCAAGCTTCCATTTGGCATCAACTCGTATATCAGTAGATTAAACTGAGGTGCTATGCAGTATCCATGAAGAGTGACTATATTTCTATGCTTTATATCACCCATTGCATCTACTTCTCTTTCAAATCCAAGATCCCTCTCTGTGTGTCCCTTGTTTAGCCTCTTCACTGCAAATGCCATGTCATCTATGGTCAATTTATACACTGTGCCATATCCACCAGAGCCGATAATGTCTTTGTTTGTTAGCTTCATCATCTTCTTCATGAAAGCTTTTGAACTTACGGACTGTGTTGTCGGAGACCGAAACATCACCATTTTCCCACCTGTTACCATGAAATCAGTCATCATCGATGACTTCAAATAATATTTCAGATTTATCGTTATAAGTAGAAATGAACCTGATAAGCTTTCTTCAACAATCCTACGCTTCCTCACCCATCTTTTGTATAGGAGCACCGAGATTATGATCTTCGATATAATGAATGCAACGCAACAAATTGTAATATAGAGGGCTAGAACAGCAGAACTTGTCATATTTTTTGAATCATCTGCATAAATTCATTGTTGATCAGTATTAGAACTAGAATTTACAACTTATGCATGACACATAAGATGAAGATAGAAAGGATGAAAAGGGCACCTTGTTTGTTTTCTCATATGGGATGATGTTTAAATTTGCAGGGAGGACTTACCAAGTAACCAGCAGCAATATTTGGTGAAGATGAAAGCTTAACCTCAACAAAATTGAGAGCGAAAGAGCTCTTTCTCTCTCTCTCTTTCAATCTCTATAATGTGAAAGTGAACATATCAGATGAGAATCGAAGTGATGGATGCAGGTGTGAATGAGATGAGGGCATGTGTCAACTGAGCAGCAGAGTTAGGTGCAAGAAAAGGGGGCAAAGCTCAACAAAAGAAACTTTTATTGAACCATGTGAATTCTCACCTTTTCCCATTGAGCTGGCCTTCCTCATTGAATTTGTACTGAACTGTACATCACTTTATTGCGCAAGTCATTGAGGCATAGAGTACTGAAATGGAAATAAAGACAGCTAGAATTATTTGTGCTTTGACGGTGTGCAGTGACTGTTGGTGACATGGTGTTAGTTGCAGCAGTAATTGGGCTTAGTTTGTTGCTCAAGCTTTTTGAAACGGGGCATGTGGGCTCATTATGGGAGCTGGCATGGTGAATCCTACTTCTTTAATACAGGATTTAACTTTGTTGGTCCTTTTGTTGAGGTCACCTAGAGTTTGAGAAATAATTCAATATTGGGGTTTGCATAAAGTGTAGCCTCACATTGTGAAAAAAGGATCCATTGCATTCATACTTTCGCACCGGTTTAGAGGAAAAAGTAAATCCTAAAGGGGGCCTTCTACTGAAAATCATACGGCAAAAGGAGTACATCGTGCGGTCGCATTATCAAGTCTAAATCAGTGCAATCAATATCAGTGAATAGAGCGCGCAGCAAAGCAGAGAGTGTCATGCTGAACTAATACAGGTTTGGGTACAACCCCAATCTACATCATTTGAGAATGGGTTAATTGCAAATAGACCCCTTATCGTATGTTTGTATTGACTAACTACCTCTGTCGTTCCATTGTTGTTGATAGCCCGCTTGAGTTAAAATTTTTTTTTTTAACTCTTTTGTCCTTAGGTATACTCATTAATTTCACCCATGGGCATTATATTCTGAAATTTCATCCAAGGATAAAAGAGTCAACAAAATTTGACCTACGTGGTTTATTTGCAATAATGAAACTACAAAAACAGTAAGTTCAAAGCATCAATGCTGCAAGGGTCTTTGTGCGATTAATCCTTTGAGAACCTAAGGTTGCCCCGTGCACGTATAAGCAAAGCCTAGATAACCTGGAATATTCTTCGAAGAACTAAGTTTGTAGATTGTCCTAAATGTTGGGTGTCGACTCAAACTCCAAGTTGGATTCGGATTTGAAGGCTAGGCCCAGTACTAGTAGTTTTCTTGGGGGCTGAATTGACTTGGTGGACAAGTCAGGGGTGTCTTTAAATAAGACATCATATTCTAAGGTTTTTTGGTAGAGAGGGAGAGATACAATATTCTTGTAATCCGGGTTTAACAGAGGATGTAACAGGGTTCAAGGGTATTGTGAGAGAGAATGTTTGTCAGTATTTGTCCGTACAAAAGATTGTATTTTGGAGGTGATAGTGCATTATTTTTGATCCTGTGGTTTTTTCCTGTTGAGGGTTTTCCACGTTAAATCTTGTGTGAGATTCTATTTGCTGCGTTTGTTGGTTTTTGTGGTTTTTGAGAGATCTAAAAATCTCAACAAGTGATATCAGAGCGAGGTTTGACGGTACGTGAAAGATTTCGGTTTAGATAGGCTCGGGGCATTTATCCGGAGTCGGAGGAGATCGAAAGGGTGTCGGTCGTCAGAAATGTCGGCAGCGGTCGATTGCGGCAAACGAGGGATCGACGGTTTTTGCTCGCGTGAAAAAGTAGAGAAAGAAGTTAGCACGTGATCTTAGACGCATGAAAGGTGGGTCCGCGTGAAAAAATTTGTAAGGGGTGATTTTTGTGTGGGTGAAGTCAACGGCAGAAAGGAGGATGTCACCTGAACACTTAATTCACGTGGGGGATGCAAAGATCTCATTGATTTGTCAGCTGATCAAGGGTTTGGAGGCGGATTTTAGTGATCCAAGAGTCGTTCCTAGGGTTTTTTGACATGCTGAGTTCATTTTTGATGTCAGATATACCAAGTTTAACTTCTATAGTGACTGATTTGAATTTGGTTGTAGTTAGAGGACGATGACATCTTCGGGTTCGAAGTTCGATATTTCGCTATTCAACGGTAAGATAAATTTTACACTATGGTAGTGTACGGTTCAAGATCTTCTAGTGCAACAAGGTATTGATCATGCTTTGGAGGAAAGGAAGCCTAAAGGAATGAAGGATGGTGAATGGAGTTCTATATAAAAGAAGGTAGTTAGCACAATTTATTTGGCACTCGGCCCGAGATCAAGTACAATGTTATACAGGAGACCACACTAAGAGGGCTGTGGGACAAGCTCGAGGGGATTTATGCGTCGAAGTCGATGACTAACTGATTGTGTTTGAGGATGAAGCTTTATTCATTGAAGATGGAAGAATGTACTGCTATTCAAAACCACATCAATGCCTTTAATCACCTAGTTTGCCAACTTATGAATATTGATTGATGAGATTAAAGAAGAAGAGTAGGCGCTACTCCTACTGTCTTCCCTACCGAAGTCTACAAGTTATTGGTTCAGACGATAATTGCGGGGAAACAGACTTTAAAATTTAATGATATGACAACACTCCTACGAGAGAATGAGAGAATGATGGGAAAGGAGAGCGCATTTAGTGGTGAGAGCACACTAGCTTTTAAAGGTTCTAATCGAGGAGGGAGTAAGAGGAGATGTGACAGTTATCGAGAAAGATCAAAATCTCGGGCCCGAGATGGTAGCAAAAGAGAGTGCTACTATTGCGGAGAGAAGGGTCACATTCAGTTTAGATGTTTTCAAATGCGAGATGACTTGAAGAGCATTAGACAGATGAAGCTTTAAGAAAATGGGAAGAATGAGGACTCCTCAGCAGTTGTGTGTGATGAAGATGTGGTGTTGATGACGGAGAGTACCGGTACTAATGCTAGTAACACTTGAGTGTTAGATTCTGCAGGTTCTATGCATATTTGCAACAATAAAGAGTATTTTGACACATTAAAGACATATGAAGAATTTGGTGATGAGATCGTTGGAAACAATAAGTAGATGAAGGTTGAAGGCGTTGGGAGTGTTTGCCTCAAGCTTCACACTAGGAAGGTCAGAATTCTTCGTAATGAGAGATATGTGCCGCTATGTGGTGCTAATTTAATTTTATTGGGTGAGATAACATTGCGTGGGTACAAGTATGTGGGTGAAGGAGAGTGGTGCAAAGTGTATAGAGATGGTGATTTAATTTTGCGAGGGAGGTAGAATAGCGACCATATTTGCTATTTAGATGGGAGTTTTATTAATGGTGTAGGTGACTCTTTTCAAACTCTTGTCCACAAGGGAGAGGTGAAGAACAAGAAGAAGAGAATAAATTTTTCTGAAGCTGTTGAGATACTTGGAGATTTTTTATCGAGGGAGGGTATGTTGGGTGCCGACTCAAACTCCAAGTTGGATCTGGATTTGAAGGCTAGGTCCAGTCCTAGTTGTTTTCTTAGAGTCCAAGTTGATTTGGTAAACGAGTCAGGGGTATCTTTAAATAAGGCGTCTTCTTCTATGCTTTTTTAGTTGAGAGGGAGAGAGATACAATATTCTTGTAATTAGGGTTTAACAAAGGGTGTAACCAGGTTCAATGGTATTGTGAGAGAGAGGGTTTGGCAGTCTTTGCCGTGTAAAGATTGTATTTTGGAGGCGATAGTGAATTATTTTCGATCCGTGATTTTTCTCTGTTGAGGGTTTTTCACGTTAAATTTTGTGTGAGATTCTATTTGCTGCGTTTGTTGGTTTTCAGAGTTTTTGCGAGATCTAAAAATCCCAACACTAAAGAAATATTTTGCATATTACTTCTACCCACCACAAGACCATAAGGTCTTTATAAGTAGATGGGAGCTCACTTACCTTAATTTATAAGTGTGCTTTTCCTTATAATGATAAATTTTACCTATTTATTTATTTTCACTTTAAAGTAGGAAAAAAAATATGAGATATTCCAACTTATTTTTTGGACCTCATAAGAAGGTTTATTTATTTGTTTATTATTATTATTTTGGACAAAAGACTGTTTGCCCCTCTTTAAAGGTATGCATAAAATGCGATTTTTCAAACATTGCGAAACTTTTATCATTTTATTATGTACTAGGTGGGATGCATGTGCAATGCACGTAGTTAAAACCATGATTGACCATAATAAGTAACAAATTATTTAAAAGGAGTTGCTGAAATTTTAATAAGTTTGTATTACTTGAGAAGAAAGTATAAGTAGTTTTAGAAGTCAGATAGATTGTTTTGAGTACTAATACCCGAGACCCTCTATATGTACAGACTCCTAAAAGAATGTCAAAAAATCAATATCAAGTGGCAAATAAGTAAGAGTAGTGATAGGTATAAATATTAAAATCAATATGATGTATCAGATGTCAATGAACCATTACGAAATAAAACCTTACTCAAGCTGGGATAGTACTGATAGAAAACAAAAGAGAACATATTAGAATGTTTTATCATCCTTCAAATATATATGGAATTCATATTATGTACGATGTCAATCAATATGATAATGCTAAAATAAAAAAAGGAAATTACAAAGATACTGTTGTATCACAGAAATGACCAAGTGTTAATCCCACTTCAGAAGTTGACACGTGTCGTGAGTTAACTATGCATCATATCGACTCGGCCCTATGCAGAACGAGTCAAGTGACGTCATCACTTGACCCTTCCTAAGAAGGGCAGAGTCAAAAGGCGTCCTCACTCGGACACTGCTGTTAAGGTCGACTCCACGCACCTTCATTTTGTAAGACCGAGTCGAGAAGCTTTCAATCCAAAAATGGGCGAATCAAAAGGCGTCTTTTATCGACCCTCTCTCAAGGCCGAGACGAAAGGCAGTCATTCTCGAACCCCACGCTGATAGCCGATCACCATCACATTAAATGCATGGTCGGAGTCATCATTACTTCGACCCCGAAAGTCTTAATGACTCATCGGACCTCGTCAGCACCTTACTTCCCTTGTCACCCTTGCATTAATCACAAAGGTGACTCACACCATCCGTAACCGACACCTGTAAAGTATCATCCGAATAAGTTGAATTCTTGGAGTCGGCCGAAGTTACAAAATTACCCTCATGAAGCTACTATAAATAGGTGCACTGCCTGCTGCATGGAGGTATGTGATTTCTTATAATAAAACATACTGCAATCGTACTTTTCTCCTCCACTTAAGATCAATACTGACTTGACCGTCGGAGGAACCCCTAGAGAACCCAACGCCGATCCTCTTACGTACTGTTTGTGTGCAGGATCGAATCCTCTGCTCCATAATCAACCATCAAAGAAGATTGAGGAACCCTAAAACCCTACATAATGCACACTAATTTTCCATGCTTGATACCTGACATCAACAAATACCATGCTCCAGTCAAGTTTGCAGTGATACAGATTATAATGAAATAAAATCGATAAGTAAACATAAATTAGAAATAAAAATCATGCTAGTGTTTAATGAGCATATTTAACCTTATGATCATAAGGGCACATCTAAAGTACTTTACTAACTTCAGGTTTCATATTTTCTACAATACTAACACTAATGAGGGACAATAACAAGTAAAAATATTTTGCTCAAGTTTGCAGTGACAGAGAACAAACTGAACCCTGATAAATCATAAAATAAAATAAAATAAAATATCATCAATTGTCATGACCCCTACTTCGACATAGCTAGCAAACTTATTGAAATCCATTTGAGCTTTGGCCAAGCTACTACCTACTGATTACTGTGACCGGGTCACTGAACTACAAAACGTGGATCAGAATATAGTTATATGACATGTTTTTTTAAGTGATTTGATGAAGGTATGCAACTAAGCTAAAGCAAAAATTGCTAGAAGAGGAACAACAACAAAAAATGGTTCGAGTATCCATAAAAGGAATATATTATCCAACTTACATAAAACCACAAATTTCCACAAGCATTTCTAATTGATTTAGCTCTAATCAACACATCTTAAGCACTAAATAATCAAGCTAGATTAATGCTAGCTCTAGGACAATTTTATACGATAAAAGCATTCAAGTAACTATATAAAAACTTAAAAGAAGTTCATGAAATTTCCTAAAGATTGCTAACTTTACCCAAAAAATAAAAACTTTTCATAAAATATCCAAAAAATTGTCTTTTATTTCCTTCTGTTTTATTTTCCTTCTTTTTGTTCAGGATATTTTATGTAAACTAACAAGATGTCCTAAACAAAAAATTTATGAGACCTATCTTAATTCTTTCTTTCCCCTGTCAACTTTTCTCTGGAAATTTAGAACAGTATTCTGAAGGTAAATTGCAACAGCAAGCAAAAGAGGGAGTTCAAAGAATTAACAAGTCAACTGGTCGTGTAAAAGAGAGAGTCATGTAACAAAAGTGTATATCCTAAACAAAGAACCTATGTACATTCTTTTTACCACATATATTCTTGTAACGTACAAATTCTACCAAGAAAATCGTGTCTATAGTTAGTTTAGTGTTTCTTTAAAAAGTTAACAAGAGCCGTGGGTGAAGTAGCTCCAAAGCACCCTTGTAATGTAGTTTAATTACGTTTAAAGCTATGAGCATCATGTAAAAGGAGAAAGACATCTTTTGATGATAAAAGAACTAATCAGAGTAAAAAATGAAAACACTTGTCGCGTCAAAAAAGAGTCAAAGATTTCAAAGGTGTAAATAAATGGTTTGTGATGGATGAATGCAATGAATGAAGCAGCTGTAAATTGAAGAGAAAATGTATTTGCTTAATTGCATGAAGAACTTTGAAGACATATGTGGGAGGAACTGATTATATTTTTGATATTCTTTGACAGTTAAGAGAATGAGCCTAGCTCAACTGCATTGTCATTTTTTGAGAGGTTGCAGATAAAGAATTTTCTCGAAATTGGCTTTTTTCCCTTTTGTCTAAGTTGATTTTTCAGTCAAGATTTATGTTGCTGGTAAAAAGAGGAAATTTCACAAAACAACCTGACCTCTAGAATGAGTTGAACAAGACCTCTTGTGATACCCCAAGATTTAGTCTCACATCGGATATTGATTGAGTGATTGAATGGTTTAAATGATGGGTCTTGAGAGCCAAGTGTAATATTGGCTAGCCAATTTTGGCAGTGGATTGAGCCAAACCACGTGTTGCACTCAGTGGGTCCCAGGACTTACATCGCGCTAACGGGCCCTCGGGTCCGGGGCGTGACAAATGGTATCAGAAAAGTTAGCCAGCCGGAAATGTGGAGCTAAGAGTGCTATGCGGGACTAAGTGCTACACCACGTGAGTGCGGTGGGAGCCACTTCTAGAAGCCCGTAGGAGCCACCTTAATTTAGAGTCCACATCACTTGGCGGTGATACTGCAATGGACCAATTATCATGCTGCGATGAGGACGTCGCGCAATTAAGGTGGGGTGATTGTGATACCCCAAAATTTAGTCCCACATCGGATATTGATTGAGTGATTGAATAGTTTAAATGGCTAGCTAATTTTGACAGTGGATTGAGCCAAACCACGTGTTGCACTCAGTGGGTCGCAGGACTTACTATCACGCCAACGAGTCCGCAGGCCCGGGGCGTGTCACCTCTCAAAATTTCAAAAAACGGAGAAACCCTCCCAACTTTGGAGTGTTTCACAAAACTCTGTCTACTTTTGAAAAGGTCCACAAATTGAAATATTCTTTTTAAATAACAATTTACATCTCTGTGTAAAAACATAAAAAAGTATTTTCCTTATTTTTTCTCATTTCTATATATCTTCTCTTTCTCGATAAGCTCCCTAGAACAAACTTTAGCATCAAGTTGTTTAGAGGGAAAAAAATTTTGTCACAAAGTTCAAGTTGAACTTTTAGAAAGTTCAGGGGTTATGTGCAACTTACCAAAGTTTAGGGGAGTTTTCTCTAATTTTCAAAGTAAAATGTTTTCGTGCAACTTAAAACCAAATTCAGGGTTTTTTTTTAAATTTAAAATATATCCTTAGTAAGTAGAAAAGAAAGCTTTCATGGTTTCTGTTAACAATAGGATAATGGTCTCTAAATCAGAGCAAATCTCCAATAAATTTAAGTTTATAAGGAATAGTATACACCAACTTTTTTATCCATTGATGTTGCCTTTAGATTTGTGCCATCAAGAAATGCACAAATCTCAAAATGAGCTTCATAACTTTCATGGATCCCAGGGCAACATCAATGGATAGAAAAGCTTGTGTATGACTATTCCTTATAAACTTAAGTTTATAGGAGATTTGCTCCTCTAAATCCCCAAAATTTGCAATTGATATAGTTTTTGCTTTCAGAGATATGCTTACAAGTCCGATTAACTATCAAAAGCTTTCTTCTGTATTCAAAAGAAGTGGATTTTGGCAGTATTTTGGTTTAGGATAAGATAATATAATTGAAGCTTATATCTATTATTAGAATTAATTAGAATGAGATAAGATAATATGTAATATCTAAAAATATCAAGAGTATTTTTGTCCATTGAACGTTCTTCTCAAACTCCTGCTTTTAAAGGGAGTATGAAATATGATATGATATGATTTTAGACAAAGTACTAGACTTGTGAGTTGTTTCTCTCATTTTGTCAATTGGCGGTGGGCTCAATATTTAGTTTTATTGAGTTCCATGGCCCAATTTTGTTCTAAAAAATATGATTCCATCACATTTTATTCTGACACAGCTCCTTCAAACAGGAACCTTTAATGTAAAAACTTATTTTGAAATAGTAGTAGTTTATTTGTATTTCAAACTCACTATTTCACTTTTAATTATGTATTATTGGTTTCCTAATTGCATGAAGTGGCTAGCAATGCAATCTCATTTACAGAAGCCAGAAGCTATAGTTGCAGGGTAACTTGGTTTGTTTTACAACTGTAGCCAATTGCACTACAATTCAAAATGACATGAAGTAAACTTGAAACTTCCTCCTCCTCCTTTTTTTTTTTTTTTTTTTCATAAGATCTAGTTTCATAATATATTAAAGGAGCTATCAAAATGAAGAACACGTGACTTTCATTTATCAGTGGGATGCCTTGTGGTATCAACTCTAATTAAGAAGCGTGCATATACTGGTAACTAAAGTGAATGGATGAGACAAGTTGTTAGTCATGCTCCATGATCCAACCATTAGCGCTTTTATGGTCTTTAAACATGCAAGCAGTGATACACAGTGCCGCGGCCAGAATTTTGTCGCAGTGGTGTCCTCTTATTTTTTATCATAGTTATATTTAGAGCTACATTGAAAATTTTATAACTTTATTTTTTTAGTGGTGTCCTAGCTTAATTCTAGTGGTGTCCTAAATATAAGTAAAAATAAATAAAACTGTGTATAAAATAGTCAATCCAGAGGTGTCATGTGACACCACTGGACACTGTGACTCCGCCACTGACGACAGAGGTGCATAATCTCTAGTGGTGTTGCAGGATATCATTAGAATATTGTCTACTTGATGGATAAATTTTTTTTACATTAGTTTACGTGTGTTTTCTACTTCGGACACCAATAGCTAGAATTAGGATAGGACACCATAGAGGAGGATAATCTTGAAGATTTCTTATTTCAATGAACTCATAAGTTATATGACGTCACCACTGAGATAAAATTCTTGATCCGCCACTACATGCAAATGATAGATGCAAAATCAAACCGAACTTTCTTGTGGATATAACCTAAAAATGTAGTGGAATTGACTATAAAGTGGAGGATTTAACAAAATGGCTACAACTATTTGCATTATCTGTTATGGCCTTTAAATATTGCAAGTGATGATGCAAAACCAGTGAATCTTCTTGTGGATAATCTAACAATGAGGTGGAATTGACTATAAAGTGGAGGATTTAACAAAATAGACACAATGAGATGAGATGATGCACACCACATTTTCCAGGCCTTTTCCTCGCCCACCACAACCCAACGAAGAAGTATACATGCTCCGAGTAGGACTCCACTACACCAAGTGCTAAATTTTTTAGATTAAACTTCTTTAAATATTTGTGAGTATAGCTTAATGATCCACGCGAGCTATCACCCTCTTTGCTGATTATACTTGCACAAAAAATTCTTTACGATCTCCCCCCTTCATTTGTGAGTATAGCTCAATCATTCATGGGAACCATAGTCTCCGTTGCTAATTTGAGCAATATCGGGCATCATTCATCATTTGTTGCTCAATCCAACCTTGGACTAAGGAAATCACGACATGATACATGAGTCATCTTAGAATCTATCACCATCTAGGACTAGTGGACTAACCTAAAGTCAGTCGTTCTTCCTTCATCTTTTAAGCCTTGACATTGGATTTGTTACTTTTTCTTAGGCCTCAACCTCAACTCCGATACATCTTTTTGAGTGAGAGATGGGGCCCAACCGACTCTTAACGAGCCTTATACCGATTAAGAAACGAATTAACCTAAAAGACTTAAACTATTAGGTATGGAGCCCGACTCTTACTTAAGTACGTCCATCATTATTTTCATAATTTTTTAATTAATGTAAAACTATACTTTCACATGAACTTCTCTACATATTTTCCTCTTCATGGAAACGACTTTTGTTTGTAGAAAGTATGTTAAGACTATAAGTAATCCATGGTCTCTAGATTGTTTCTTTTAGCAATGAAGAAAGCCAAGAAGACTGAGATGGGGAAAAAAAAAAAGTGAACTAAGAAATGAGAAAACAGCAAGAGCTAGTTACCATGAAGTGGGCCTCACATGGTGCCTTTTGCTGACTGTCTACTCAACATCGGTCACGAGTCTAAAAGTTCCAACTGGACCGGTTGTAGCTAAACTACCTGTCTTCGTCACTTTAATGTAGTAACCAGCGTCAAATCCCCTGATCTCTCTCGAGAAGGTATCAACTGAATTCACGTTCTGAATTCACGTTCACGGTATTAAATATGTAGATTCATGCATATACAGATTTAACAATTGATATCATTTCGATGTACATTTCTTACCTGAATTCTACAAAACATATCTCAACCCCCACAATCTCTATTTATATACTTATAAGTTACCCTACCCTCATTCTCCATTTTCTTATAAACTATCAAAAATGGCACAATCATCTAAAATCTCAACATCATCTCCCACCCCCAAAAAACCCACCACCCTAACAAAATTCCATGCAGGCTACTTCAGGATCAGCCTCTCCCTCTGCAGCCAAGCCCTCCTCTGGAAGATCTTATCGGATCCTTCCCCCGACTCCCCGCACCCGCTCCGCACCATCGCCCACATCCTCCCCTCGGCCGCCTTCATCTCCCTCTGGTCCCTCGCCCTCCTGTCCGTCCTCCTCCTCTCCCTCCTCTACACCCTCCGCTGCCTCCTCCACTTCTCCTCCGTTCGTGCCGAGTTCTCTCACCACGTCGGAGTCAACTACCTCTTCGCTCCGTGGATATCGTGCTTGCTCTTATTGCAATCCAACCCCTTCCTCCCTCCAAAGTCCACCCCCTATGTCCTCCTGTGGTGGTTCTTCGTGACGCCGATACTAGCCCTCGACGTGAAGCTCTACGGGCAGTGGTTCACCCAAGGAAAGAAGTTTCTGTCAATGGTAGCGAATCCGACGAGCCAGATAACCGTTCTTGGCAACTTGGTCGGGGCCAGGGCGGCGGCGCAAATGGGGTTCAAGGAGTGGGCTGTTTGCATGTTTGCGCTCGGGATTTCGCACTATTTCGTGCTGTTTGTGACGCTGTATCAGAGGTTTGTGGGGAGCAACTCGCTGCCGGGGATGCTGAGGCCGGTGTTCTTCCTGTTCTTTGCTGTGCCGAGCATGGCCAGCGTTGCTTGGTTTTCCATCAGTTCGAGGTTTGATGCCGCTTGCAAGATGTTGTTCTTCTTGTCTCTGTTTCTGTTTGCTTCACTGGTATGTAAGTTTTAGTTTTACTTTTGCTTTTTTTTAACCATATTCAGATAAGCTACCCCTGATCCCCTTAACTCATATTTTTTTCAGAAAATTAGTCTTAAAGCTCGAACCACAATTTTCACAGGTAAAAATATCCTTCTGGATAATTTTGCCCACCCATGTGAAAATTCTGGTTAACGTTGTTAACTGGATTTTCTGATAAAAAAAGGTTTTTCTAATAACCCCTAAATTTAAAGTGCAAATTTTCTGATATTTTGAAAGTTATGGAGGTTATCTTATAATCGTCCAAATTGAAGAGAGGTTTTCTGAAGTTTGGCATAAATTTTATTTTGACTTTACTTTTTCTTGAGGTAGAAGTGGAAAATTTTGGTTGTTGTAGGAGAATGAGGGCCGTTCTCATATGGTGATACACGAGTGATGACGAAAACAACTTCAATTAGGATCTGATGTATGATTCTCATGCGCTTGCAAGGGAATAGAGAAAATAAAAGGCCAAAAAGGACACGAAGAAAATAGTAAGTTGGGGAAAGGCCGAAAGGGACATGATTTGGAAAAATTATTATAGTACCAAATTTCCTTCATACCAAATTCTAAACTACCATCCAGTTCCCCGTATAAATTGACGTCATATTAAAATGTTGGTCATTACCTTCCATAACACTAGGTTAAAATTGATTTTTGAGAGACTTTTGGATGGTCTAGTTCCATCTTAAAATATAAAAATCAGTTGCTTAGATATAACATTTAACTATTTAATTTGTTTTATCAAAAAACTATTTAATTTGTTGTGAATATTCATTTTGAGCATGAAAATAGAGAGCATGATAAATGGAGGTGGCGAATGTTACGTTGACTTAGATCATAACAACCGTAAAATTATTACATAGTTGTGATTAAGTAAGATTAATTGTTCAATTTTTAAAAGTGAAAAAACAATTATATGCCATTTTTATTTAATTAATAATGTTAATAGAATATTTATTCTAACTTTTGTACATTAAAAAACTTTATAAGCTGACGGAGTAGCATGGACAACATCAAGCTAATTGAAGGCAAGGCTCTAATATGTGCTTACTACCCACATTAGTAAAGCGGATTACGTGCAAGTATATATATTGCCCATAAAGTGGGAGAATATAACTTGTTATCCACATTAATTAGTTAATGTGCTTGTCTATAGTTTTCTCTTAGCTTCATTGCAATTTATTCCCATAGTTAATAATAGTTTATCTACAAAGTTGCATTTGTTCTTAGAACCCAAGCTCTCCTCGGCTATAAGGTAGTGCACATGCATGGAGCTGACAATCTAAGATACAATATTCTCCACAATTGAGATATAAGATACATTGAGACTCGGATGCTTCTTGTTGCAGCCAAGATGCTTCAATTCTAACACTAAGCTTTGAGTTAGTATGTTGCACATAGCCCAAATAGAATTTATAATTAATTTCTTAGGGCCTCCCTATTTGCAAATTCTTTGTTTTTAGTACTTATTATTATTTGTATTAGAATCCCACTATTTTTACATTATGAGATCTTATGGAAAAAGTGGAAGCTCATTGGATATATAATGAATCTTAAAAATATAACACTTGGGGGCCTCTGCAACGAAATTTTTGCTATGTTGACTATCTAAGATGGAAGTTGTGATGGAGTTTTATTTCTATAGTAGATTGTGAGCATCGGCGACGAGGGGTTACAGTGATGAGCATAGTTGAACTTTTGCATCGGGATTTTAGCTAACTGTGAGACGGAATATTTCCTGTCGCAAATGCAAATTTTTCTTGTAGTGAAGGAGTTAGATTTCCTTCATAGAATTTTTTTCCCCTTAGGGGGGTGTTTGGTTCATTTTCTTGAAATTATATTAAATGTTTTCCACCCAAATATAGATTTCCTTGTTGAGATAAAGGAAAAGTTTTGAGAAGTAAAAAAGTACAAATTTTTCTTTTTTTTTTTTTGTTTAGTTCAAAACAAGAAAATGAGCCTTGGTACTATATAGAAATGTCAAGTTTTCTTTTTCTAGGATGTTGTTTGGTTCAAAACAAGTAAAAAAGTACGGGTTTATTACTTTTTTAATAGTATTGTCAGTTTTCCATGTGATTTCCTCTCTTTTTGCTAAAAGTTGTTTTCCTCTTTTCGTACTTTTAAGAAATATTTTCTATAAACCTAAAGTGAACCAAACACATGAAATTGTAATTGTAGAAAATATTTTATTTACGAAACTGCCATTTCTCAAAAACTTTTCCTAAAACATGTGAACCAAACACCCCCTTAGACTATAAGGATTCAAGACTGACTTTTGAACTAAATGTAAAAATTAAAAAGGACTAAGAGGTCAAATTTCTAAAAATTAAGTCACTTCCTACCGTCACATTCACGTAATATTCAAAGTAAAACGTAAAGTCCAAATTGGATTGCATCTAAAAGCAATGCTTGACAGTTGGACAATTCTCTAGAAATTTCCAAATCACATGAAAACACATATATTTCTTTTCGCCAACTTTTTAATTTCCGTCCTTCTCCTTCCCCTCCCATCCAAAAGCAGCTAATTATAACACACATCTAATCAAAAATCTTGTGGATTTGCTACCTAATTAATTTTAATTTTGTTCAAAACAGATATCAAGGCCAGCACTATTCAAGAGATCAATGAGGAGGTTCAGCGTAGCATGGTGGGCTTACTCTTTTCCCTTAACCATTATTGCAATTGCGGCAACTAGATACGCGCAAGAGGTCAAGGCCGACGCAGCTAACTTGCTGATGCTTATATTTACAATTCTCTCCGTCCTCGTCACGCTCGCTCTCATGGCTTTTACTGCGGTCAAGACCAAGAGCATTTTGCCTCGAGATGATGATCCCTTTAATAATGTCCCATCCTCAACTTTGCCTGTTACAAATGACAGTGGAATGAGAAACTCATTGAATTGGAACTCAACGTCATTTTTTAATTGAAGTTCTGAGGAAGTGTATATTGTAACCATTGAGTTGAACTGATTTTTTAATAGGGTAAATTATACTAAACCTCCGAATAACTTTCAAAATGCCGTTTTATATTGTTTTTTGGTACTAATTTATGGGGGTTATCTGTAAAATACAAAAAGTTATTGAGAGTTTTCTGCAAAACGCAAAAGTTATTGGGGGTTTAGTGCGATTTCAGAAGTTATTGGGGGCTTACTACAAAATGCTGAAAGCTTTTGGGGTTTAGGGGGTGTTTGTTTGCATATAAGTGAAAGACGAAACTGAAAAAGTAACTTGCTTTTTAATATTCTAGGTGTTTGTTTGCATACAAGTGAATACGAAAGTGAGATGCAAGAAAGTTGTCACATAAGATTTAATACAATTTTGACTTCCCTTATTAAAAAAATTGGTGAAGTCACATGAAAGTGATAAAAATGATAATTAATTTTAATTAAATTATTTTAACCATATTTACTAATTAATCCTATTTTGCTACATCATCTTCACATTGAACTTTTAACAATAATTTCTTTTTCAAAACAAACACTATATTTTACTTACATGTTGACGTGTATGTGAAAGTAACTTACATATTTTTCATTCACTTTCGAATTGACAAACACCCCTGTGTAATTTACACTTTTAATATTCTTTGTACACTTTATTCTTAAATACATAAAGTTTTGGATCGGTATAGTTGGTTACGATTGCAATTGGTATCATATGTATTGAGTTGAAGTATGAGTTAGCAATTGTAAGTATTTCATGAAAATTTGAAAAATAACAAGTTACATCTTAATTAAAGCCTATTTACTTAAAATTAATGAAATTAGAGGAGACATTCATGTAATATGTGGCCTAGAGCATGTCATCTAGTATTTTTCTTTTCTTTTCTTTTCCCCTTATCCTTTTTGCCAAAAATAAAAGTAAAATCGTCGACAGCAGGATTCGAACCTGCGCAGGCAAGCCCAACAGATTTCGAGTCTGTCTCCTTAACCACTCGGACATATCGACGCAATCAACTCGTGACATTCAGTTTTATATTTCATACATGTTATTAATCTATAGTTCTTTGACGTATTACAATTCAATTAATAAGATGAATTTTGTATTTAATTAAGATGTATTAAGTACTATAGTTGTTATTTTTGTGATTAATAATATGGCTAAATCAATTGTAAAGCATTAGATTTGGATCCAGCTGTTAAGCACAAATGAGTTTAAAATGAGTATGCTGCTAAAGTTGATCATCTTCTGACCGACCTACCAATATAGGTTTAATACAGCACATCTTTATGAGACTAAAAAGTCCCATGGAGAACTAATGGAGAGGTTGCTTAATGAGAAGTTCGAAAATTTTACTACTTAACATTAAAAATTCAACATATATAATTTATACACATTTTGGACGCTCTTGTGTAATGACTTTTATGCTCGGACTCTGAATGAAAAACATGTGCAAAAAAAGAGTATAGTAGAAATGAGATTAACAATACTTTATGGATCAAATTGTTGGGCAATTAAAAAAAATAACAAATAAAAAAAAGAGTTTATCAGAAATAGAATGTTACGATGTTTTTATGGGTATACGTATGGTCGGTTTTGATATAAAAGAGGAGAGGGGAGGGGAATGATTATAGTAATCCCAAAGGGAGAGAGTGCAAAGGGTGGGGTGTGATAGAACTAATTGTGTTTGGATATAGCCAACTAGAGGAAGAGAGGGATGCACTATCATTTGTGTCTGTTTAGAGTAGGGAATAGGAAGGGAGGAAAATGAATGACTGATATGACTTAAGTCTAGGGGTAATCTTGACATTTTAAGAAAATATCACTTAAAACTCAATACATACCTTCTCAATCCACCCATTTTTGGAGGGTTAGAAAAGTGAGAAATTTAACCCGATTGGGTGGCACACACGGTAAGGCGTGTGTGTCTTAGGGGGGGGGGGGGGAAGCCAGGAAACCTAGGTTCGATTCCCCTCGCCTACATCCCACGGGCCAGAGCAAACCCATCGCCCTCAAAGCTCAAACACCGAACGTAGACCTATGAGACCCTGGGTTCCAGGGGGGCGAACTGGTGGGCTAGACCGAAAAAAAGTGAGAAATTTTTCTTCTTTTTAACCCTCTCCACACTTCCCTTCATTTACTAAAAAAAAATGTAAACAAATATAAATCTTGAATGCTTAGCATTATAACCTTCCCCACTCCTCCCCTCCTCTCTTAAAAGAAACTATCCAAACTCACAAGATAGAATAAGAAATGAGCGCATCCGTAATAAATTAGAAGTTGCTCCTATTAAGGATAAAATATTGAGAGATAATCGACTAAGATAATTTGAATATGTACAACAGAGACATCTTAGTGCACCGGTTAGAAAAAGTGATAATATTATAGTTAATGGGGCAAAAAGATCTAGAGATAGACCTAAGAGAACTTGCTTGAAAGTAATTAAGAAATATATGATAATGGTTAACTTAAAAGAAGATGACCCATAATAGAAAGGAATGAAAGACTGAGATTCATATACCGACCTCAAACATTTGAGAGAGTAAA